>CM033714.1:20398553-20998553 GCA_019671005.1 Hibiscus mutabilis
GTTTATATAGTTATTATTATTTCGTTAAATGGGAAATTACATACTAAATCCCCAGCGTTTCCAATATTTTCACTGTCTCTCACCGCATGGTATATTTACAACTCGTCCCCCTTGTATTTCAAAATCTTGCAATCCAGTCCCTAAATTACACCGAATCAGTTTTTAAATGGTAAAATTACCCCTTGAACCATCCCGCGTTTTTGAACTTTTTATTTCGGGTCTGCCCCTTGGTCCAATTACAGTTTTGATCCTTTTAGGTTCTGTTTACTTCGCATTTTCGTCCTTAAATTACATATTATTGTTCTTTAATTTCTGCCACTGACTTTTTTTTTTATTTTAGTCCTGTTTCCATGTAAATATTCATGTTCGTATTATAATCGTATATGTTAATGTAGTTTTTTTTCTTATTTTATATCCCTCGTATATGCCTTGTATTTTTATGTTCATATGTATATGTGTGTTAGGTTTATAATGATTATGTATCTTTTTGTTCGGTTATTCATATTAAGCATATTATGTTCTAGTTGATTCGTACACGGTATATTTTGTATTTTTGTATGTGTATATGTTCTCTTGGCTTTTTAGGTTACATGTTAGTGTATTTTCTTTTTATTTATGATATATTGTCCCATATATGTTGAAATATGTTTTATTTCTAGTATGTATGTCTTCTTGAAATATATGTTCGTCTACACACGTATTTATTCCTGTCTTGTTATTGTGACATGTTAAATTTGCTTTTATTTACTGTTAAGCTTGTTATGTATATGTGTGTTTTAATTACATATTTTTATTTATGTTAGATTAGTATTCTGTTATGTGAATATTTACTGTCTTTAAATTATCTGCTATGTGTTGCGCGTAATAAGTGCTACGCAAATGTGCAAGTATACACGTCGCAAGTTATAGTATAAAAGATATCGTCTCCACAGGGATTGGTGCCACTTCAAGAATCTAGTCTCTTGCACTGTAAAAAGTAAAAACACAAGTAAAGGATTATAGAAGTTTTAACTAATAACTAATGTAGAAAGCAATTAAGTAAAAGAAAAGATGAATTCAATTGAGAGAGATAGGCTAGGTTATCGTGAGTTGAGGTGTGATAGCCGATTGGATTGTCTTGGTAAAAGAGTGCACGGGCAACTCAGTTGCCGTGGCGACTTGCACAACGGGGTTGCCTTGGCAACTAATTGATGGTTGCTTGGGCGACTAGTTGGGCAACTACTTGGGCGACTGGGCAGCAACTTCAAGGTTCGGCGGAGCGTTCTTCAATGGTTTCTTTTTATCCCTAAGTCGAAACTCTAGCTACTTGTGCATGCCTTGATAATACATCCCTGCGTGAATCAAGGGTGAACAACAACCAATCTTGCGCTCCTCTTAGCCGTTGAAATCCTTAACTTATTCCTAAGCCGGATTAATCTTCACCATCATTGGATTGAATAAAGATCATATTCATTCGTTTCTTGAATCTAACTCTCCCGATATTAGATAAATGGATGAAATCACGAGATCCTCTCCCAATTCACTCGCAAACAATAATAAGAACCAAGAATGAATAAACCTTGAAATAGAAAAGTGCAAACTCTTATTACCTAAACAAAAACCAATAGTTTCTCACAACCACAAAACACAATAACCATAGCCAAGTAAATTTAGTTCATGGCTAGGTTCCAAAGAAACACAAGATAAACAATCCCTAGCATGAACCCAATCGAACAAGGAAGAAAAGATGAAGCTTGTCGAAAATTCCTTGCCCTAGATGCTTGCCGAAAATTCCCCTTGCTTCCTCTCTTGGAGTTGTCGAAATTCCCTCTTGCTCTCCCCCTTGGAGTTGTCGAAATTCCCTCTTGCTCTCCCTCTGGATTTGTCGAAATCTCCTTGATATTTATAGGGCTAGGCCAAAGTCCTTCTTTGAGGAGGAGTTTGAGTTGGAATTAAATTATCTTTAAAGAATATAATTCTTTATTATAATTTTATTCACTTCTCCTATATTCTTGGAATTTAACTCTTCTTTAATCTCTGCATGGCAATCAAATTCCTTTGGGCTTGGGCATTGCTCCATGTCATCTTGGGCTTGTAAAGTCATGAATTTCGACATCCATATTGCTTTTGGTCTTTGTCGACAAATGCCATGGCAACTGCTCTCGCCTCCTTCATGCACCGCCCGCAACTAGCTCGGCATATCCTTCATGCATTGCCCTCGCAACTAGCTCGGCATTGCTTTGGCAAGTGATCCTGCACATACACACACAAAAAAACACACCAAAGCAGCATCTATTTCCACAAAAATCACCAAGTTATGTAATCAAGCTCAACGATTGAAGGAAACATGGATTAATGCATGAATGGCTAACTATGCAACTAATATGAGCCTAAGTCTAACAATAATATGAGTAAAAAGGTAAGAAAAATAGTACTTTTGAACACTTATCACACCCCCAAACTCGAACTATTGCTTGTCCTTAAGCAATGCAAACTCATAATTACCTGCCAAGACTTCAAATTTTCACAAACTTAGCTTTGAACTTGATTTCAATTCTCTCAACCGGGCACAAAGTATGATTGGCTTTTTATTTTTCGAAAAACGAGGAGTTACTCGGAATCAAACTATAATGCTTGTGAGTGTGTGCGAGTTGTGTGCGAGTTGATTTTTCGGATTCTATGCAAACAATAGGTTTTCAAATTACTTCTTTGGGTTCTTTTTAACATGTTTTAACTAGAGCCAATTTCGGGCACCTCTAGTGTTTTATTTTTAGTTTTCTTAAGTTAATTTAATCGACTAGAGCCGGTTTCGGGCACCTCTAGTAAAAAAAAAAATTTAACGCCTCCTAGAGCCAGTTTCGGGCACCTCTAGTGATCAATTTTTAGCATATGCTAGAGCCAATTTCGGGCACCTCTAGCATTCATCCATTTTTTATTCTAATACCCCAATTAGTTAATTATCAACCTAAGTTTACTAGAACTCCTTAAATCAATCAAACCACAACAGTGTTTCATCAAATTTAGCATCATAGTAAAATTCTAAGTTTTTCATGGTTATCCTAGAATAAAAATTCTATCAATTAAGTGCATTGGTAAAGTCATCATTGAATATTCATCAAATCTAAGAAATTCTTGTTCCAATTAAAGGCATGGCAAGCAATTTATGTATCCTAAATGGAATGCTTAAGATTAATGTAACTAAACATGGTAATTACTAATAACAATCCCCCCCAAACTCGAGTGAGGCATTGTCCTCAATGCATGCATAAAAATAACGAAAAATAACAATAAAAATAAAAATGCATACGAGGACTTACTCCGAGAGTTCGTCATCGTAGATGATTAGTTTCCTTCTAGTTGGCGTCTTGATTTTCTTGCTTGAACGCGATGGTTGTTTTCTTGTTGCCGGGACGTCTTGAGCTTTGGTTGCCGTGGCATCTTCATGGTTGGTTGCCGTGGCATCAGCTTGTGCAGGCACGATGTAGGTTGCCGCGGCATCTTCTTCATTGGTTGTCGGGGCAAGGATCTCGGCAGTAAATTTCCTTAGCATAGTAGTTGTGAGTCTTGTTGTGAAAAAGAAAACAAAGAAAACCTGAAAACTAAAGATAATGAAGAAAAAATAAAATATCTCCTAAAAATAAAAATGAACATAAAAAGAAAAAGAAAAAGGAAATACTGAAAGGAGAGCATGCTCATGCATCTCCTAAGTTGACCACTTCCTTGTTACGTTCCACATGGGCACCATTGTAGTGCTTCAATCTTTGTCCATTAACTTTGAATTCATGATTGTCAGAGATGGACTTGATTATTACGGCACCATGAGAGAATGGTTTGACGACTTCGAATGGTCCCGACCATCTTGATTTCAGCTTTCCCGGGAAAAGTTTTAGCCGAGAATTGAATAGGAGAACTAGTTGCCCTGGCGTGAATTGCCGTGGCAATAGTTTCTTGTCATGCCATCGCTTTGTTTTCTCCTTGTAAATTCGTGCATTGTTATAGGCGAGTGCACGAAATTCTTCTATCTCATTGAGATCCATCAAGCGCTTTTGTCCGCACTTTCCCAATCCATATTCACGGTCTTGATTGCCCAAAGACGCCTTGTGCTCGATTTCCACCGGTAGATGACATGTTTTACCATAGACAAGTTGGAAGGGGACATACCTAATGGTGTTTTGAATGCGGTGCGATATGCCCAAAGTGCGTCATCTAGTCTTAATGACCAATCCTTCCTTGAGGGATTTACAACTTTCTCGAGTATTCCCTTCAACTCCCGGTTGGAAATTTCTGCTTGCCCGTTGGTTTGTGGGTGATATGCCGTGGCGATCTTGTGTGATATGCCGAGCGTTGCAACATCTTGGCAATTAGTCTGTTGTCAAAATGCTTGCCCCGTCACCGATAATTGCTCTCGGCATCCCAAACCGTAAATATGTTTTTCTCAGAGAATCGTTGCACGGTCTTGGAATCGTCGTTGGGAACTGCAGCTGCCTCTACCCATTTAGACACATAGTCGACGGCGAGTAAGATGTAGAGGTTGCCGAATGAAGATGGGAAAGGTCCCATAAAATCGATCCCCCATACATCGAACAGTTTCTACCTCGATGATGTTCGAGTGGCATCTCATGTCGTCTAGAGATATTGCCCGTCCTCCGCAACGATCACATTGCTTGTAAAAGTCTTGGGCATCTTTGTACAATGTTGGCCAATACAAACCGGATTGCAAGACTTTGGCCATGATGTACGAGTTCCTCCAAAATGTCCTCCATAGGGTGAAGAATGGCATTGCCGGAGTACATTCTGTTGCTCTTCTTCAGGGACACATCGGCGTATAACCTGATCTGCACATTGTTTAAACAAAAGAGGCTCGTCCCAAAAGTAATGCTTAGCATCATGGCGGAACCGCTTCTTCCCTTGGTGAGTAATGCCATACGGAAAAATACCACAAACAAGGAAGTTAACTAAATCTGCGTACCAGGGTATTGCCGAGGCATGTGCTGCCGTAGTGTCTGCTCCCAAAATTGCCGAGGCGTGTGCGTCAAAGACTGCTGCGGCGTCGAGAGTTGCCGAGGCGTTGAGGGTTGCCGAGGCAATTAGAATTTGTTCATCCGGGAATGTATCGCATATCTCTAGATCCGCGTCTTTCTCCCTATTGCGTTCCAGACGTGATAAGTGATCGGCCACTTGATTTTCTGTTCCTTTCATGTCCTTAATTTCAATATCAAATTCTTGTAAAAGTAATATCCAACGAATCAAACGAGGTTTAGCATCCTTTTTAGCAAATAAGTATTTGATTGCCGAATGATCCGTATGAACAATTACCTTTGTACCAATTAAATAAGATCAGAACTTGTCAAATGCGAAAACTACAGCTAGTAACTCTTTCTCTGTTGTTGTGTAATTCACTTGAGCATCATTAAGAGTTTTACTAGCGTAGTATATCACATGGAAGGTCTTACCTGTGCGTTGGCCTAGGACTGCTCCTACCGCGAAATCACTTGCATCACACATGAGCTCAAAAGGTAGCGTCCAATCTGGTGGAACGACAATGGGTGCTGAGGCAAGCTTTTCCTTTAGGGTTTTGAATGCTTGTGGTGCAAGGATCATCAAAATCAAAGACTTTATCCTGTTCAAGCAAATTACACAAGAGTTTAGTGATTTTAGAAAAATTATGAATGAACCTCCTGTAAAAACCTGCATGTCCAAGAAAACTTCGAATTCCTTTAACCGAACTTGGTGGGGGTAATGTCTCGATCACATCCACCTTGGCTTTGTCTACTTCAATTCCTTTGGATGAAATCTTATGGCCGAGCACTATTCCTTCATCTACCATAAAGTGGCATTTCTCCCAATTGAGGACTAAATCCGTTTCTTCGCATCTTGCCAACACCCTCTCTAAATTGCCGAGACAGCCGTCGAAGTCATTACCAAAAACCGAAAAATCATCCATGAAGATCTCAAGGAAGTCTTCGACCATGTCTGAAAAGAGTGCCATCATGCATCTTTGGAAGGTTGCCGGGGCGTTACATAATCCGAACGGCATCCTTCGGAAGGCATAAGTACCGTATGGGCATGTGAAGGTTGTCTTTTCTTGATCTTCTGGTGCTATGGCAATCTGATTGTAACCTGAATAACCATCAAGAAAACAAGAAAAGGGTTTACCCAAGACGGTCAAGCATTTGATCAATAAAGGGTAATGGGAAGTGATCTTTCCTAGTGGCTTTGTTTAGCTTTCGATAGTCCATACAAACCCTCCAACCGGTCACAGTCCTGGTTGGGATAAGTTCATTATTTTCATTGCTTACCACTGTTATACCTCCCTTTTTCGCACACATTGTACGGACTTACCCACGTACTATCGGAGATAGGGTATATAATGCCGGCGTCAAGCCACTTGATGATTTCCTTCATTACAACCCCTTTCATGGCATGATTCAGTCTCCTCTGGGCCTCAATTGAAGGTTTGTGATCATCTTCCAACAAGATCTTGTGCATGCACACCGCCGGGCTAATTCCCTTCAAGTCGGCAATTGTCCACCCTATTGCCTTTTTATGTAGCTTCAACATGTTGATCAGCTTCTTTTCCTGCTCAGGCTGTAACTTAGAGGAAATAATTACAGGTAATGTATTATCGATCCCTAAGTATACATATTTCATTGCTCGCAATTGTTTCAACTCAAGAATTGGTGGATTTTCGATGAGGGTTTTTCGATCTTACCTTCCTTACCCGAGTAGTCCAGGTGGTTCAAAGTATGTACCTGGTCGATTGACTAGCCAATTTGCCTCTTCTGGTTGTTCCTCATCGACCGCTCTTCATACTCCTCGGGTTCCTCTTGATCGGCAATGTAGTTGCCGAGGCAACTAAATTCCTCATCGGTTAAACTCTGCCGTGGCATGAAGTAGTTGGCATTCTTCCGGATCATCGGCATGCCTTAGTGTTTGGAACACATTTAGTTTTACCTGCTGGTCATTCACCCTCATTGTGAGTTCTCCTTTTCAACATCAATCAAAGTTCTCCCATCCGCTAGGAATGGTCTTCCGAGAATGATAGGCGCATGCTCATCCGCTTCACAATCCAAAACAATAAAGTCAGGGAAAAATAAATTTATCAACTTTTACCAAGTATGTCCTCGATTTTTCCCTCCGGATGCACATAGGATCTGTCGGCTAGTCAGTAGCATAATCAAGTTGTAGGTCTTGCCTTCCCGATTCCTAGTTTCGAAAACCGATTTAGGCATCAAGTTTATGCTAGCCCCTAGGTCGCATAGTGTTTTCCCGACATAGTGATTTCCAATAGAATAGGGTATTGTGAAACTTCCGGGATCCTTCAATTTGGGCGGCATGCGATTGTGCAACATTGCCATGCATCCCTCTGTTGCAATGCATCGCTTTTCAAACTCTCCTAGCCTTGTTCTCTTGGACACAATGTCTTTAAGAAACTTGGCATAGTTTGGCATTTGTTCAATTGCTTCCACCAATGGCAAGTTGATGTGGACTTGCTTTAGGATATCAAGAAACTTCTTGAATTGGTATTCTTGCTTTTGTCGCTTCAACCTTTGTGGGAATGGTGGTGGAAGTCGGATATCTTCTATCATTTCATTGGTTTGAAACCTGATTGACGGCATTGCTGGGACATCTGGAGTTGCCGATGCGTTACCAACTGGGGTTGCGGAGGCGTGCTTATCGCAAGTTGCCGAGGCGTCATCGGTTGCCGAGGCATGCTTATTGCCGTTGCCGCAGCAATTCCTGGTTCAAAGATCCGAGACTTTGCCGCTAGGTTCGTCTTGATCTTTTTGTGGAGTTTTGTTTGACGAGCGGGTTTGAACCTCTCTAAGTTGTTGGCCACTTCGGTGGTGATTGCCTTACATTGCTCATGGCCGGTTCCTCTTTGCGACTTCATCGCTAGGTAAACCTCCTTGTGGTCTAGTGTTCAGATTTTGAGCAAACCGTCTGACTTGATTTTCCAATTATTTGATTGCCGCCTCTTGGTTTTGCAATCTCATCTCGGTCCTGTTAATAAAAGCATCATTCTTTTTATGAAATTACTATTCTCGCCATATAAGATTCAGTTTTTTCATCATAAAAGCATTTAGAGAATTTTCCAAAGAACTAGATGTTGTCGGTTGTTGCTTGCGGCATCCGTTGCCGTGGCATATTCTCGCTGAATCCGATGCTTGTGCATTCTGATTGTTCTGGTTTAGAGCATTGTTGGGATTACTCCATGAAAAATTCGGTGCTTCTTCCAAGCTGGATTGTATGTATTTGACATCATGTTGTTGTCTCGATTGTAATTCCCCACATAGAAGCTAGATTCGGATTCTGCATACATTCAGAAGAATTATGGTTATCGCCACATAACTCACAAAAAGAATCCATTACCTTGACTTCATGTGTGTTGTTTGGTTTTTGCATGTTCTGGACCATCTTGGTTAAAGCGGCCAATTGTGCCGAAATTGAATCTGATGATCCTAGTTCATGTATTGTGGCTTGGCGTCTAACTCCTCCTCTTCTAGTAGATGGGAATTGATAGTCATTCTTGGCCAGTCTGTTTAAGATTTGCATTGCTTCTTCCGGCGACTTATCTAGGAGTATGCCGTTTGCCGAGGCGTCTAGCATCATCCTTGTTGGTGTATTCACGGCATTGTAAAACATTGTCACTTGAGTCCACACCGGGAATCCGTGTAGAGGGCATTTGTGTAGAAGTTCTCTATATCGCTCCCAAGCCTCGTACATGGATTCATCATCTGCCTGCCGAAAAGAAGTAATGTCGTTACGAAGCTTATCAGTTAAATTTGTAGGATTAAATCTAGCAAGGAAATCACGACAAAGATCAGTCCAAGACGCTATGGATCCGGCAGGAATACTATTTAGCCATGCTTTCGCCCCTATCCTCGGTGAATAGGGAATAATCTTAATCGTAAGACATCGGGGTGACTCCGTGTATCTTGAACGAGTTGCAAATCTCGAGGAAAGATTTCAGATGTTGTCGTGCATCTTCGATTCTTGAGCCGCCAAATTGACCTATTGTGTTGATCATATTAAACATTACCGGTTTCAACTCAAAGTGGTCGGCTTCAATTTCGGGTGCGACAACTCCTCGGGTTAAGTCCATCAAGATCTTCTTCAAGATAGTCTCGAATAGTTCATTTTTCGTGCAAGAATCACTCCTCCTCCCGCTCGAACATCTTGATTCATATTGCCGTCTTGATTTGCCATTGCTTCTCTTATCCTTCGCCTAAGTCTTTGTAAGGTTCGTTCGATTTACGGATCAAAGGGATATTCGGTGAAGTCGGTCTCGCCTCGGTCATATACCAATGCAAAACCAAAGTTTGTTAGCCCTTTGAATTTTAAACAAGAAAAATAAAAGAAAGTGCAAGAAAGTAAAAACAAAAGTCGCTATTGCCAATCACCGCAACGGCGCCAAAAACTTGTTGCGCGTAATAAGTGCTACGCAAATGTGCAAGTATACACGCCGCAAGTTATAGTATAAAAGATATCGTCTCCACGAGGATTGGTGCCACTTCAAGAATCTAGTCTCTTGCAATCGTAAAAAGTAAAAACACAAGTAAAGGATTATAGAAGTTTTAACTAATAACTAATCTAGAAAGCAATTAAGTAAAAGAAAAGATGAATTCAATTGAGAGAGATAGGCTAGGTTATCGTGAGTTGAGGTGTGATAGCCGATTGGATTGTCTTGGTAAAGAGTGCACGGGCAACTCGGTTGCCGTGGCGACTTGCACAACGGGTTGCCTTGGCAACTAATTGATGGTTGCTTGGGCGACTAGTTGGGCAACTACTTGGGCGATCGGGCAGCAACTTCAAGGTTCGGCGGAGCGTTCTTCAATGGTTTCTTCTTATCCCTAAGTCGAAACTCTAGCTACTTGTGCATGCCTTGATAATACATCCTGCGTGAATCAAGGGTGAACAACAACCAATCTTGCGCTCCTCTTAGCCGTTGAAATCCTTAACTTATTCCTAAGCCGGATTAATCTTCACCATCATTGGATTGAATAAAGATCATATTCATTCGTTTCTTGAATCTAACTCTCCCGATATTAGATAAATGGATGAAATCACGAGATCCTCTCCCAATTCACTCGCAAACAATAATAAGAACCAAGAATGAATAAACCTTGAAATAGAAAAGTGCAAACTCTTATTACCTAAACAAAAACCAATAGTTTCTCACAACCACAAAACACAATAACCATAGCCAAGTAAATTTAGTTCATGGCTAGGTTCCAAAGAAACACAAGATAAACAATCCCTAACATGAACCCAATCGAGCAAGTTAGAAAAGATGAAGCTTGTCGAAAATTCCTTGCCCTAGATGCTTGCCGAAAATTCCCCTTGCTTCCTCTCTTGGAGTTGTCGAAATTCCCTCTTGCTCTCCCCCCTTGGAGTTGTCGAAATTCCCTCTTGCTCTCCCTCTGGATTTGTCGAAATCTCCTTGATATTTATAGGGCTAGGCCAAAGTCCTTCTTTGAGGAGGAGTTTGAGTTGGAATTAAATTATCTTTAAAGAATATAATTCTTTATTATAATTTTATTCCTATTAGAACTTCTCCTATCTTCTTGGAATTTAACTCTTCTTTAATCTCTGCATGGCAATCAAATTCCTTTGGGCTTGGGCCTTGCTCCATGTCATCTTGGGCTTGTAAAGTCATGAATTTCGACATCCATATTGCTTTTGGTCTTTGTCGACAAATGCCATGGCAACTGGCTCGGCGTCTCCTTCATGCACTGCCCTGGCAACTAGCTCGGCATATCCTTCATGCATTGCCCTGGCAACTAGCTCGGCATTGCTTTGGCAAGTGATCCTGCACATACACACACAAAAACACACCAAAGCAGCATCTATTTCCACAAAAATTACCAAGTTATGTAATCAAGCTCAACGATTGAAGGAAACATGGATTAATGCATGAATGGCTAACTATGCAACTAATATGAGCCTAAGTCTAACAATAATATGAGTAAAAAGGGTAAGAAAAATAGTACTTTTGAACACTTATCACTATGTCTTATATTTTTGTCACTAAGATTGCATACGAGATATAAATTGTTAATGCAGCGCCCTTTTATCCGAGCGTAAACGGGGCCAGTATCAAGCGTAGTGATAGTGGTTGGGCGTTTATTCTCGGATAACGGGGCCCTTAAAATTTATTCGCAATTATGACCGAATTTTAAAATAATCGTCACTTTAACCCGAAAAATCCAATATTAATAAAGCGGTAATTATTAAAGTACCAATTTTGGGTGGTGTGGGGGTGCTAATCCTTCCCCATCCGTAACCGACTCCCGAACCCAACATTTTTTGAATCTCTGGTTTTATGGTGTCCGGCCTACCTAAGTGGCCGGTGGCGACTCCATTTTTTTAAAATGCGTTTTTTTAAAACCCCACGGAATAAATATTTTATATCCAAAAGAATCACAAACACCTTCGAAAAAAACCACGCTTTTTAGCGATAAGAAAAGAGGACATCGCTACAGTTCCAAAGCTTGTTTTTGTGAATGGACGAAAATATAAAATGGCGTCATAGGCTTGTTCGGTCAAATTTTCTGGGTTTTTAATCCGAGAATTATCGTAATTTTTGACCTTGGAGGCGTTGTAGTGGAACTTGTCTTCCATCTGAGACTGATATTGGCACGCGCGATATATGGAGAAGGGTATAAAATTTACGTTGAAAATGGTTCAAAAGCGTGATTTTGTGCAGGAACGACAAGCCTTCATTCACAATTTTAAAACAAATGAGACCTTATTATTTAAAACGAAATTTGGAGGTAACGTCAAGTTAGGAAAAAAACTTGAGAGGCTCAGTTTATTTTTGAATGAATGAAAAATATAAAATGGCTTGGTAGGCAATGAGAAGTTTGGAAAAAACTTGAGGGACGCAGTTTATTTATAATCAACAGTAATACAGTAAGAAATTACAATCACTTAGTCGATACGAGGGCCCGAGCGATTGGGACACTTGTTACTCGTGTGTCCGGGATTTCTACATATAGTGCAAAGTTTCTTTTGTCCGGTTCCTTCTCTATGTTCTACCATATCCTTTGCACAGTAAATCTATGTCAATCGTGAACGTCTCTTATTTCGTAGTAGTGCAGGATCTGGGCGTATGGTCGGTTCAGCGTCAACGACATACGAATTAATTTCATTTTCGATAGGAGGAAACTCTTTTTCGTAAACCTTGAATACCGTTTCCAGTAAGTATATCGGATCAAGCACTCTCATGTAGATAATCCGTTGGGAAGAACAAACAGCAATAGTGTGAGCGCACGGGTATTTGAATGTTTGGAAGACTCTGCACTCGCAGGTTCTGTACCTTAGATCTACCACGTACGCGTTGTGTTGTATGCCTTCCAACGACCTCAAAAATTTTGAAACACGAAACGAATAGCCCTCTCAAGAGAAGAGAGTTACAGTCATCGCATTTGAATGATACAAATAAGTTTGCAATTGTTCGAGAAGGTCCGGGTGGACTTTGTGGCCACCTGCCATGTACTCAATTGCTTGCCTTCCTAGGGTTGCAAATAGGGTAGCCAAACGATAGTAGGTCACTTTGACAACGGAAGTGATAGGTAAATGTTGTACTCCCTTGAGTGCTGAGTTGACCGCCTCAGCCAAGTTCGTTGTCATGTGACCATATCGTTTACCCCCATCATATGATCGAAGCCATTTTCCATCAAGATTTTGGCAAAGTAGTTCGCGCCATCTTTATTCCTGGCTCTCAGTTCTGCGAACATTTGGTCTACCTCATGTACGTAATGCGAGTTGCCCAATGAATGACAATTGAGTAATTAGGAGCAAACAATACATGCAAAGATATTATAAACGCAAAGAACCTAAAAGACGTACCCATTCGAAGAACCAGAGCACGTTCGTCTTGGTTCTTGTACTGCTGCAAGTAGTTGGCCGCAATGTGTCATAAGCAGTAACGGTGGTAAATATGGGGAGGCTGCCAGAACCGGCCCAAACGTTGTATTGCGTACTTGATCATTGTGCCTCTGTCGGAAATAACACATATCCCATAATCCCTTGATCACATTATAGGAGAAAGAACATGTCTCCGTAGGTTCTTAAGGAAGAACTCCCAAGACTCAAGATCATTCTTTTGGACTATTGCGAAGGCTATAAGAATGGTTTTCCGATTTCCGTCTTGTGCAACCGCCAGAAGTAAGACATGCATATATTTCTTGTACAACCAAGTACCGTCGATCTGAACCATGGGTTTACAGTGCATGAATACATTAATGCACTGCGAAAATGTCCAAAACAGCTGGTAGAATTGACAAACACCTGGCACAACACGATTATTTTCGTATGCCGGAGCCGTCTCAAGTTTTACAACTGTTCCAGGTATGTGCTTCTGCATCATTTTTAGCCACATACGTAACTCGTTGTAAGATTCTTCCCATTGGCCAAACAATTTTTCTACAGCCCGCCACCTTGTATACCAAGCTTTATGGTAATCAAGAATATATTTGTACTGCGTTTTAGCTGCAGCGATACATGTGGCAACTGTCACACGAGGATTTGCTTTGACCAGTTGCATGAAGGTATTGCTTAGGATGTGCACATCCAAGTTTTTGTGATCCTGACTTAGGCTACTCACGGTGTATGTATGAGGCTCATCCAGTTTCGTGATTCTCTACAGCCCGCTCAGCTTCTTCAAGGATGATGCACGAACCCTCCACTTACATCCCTATTTCTTGTGAGCACACTCCGCAATGTAGAAATCTAGTTGGGTTTTCTTCACAGTCGACGTAACTACCCGGCCAATGTTGTAGTGCTTAATAGCTGCCACTACCAGTTTTTTTGTCAAGAATGTCATCCCAATGGCCAGTTCACCATCAGCATGGTGGTTGTAACCGTCAATTGTTAGGAATTGTGAAAATTCTAGAACGTTCAAGGCATCCATATCAACCGTTGTGAAGTGGGATAGTGGCTGGTAAAAAGAAATAGGCGTGACCGATACTAGAACGTTACTTTCTGCTGGGTGTTCTTCGTTGCCTTCTAAATCTTTTAAGGACCCTGCTGGAATGTTCACATCTACTGGTTCTTCAAAAAAGAGCCTTATCTCATCGCCATCGGGTCCGACTTCCCTAACCGGTTCTTCGTCAGAAATATCACCCTCGAACTGGTATAATTCTACGTTATCGACTGCCACCTTTTTAGGCAAGCAGACTGTTCGTCGATCGCGAGACCGCTCACGAACCATATTACCATGATTAAAATCGAGCGTACCAACACAAGAATGTCTCCCTATAGATGGTTGAACGTACTCTATACTAGGGACATACGCTGAGTATCGTCCATATGAAAAATCATCAAAATGGTTGAACGCTTCATGGTCGGACAACCTCATGTAATTGTGGGATGATGACGCTTTCTCCCCCATACTATACGGATTGTACGTTGCATGTCTTTGTATTAGAAAGGATGGTGCATCGAATCCATCGTTTGAGGGCTGGTTCAAATCGAACCCGAAACTAGCTACACACAAATGTCTTGGAACAGAAGACGACGATGCACCAAACTCATTGCGTGGACTATATGTAGTTAATACGTTGAAATCATTTCGTAAACTGGCCGTCAGGCTATCAACATTGGCATTAGGGTCAAAATCAAAATTCATCCGTCTCCAGCTTAGGATTTCGATACCAGCTTCAGAATCAGAAAATGACGCATACAACTCGAGGGGCCTTCCTAATGAATAGTCCAAGTGGGTGGCCACCATCAACTCCACATCACTGTTATCCCCAATGCGGCATAATAAATAGGTTAATGGTTCTAAAGAGATCGGCAGACGATACTTCAACGTGTCTAGTTTTTCCCTACGGCCATGCAGGACACTATTTTCCACTTCCTTAATCAACTTCTTGTATGATAATCTCCCCAGAATTATTATTCTTATAGTATTCGCGGACAAAAAAATGACACCGAATGAGGCATCAACGATTATCTCGTCATCGTGGTATACTAGAACATCAACACTTCCTCGTCTCGACATTTTCCCAACAAATAAAAGTTACGAATGACCAAATGTTTGCAGTTTGGGTAGCAAATGTCTGAAGTTTGGGCTCCTGAATTATGTTCACATTAATATCATTTGCTCTCCACGGCTTCTATGAGCTGCTGGTAAGTGGGTAGCAAATGACTGCAATTTAGGGTTCTTCCATTCTGCCTTATATAAGAGCTACGAAAGACCAATATTATTCGTTCGGAAAATCCATAGCTTTTTCAGACATGTCAGACACGTTGTGTTAGCATTACGGACTTTGCAGGGATCTCGCTTTCTGCAAAAAACGAGTTCCCTTGAGATTCCTGACGAGACAGTCACGTCAATAGACCTCGCTTTTTTGTAGAAAGCGAGGTTCATTATCTGGTTTTGTAAGAAGTAACGTCCATTCCATGCACTACTTGCTGCAGTCTGCTGATTTGATTCGTAAAGGGACATAAACGGTAACAATTTTAAGTTTATAGAATTTTTTTTAAAACACCGATTTAAATTATTTAATTCGAATCTAAATAAAATAATATCATTTATACCCACATTATTTATCCAAAATCTTATCTTAATGTATGTAGGAATAAAATCATAATAGAATAAAAAGAATCTCGTATTTAAAACAAAAAAATTAATTTAAAAAAAAACTCGTGATGTAGCATTCTGCAAAAAGCGATATTTAAGGGACATCGTTTTGTGCCAAACGCGAGGTCCCTTATGACCGTTCATTATATGCCCTTTGAAAATTCAAAGGACGCATCTTTTCAACGAACCTCGTTTTCTGCAGAATATGAGGTCCCTTAAATATCACATTTCCTAGGACGCGAGTTCCTTTAATGTTGCTTCCCAGAGTGTGCAAGGCCTCTTATAAATAGCGGCTCTACAATCTGATTTACCTCACACCTCACATTCAAATTCTATCTTCTTTTCCAATTCTATATATCCTAAATTTTCTATACAATGGCAGCTTATTGAGGCTAGACGAACGACGCGTCTTCGACTACTGGCGGACGAATGGGGAGGTAATATTTTTTTTACTTTAAATTACTTCTTTATTCTTTTATTTATTTCTTACTATATATATTTTTAATTATTATCTTTTACTTTTTTCTTCAAGCACTACGAACGAGCATTGACATGCTATCTAAATCGTATCACAGCCACTCTGAATGCGGATATTGTTCCGTTTATTACAGAAATCAGTTTTGGCCACGTTGTTACTATTGTTGGCGATACGAAGTTGAACCGTCCCTTTATTAACGCCTTATTGGAACGATGGAGGCTAGAGACGCACACCTTTCATCTTCTGTGTGATGAGGCTACAATTACACTGGAAGATGTTGCATATCATCTTGGCTTGCCTACTGACGGCGAGGTTATTACCGGTGTTTCCGGCGGTGACTGGGTGACCATGTGTGCTAACCTGCTAGGAGTGGTTCCGGACAAGTTCGACGGTGGCAAAATCTTTCTAACTTTTTTGGAGCAGAATTTCACAAAAAAATGGGTAAATATATTTATTTTATTATATATTTCATTTTCTATTTTTTAATAATAAAAATATTTTTATAACAGTACTTATTATTTTATTTTCGCAGCGGTTTGCTCGTGCCCACATCCTACGAATTATTGGAGGAATTTTGATGCCTGACAAATCTCGCAACAAAGTCCACCTTATGTGGCTGCACCATCTCTGTAATTTTGCCGAATCTAGCAAAAAATGTTGGGGAGTAGCGTTCTTGGCCTTTCTGTTTAGGGAGCTTTGCAGAACCGTCAACCCTGACAGAGCCGCAATCGGAGGATGTCTTTTACTGCTGTAGTCTTGGGCTTGGTTTCGGATGCCCTTTTTAAGCCCGCAGCCTAGACGCCCGACCCTGTACCTATTCCCACTTATTTAGAGGTACTATTAACATTATTTATTTTATTTTATTTTATTTTCAGAATAATTTTAAAACCAATATAATTTTTAAATTATTTTTTATTAATGACAAGTGGTACCTTCCACTCACTCACCAGGGACTGCCAAAAACACAGCGAAACTATAGACTGCTGATCTACAAGATACAAGCCGAGGTCAGGATTTCAGACCATTTTTTCTTAATTCCTCAAATTCTTTTTTTAATCAAACTTTATATAACTCACGTTCAAAAAATTTTGTTTAGTTCCTGTGGACACCGTACACTGCTCCTCTAATTCGGGACTATATTTCGCAGGACATTACAGACACCTCTCACGTCTGGCTGCTACTAGTGCCACTCATCAACTACGAAATTGTTGAGTTTCATCCTACCGATCAAGTTCTGCGACAATTTGGCTACGTCCAAGGGGTTCCGGAGCCGCCATCCAATTTGGACGAATTATGTCGGTTGACAAGGCAGGGGAAGACGGAAGTCCATTAGGGCCATTATCACGCTAACTAGGTCGGCCAATGGATGGCAAGGTATGGCAGGCGACCGTCCATCTGTGAACGCATTGTGAACCGGGACGTCACATTCGACTATATGCAGTGGTACCACCAAAATGGGAAGCCGCATACACTGACTTGGGAGGAGCGCGAGCGAGAAATTGAGGTGCCTCCCCAAAACTGCCCGCCCGCACAACGTCAGGCCACCCAGCGCCAGCCGACGCAGCGCGGTACCAGAATGGGGCCTGAAAGCCAGAGGCAGCGAACTCACACTACAAGGGCCTCATTGTCCGGTACAGCGCAACCAGTAGATCAGTCCGCGGCACAGCCTTCGACACTAGCGCCAGGACCAATATTCATGCACTCCACTTCGTTATCGTTTCTATAGATGGGTGGTCCTTAGACGTTTCAGCAGATGGGGCCTCCACCTGAGATTTTGATCACGGACACCTTTCGTCCCTTTATGCCGATGCATCCAACATATTACCCGACACCGCCTTTTACATATGTTCCTCTGATGTTTGATGTTCCACCATGGGCAGCACAGTTCGACTACAGCATTGTCGAGCAGACGCTGTCGCAGAGCTTATTCTACACCAGCCCCGGTGCCAGTGGTGGTCCACGTTTCGGGGACGATCATAGTGCCGATGATGATGACGGTGATGATGAGGACGACAATGATGACGACGACGACGATGGAGCACATGCCGTTCGGAGGAATCTGCCACGGGATCGTCGTCCACCCACGTGCAGAACGGGTGGAGATAGGCATCATTAGGACGAGGGGGGATATCTAAAAAAATTTAATTATGTTTATGCAAGACTTTATTTCTTATTTTATAATTTTAAATATTTTATTCTACCTTATTTTCTTACATCGTTTTTAAATTTTTTTATATTTATTTTTGTTCTTTTTTGGATAAACAATAGCGTACATTATTCGATTAATAAACCGAACAAGCCTATGACGCCATTTTATATTTTCGTCCATTCACAAAAATAAGCTTTGGAACCATTTTCAACGCGAATATTACTCGGTTTATGATGCACCGAACTTGCCCATATTGGTGTCGAATGAAAGACAAGTTCCAGTACTACGCACCTAAACTCAATGTTTGCTGAAATTATACGATTAATAACCCCGGAATATTGCTCAAACATGCCTATGGACGCTTGGTCTGCCAACCCGATTTAAACTGTCCGCGATTAATTAAGCCGGCTCTTCAAATTCTCGGGGAACTTGTGTTTTGCAGAGCGTGAGTTCCTGTTAAGTTCGTTATTCTGAAAAGTGTTGCCACGGAGGACCTCGCTCTGTGCAGAAAGCGAGGTCTCAAATCGCTATTTCCAGAACGCGAGTTCTTCATACATGACAGATTTGGGGGTAATTTTCTAAATTTAGGTCAAAGGGGGTCATTTCTTTAAATAATAACTTGTTCTTTGTATTACCAATAATATATTAAAAAAACAAAAACCAAAATTTAAATAAAAACCTAAAAGAATAAAAACCAAATTAAAATATACAAATACAATTTATAACATTTATAATCGTGGTGAAATAATACTTTAAATACTAAAACAAATAAAAAAGACGGTTATAATAACATAATTAATCATAAATGAACTGAAGTCTACTGTTTTACATTGGAGATCAATAAACAAACGTTGCAAGTCTCGTAAAAAAAGGAGACAAATAAGTCATGATGAGTAAAACCTAACGGCAACTTATTCCAATAAGTGAAGTACAAAATAATTAAAAAGCAAAACATTTTTAGTAAAAAAAAAAACAATTGGTCAATGTAGTCCAATCAAATGATCTGATTTTTGCAAATGTCATAAATAATTTATATAAAGGGTTAACATGATTTGATTTATGTCTTATTCTCTTTTAAAATAATAAAAATTCATTAAAATTATAAATATAAAATTATTAAAAATTTAAAAATTATGTGATAATAGTAATTAAAACTTGAAAGTTTTTATAAATAATTTTAGGATTTTGCTATATATAGATTCTAATCATTAATATTTATCTTCCTTTTTAATAGAGTCTAATAAAATACAATGAATTACATTCTTAAAAAGTGGTGTTTCATTAATTTAGTGTGTTTAATGTTTAACATTCACCTAAAAGGGTTTAGGGTTTATAATTTAAGGTTTAGTGTTTTATTGGTTGTAGTTTAAAGTTTATGGTCTATGATTTTGTAGTTTTAGTGTTTTATGGCTTAGGGTTTAATTAATTATTTTTTTTGTTATATGCTTGTTCATCTTACGATCCATGTTCGGGGTGCGAGATTGCCCCTCCTAACAATGTCGTCTCCAAGGTTTAAACCCGCGCCCTCTCATTGGGAGTGCAATGTGTCTTACCAATGCACCCAACAATTGTTAGTTAGGGTTTAATTATATTAAAATGTTTAAATTAATGGAGCATAACTTTTTAGGAATGTAATTAATTACATTCTATTTAAAAAAAAGCATAATAAACATTAATGATTGGAATCTAAGCTCTAAGGGTTGTTAATAGCAAAACCCTTAATTTTAAATAAATTTCAATGAGTTTAATTTTAATGTGGATGTTAATTACAAGTTCGACATTAAAAAATAATTATAAATATGTTCAAATTCATAAATTTATGTATTAGATTAATTAATTATTTCAAACGAAGTACTTTAGTATTAATGAGGTTATACAAGCGGTTTGGAATAAGAAAAATGACTAATTTGATATAATTTTTAAATATGAAGGGTTAAATTTATTGGATTCTTTTGAATTAGGACTAAATTGATAGAATGTATAAGTTCTAAGGACTAAAATTGTCACTATACCCAACCTTGTTATATGTGTATTTGTATTTTAATGGACGATTGATCCGATCGTAACTAAAACATTAATTAAGTGACCTAATTGCAACTTTTAAAAATTTAGTGACCTGATCATAACTTTACTAATAATTGAGTGACCTTCAATGTAGTTTACCCTTAAAATTATATAAATGTACCCAATCATAACTTTTAATAAACTTGTATGAAACTAGGCTATTTTTGCTAGTTATTAGGGATGGCGGACAGGTATAGTTCTGCGGATTTCGCATCGTACCTGCCCCAGTTAGTGTGGGGATGTGTATGAGTTTGGTGGGTGGTGGGCGGGTGTGGATGTAAAAAGTCATACCCGTCGTGGGTAGTGGGTAAGTGGTGGGTTTCAGACTTTACCCGCACCGTATCCGCCCACATCTGCCCACCCTATGTAACCCCATTGACCCGGCCTAGTCGCTATACCAAATCGAGCGAGCTACATTGGGTTTGCCGAAATAAACCTGGAGAAATTAACTCAAATAACATCCATTTTTCCTTTTTATCTTATCTAGATGCAACATTATAATCTAAGGTGTGCATGCTGGTAGGGAGTGAAATATCAACTCAATCGGGCGTCGAATCGACATCTAATTACACGCAATAACAGTTTAGGGATTAAATTGCAATTTTGGAAAACTATAGAGAATTAATCCATTTTGAAGTTACCAACCCTTAATTAGTCAGATGTCATGCTCACATGTCAAATTTTAGCTTAAAACGGCCATCCGAACTCATTTAATTGCATGTATAACAATCAAGGACCAAAACAGAAGAATCTAAAACCTTTAATATCAATAACAACAGACTTAATGACCAGGCATACATATACGGTCTCAAAGTGTATAGATACGATACGCCCCCTATGCGTATTGTACACTGGTTACAAATCATTTTCCCATAATTCCGGTAGCTCAAAATCGTATCGATACACCTCTATCCGCACCAATACTCAAGCCAAAAATATACACAACAATTCTAAAGATATAACCATGTTAAAACATCACAGAGACATGATCAAATCATGGCATCATACTTCAAAAGAGAATCTAGAGGCATGCTTCTTAGAAAACAACCAACCACCATACGAAACATAAATCCAAAGCAACAACCAAACGTATAAGGCAAATTACAACTCCAACACAACATAACAAACTTGCTCAAGCAGGGAGTTAAAACCCTTCCAAAACAACAATGAACCATGTAATCCCTTGACCAGGCCTAGTCGCTAGACCGAACCGAGCGAGCTGCATTGGGTTTGTCAAAACAAACTCGTAAAGATTTAACTCGAATTACATCCATTATTTTTCTTTTATCTTATCTAGATGAAACATTATAACCTATGGTGTGCATACTGGCAGGGAGTGAAAACTTAACTCAATCGGGCGTTGAATCGACATTCAATTGCACGTGTTTACAAATTTAAGGACCAAATTGTAAATCTAGAAAATTATGAGGACTTAATTAGAATTTAAGTTACCAATCATCAATTAATCAAATTACATGCTTGCTTGCCAAATTTTAGCTCAAGATAATGATCCAATCTCATTTAATTAGCAATCATACAAAACAATGACCAAAACATAACATTTCAAACTATTTTTCAAGTTTGCAAAACAAACCTCATGAAAGGTTTCGAAACTATTTTCCAGTAGCCAAAATTGAACTCTTAGTTTTGAAACCTTGGGGCTGGTTTCGAGTAGCCAAAAGGTTTCGAAACCTGTTCATATGGTTTCGAAACTTACCTACAGATTTGCAGAAAATACATATTTGAGAATCTTTGGAACCTTCATAATCAAAGCCAAATCAACCCCAAACACTCAAACTCACAAAACGACACACTTGAAACATCATACAAGCATCATACCCAAAAAAAGGCATTCCAATAATCACTAGGATATGGAAGCATAGATATCATGGCATCAAGGGTAATCAATAAGGTAAACCTATAGGCATGTTTCCTAAGAACCATCCAACTCAACATCCAAAAAGAGATTTAAGGCACATATCAACATAAGCATGGCATCAACAACCTTTTAGCAACATCTAAAGTATGCTAGCTTCACAAAACACAATTATGCCACAATCTCAACATCAAAAGCCATCAAACCACAGAAAACAAACCATCACAATCAACCAAAATCCAGATTACATATCCCCCAACACATGGTAACACATTGCCTTATTTACCGAATTTAAAAACCAAGTTTCATACTCAAGTAGATGTCTTGATCTTGGAACTTCCTTGCCAATCCAATTCTGCCCCTCAACTCTATTGCTCTGCATCAATGGGAAAAAGAGAGCGTAAGCACAAATACTTAGTGAGTATGCTCATAAACAACATTGATGCAATTTGAAACCGCTTTTAAACCATTGAGCCTTTTGTTACCAAATCATGCTTACTTCCCAAGCATTTCGTATGTGATTAAAACCATTTGAAAATTATAAACTATCTTGTTTTTAAAACATGCTTTGTCACCCAAGTATTATCTCGTTTGTTTCCACAACAAATCATGTATAACAATCATTTATAAACTCTTTAATCACATATATTCTCATATATTGGCATTTAGAGTGACCCAGATGGACTCACCTCTATCCTTGGATAGTACTACCTCTATCCATACATGTTCAGATACACAAATTTCTCATGGTGGGCTCACCTCCACCAAATCTCATACCTTGCCTAGTTAAACCGCAAGATACCATCACAATGGACTGCCTAGTTAAACCGTATACCCAAGTAATAACCCAATAGTCCGAGTAGCCTAGTTAAAACGTTTTTCCTCAAGGACCATGGCACGATCAATTTTGTATATTATAGTGCACTTTAATCCTATGGCTACCAACTATATCTGACACTTTCACAATACGTCACATAGCCAATATATCATTTTCAAAAACAATTACTTATTGTTTTCCAATGCATTTCTCAAAACCGTTTTATATGCAAAACCACATTGCCAAAGACAACAACACATTCCTTTCAAGGAACAAATCTCAATGCTCATAAGCATTCATTATTATATTTAAACACTGCATATTAATCCAAAATGATGCATCTACAACAAGTAACTCAAACCATGTTTTATCCCAAAACATGAAATCCAGAAGCTCATATCAAAGCCAATAACCAAGCGAAATAAGAGAAACTTATGCTTGAGCTTAGTTAAGCTTTTTAGGCTATAACTAAACCCCATGATCCATCGATCATACCTTTAAAGAGCTTTAACGCGTTTAAACACTCCCTGATACACCTCGCCTTGCTCTCCAACGCGAATCGAGCCACCGGTAAGCAACGTACGCAACTAGGCAATCTCGCCCTGGTCGTCCCCTATTTTAATCACATAAAACCAGAGGGAAATACATCATTATGCATTCAACTCTTTGCTAAACGAGGATTTCCTACATCCTTAACATTATCCTTCTAAAAACTAGCCTAAACTACTAAAATTAACACCAAACTTCACTCTATCAACTCCCAAATTCAAACCATCGATTCTAACATTCAACCACATCAAAACATATCCATAAACACCTTCCAAGCATCCTTATATCTCCAGCAACTCAAAAACACATAAAACAACCCCCAAAACCACTAAAAATACCTCTAACCTTTAGCCAATTAAATAGTTTCGGGATTTATTCTCATAAACTCATTTCACATTATGATTACCTTATCAAAACATGAAATAACCCAATTAAAATCTCCAGGTTTCATCAAGATAAACAAATCTTTAAACAAATCATCAAAATTACCATTAATAGCTCAAATCTTGAAATCCATTGCAAAACCATGTTAATATCAATCCATAATCAGCCAACTACTATGGAATATCAATAAAGAACCTTAGTTTAATGAGAGGAAAAGAAATTCACCTTTGAAGAAGCTCCCACCAAAATTGACGTAAAATTTTCTTGAAACTTAATTTGTGAAATAGATGAAATCCTTGAGAAAATCTTGTAAGGTTTTGTTAAGAAACAAATGATAAATTCTCCATTTAAAATCAACAAAGAATTTTGGATAATCTTGTTTGGAAATTGAAATGAAAAGTGAGGGAAAATAATGAGAGAAAATGAGGGAAAATCCAAACAATTGTAAAATGATTTCGAAAAAACAATTAACCGTCAATTCCTACTCAACTAAGGTGGGTTTTTTTCAGATTAAAACATTTGGAAAATATAGCTCTCTAAAGATTCTTAGTATTGGCCCATTTACAAAATAGTCACTAACACAGTTTTGCATATTTTATAATTTAGTCACTAAAACACAATTCCATTTAATCCCATTTATTAAACCTTCAATTAAATTACCAAATTACTTGATAATATTTATAAACATTTTTAAAACCCATAAATCATTTTAATTTCCACTGTTCATATTTTTTTAAAATATTAAATCCCCCGAAACTACTTCAATCGGCCAATCAAGTTCGAACCGAACTCAGTTGAACCTCTAAATGTCTAATCCTATTTTTGGGGTGTTACAACTCTACCCCTCTTAAGAAATTTCATCCCTAAAATTTACCTGAAAGAAAGAGATGAGGAAACCGTTTCATCACGTCCTCTTTTGTTTCCTACGTGGCTTTCTTGACTCTTTGATGCTGCCACAATATTTTGACCAACTCTATGGTCTTTTTGCACAGAACCTTAATGCTCGAATCCAACACTTTCACAGGCTCCTCATCATAAGACAAATCCAGACACAACTCAATCTCCTCAATAGGCATACCATGCAACGGATCCGATCTATATCTCTGAAGCATCAACACATGAAAAACATCATGTATCTCCTCAAGTCCAGCCGGTAACCTTAATCTATACGCAACCGGACCAACTCGTTCAATCACCTCATAAGGTCCAATAATCCTAGGGATTAACTTACCCTTGCGCCTAAATCTCATCACCTTCTTCCAAGGCGAAACCTTTAAGAACACCTTATCACCCACTTCATATTCAATCTTTTTTCGCTTCAAATCCACATAGGACTTTTGCTGACTTGGAGATTCCTTAAGCCTTTCACAAATGAGTTTCACCTTTTCATTCGTATCTTTAAGCAAATCGGGTCCTGCCACATGCTTCTCACCTAATTTAGTCCAACAAAAAGGTGTACGACACCTACGACCATAAAGAGCCTCATAGGGAGCCATTTGGATACTCGACTGATAACTATTATTGTAAGCAAACTCCACCAAAAGTAGTTGCTTCTCCTACGTCCCTTGAAACTCAATTACACAATACCTCAACATATCTTCCAAAATTCGAATAACACGTTCAGACTGTCTATCCGTCATAGGATAATAAGATGTATTAAGATTAAGCCTCGCACCCAAAGCCGTCTAAAAACTTTCCCAAAACCTTGACATAAAACACGGATCCTTATCCGATATAATCAACTTAAGAACTCCATGTAATCTCACTATCTCAGCAATACACATATTAGCCAACTTATTCAACGTATATGTCGCATGCAGAGCAAGGAAATGCGCACACTTCATAAAACGATCAACAATCACCCATATCGAATCCTTTTTGGATGGTGTCAAAGGCAAACCCATAACAAAATCCATGGTGATTCTTTCCCACTTCCACTTTGGAATCTGAACAGGTTGCAACAACCCAGAAGGAAACTGATGCTCAGCTTTAACTAACTGACGCACTATGCAACGAGTAACAAACTCCACATCATTCTTCAAACAACCCAATAGTACAAATCCTTCAAATCCCGATACATCTTTGTACCACTCGGATGCATAGCAAAATGACTATAATGAGCCTCAATCAAAATAGTTTGCCTCAACTCTGAATCACTTGGCACAACTATTCAACCCTTAAAGCACAAAACACCATCATCATTAAAATGAAAATCTGTCAGATTGCCATTCGAAATATCCTTAACATGCGACACCAAAACATTATCATACGGATGCCTCGCTCTAATCCTTCAAGACAACGTAGAACTAACTTGCAAATCCACCAACAAACCACCATCTCGTGTCACACTCAATTTTTCAAACATTGCCCTAAGCTCAAGAACAACCTTATGGCTCAACGTGTCCACTACCACGTTAGCCTTTTCTGGATGATACTCCAACGTCAAATCATAATCCTTAAGCAACTTAATCTATATTCGTTTTCTACGATTCAAATCCTTTGAGACATCAAATACTTCAAACTTTTATGATCTGTGTAAACAATACAGTTCTCACCATATAGATAATGTCTCTAAATTTTTAAAGTAAAAATGACCACTGCAAGCTCCAAATCATAAGTCGGGTAATTTCGCTCATGAACTTTCAATTGCCTTGATGCATAAACCAAAACCTTACCATCTTGCATCGACACGTAACCCAAACCAACATAGGAAGCATCACTAACGGAGCAACAATACTAGAGAAACCATTCACAAAACGTCGATAATAACTAGCCAACCCAAGGAAACTAGGAACCCCAAACACAGACTTACGTTGTTTCCAATTGAGGATAGCCTCAATCTTCTGCAAATCAACACGGATACCCTCAGCCGAAACCATATGACCAAGAAACATCATTTCCTTAAGCCAAAATTCACATTTACTCAGCTTAGCGTACAACCGATTTTCTTTCAAAGCTTGCAAAACAATCCGTAAAACTCATAATGCAACACCAACGCATCATCATACGAATGCCTCGCTTTAATCCTTAGAGACAACATAGAACTAACTTGCAAATCCACCAACAAACCACCATCTCGTGTCACACTCAATTTTGCAAACATTGCCCTAACCTCAACAACAACCTTACGGCTCAACGTGTCCGCTACCATGTTGGCCTTTTCTGGATGACACTCCAACATCAAATCATAGTCCTTAAGCAAATTAATCCATCTTTGTTTCCTAAGATTTAACTCTTTTTGAGACATCAAATACTTCAAACTTTTATGATCTGTGCAAACAATACACTTTTTACCATATAGATAATGTCTCTAAATTTTTAAAGCAAAAATGACCACTGCAAGCTCCAAATCATGAGTCGGGTAATTTCTCTCATGAACTTTCAATTGCCTTTATGCATAAGCCACAACCTTACCGTCTTGCATCGACACGTAACCCAAACCAACATAGGAAGCATCACTAACAGAGCAGCAATACTAGAGAAACCATCCACGAAACGACGATAATAACCAGCCAACCTAAGGAAACTACGAACCTCAAACACAGACTTAGGTTGTTTCCAATTGAGGATAGCCTTAATCTTTTGTAAATCAACACGGATACCCTCAACCGAAACCACATGACCAAGAAACATCACTTTCTTAAGCCAAAATTCGCATTTACTCGGCTTAGCATACAACCGATTTTCCTTCAAAGCTTGCAAAACAATCCACAAATACCGATCATAATCTTCTTCGGTATGCGAGTACACATGGATATCAACGATAAACACTACCATAAAACAATCAAGATATTCATGGAATACCCTATTCATCATATCCATGAAAGCAACTGGAGCATTTGTCAAACCAAACGGCATCACTAAAAACTCATAATGCCCATATCTCGTACGGAAAACAGTCTTTGGCACATCCATATCCTTAAATTTTAACTGAAAATACCCTGACCTCAAATCAATCTTGGAAAACACAATATCCCCACAGAATTGATCAACCAAATCATCAATTTTCGGTAAGGGATACTTATTCTTAATCGTCAACTTATTCAATTGCAGGTAATCAATACACATACACATTGTCCCATCATTCTTTTTCATAAAAAGAACAGGTGCACCCCATGGAGAAAAACTAGGTTGGATAAATCCTTGATCCAACAACTCTTGGAGTTGAGTATTTAATTCCTTCAACTCTTTTTGTGTGATTCGATACGGAGCGATAGACACTAGAGTCGTACCCGTATACGTCTCTATACCAAACTCCACTTCTCTATCTGGCGACAAACCCGACAACTCTTTAAGAAATACCTCTAGAAAATCACACATCGTCTGAATATCTTACACTCGAACCTCTTTTATCCCTAGATTCAACACAATAGCTAGATAAGCTTGACAACCTCCTTGCATCAACTTATCAGCTTGCGTTGCCAAAACAACGTTAGACAAGAATTTAACATTTTCGCCAACCACCACAACTTCATAATCGTCAGCAAGCCTCAAAGAAATCCTTTTGGATTCACAATCCATAACCGATTTATGCTCACTTGACCAATCCACACCCAAAATAACATCAAAGCTATGAAACGGCAACTCTATTAAATCCATGACAAACTCATGACCTTGAACTACCAAAGGACATCTCCTATACAACATTTTAACCGTAGCCATCTCGCCAAAAGAACTAGTTACCAACATACCCACATTCAAAATCTCAACAGGAACATTCAACAAATGTGCATGCTCACTCAAGATATATGAATAAGTAGACCCTCAATCAATTAAAGAAAATAATGACAAAGATTACAAGGTAAAGGTACCTGCGATTACATCAGTGTCATTACAGCCCTCACGATGAGCATAGATTCGTGTCAGCCCACTATTCTCCGGTCGCACAACAAATGTATGACCCACAGTCCTTTGACCATCATCACGTCTTTGAAAATTACCCTTGCCACGGCCTCGACCTCTAATAGGTGCAACAGCCTGAACCAGTGCATCTCTCGCAACGCGAATAGAGTCACGCTTTAAATGATCAGGCAATCCACACTCCCAACAGGATCCAGAAGATCCCCAACACGCACCTGCATGGTGTCTACCACAACACTCACAATCAGTAGCAATCTGCACTCCCTGATTACGGCCACCACCACCACGCTTATTATCTAGCTTGTATTACTTATCACGCGACCTTTTGTTCTGCCTTCTAGAAAAACTAGAATCCACGGTTCTCTTTCCCGCACCCGTATGCACCATTTGTGTAGAACCACCCAAGAATTGCTCAATATCCTTAGCCCTATTGACCAATACGTCAAATTTGTGAAATTCGTGGCCAACAAGTACATCTTAATAACTTTAACAAGCCCATAATGGAACCTGTCACACATTTGTCTATCATTCGGGATCACCTCAAGGGCATACTGGCTCAACCGTACAAACATCACCTCATAGTCGGACACCATCATGTTATCTTGCACCAATGACATAAATTCACACTTCTTAGCATTCAAATATTACGGACCGAGATACTTCCTCTTGAAAGTTGTCCGAAAGAACTCACAGTTCACATCAGCCTCGGGAACTCCTGCAATCGTGATTACCCACCAATGATACGCGTCACAGTGCAACAAGGACACGGTACAACCCAACTTACTTGCATCATTATAGTCTATCTGAACAAGAATACGGATAGTGCTATTGATTAACAACCACAACAGGCGTTGGTGCTTGCACATGCACCCCAACTATTGCTGCCTGAAAAGCTCACATCATTGCTTGAATCAATGGCGTCATATCGCCAAACACTGGCCCTTTTGGAACCTGAGGGCCACCACCCACCCCGACTTTAGCACCAACATGAGGAATAGGTGGAGGAAGAGGTAATCCGTTAGGAGGAATCACGCCATCCTTAGGTTTTTGAACATTTTGAAAATTACTTGCGTTAGCATGCGTCTCACGTCGAGGACCCATACTTACGAAAGCCTATTCACACAACATAACTCAATAAAGCCAGGCTAGCATTCGGCGAAGGATCCAAGACAATTTCACAAAACATTTTAAAACCATGGTAATTGGAAATGTGTTCCCATTAATACCCCGACATAACAATTAACATAGGCAACACTCATAACATGTATTCTAACAACATGATATCAACCAAGCATACAACAACAACACCTAACAATCACAAACCTGGCCTTAATACATTGGGTTTGCTGAAACAAACTCGTAAATATTTAACTCGAATTACGTATATTTTATCTTTTATCTTATCTAGATGAAACATTATAACCTATGGTGTGCATACTGGCAGCGGGTGAAAACTCAACTTAATCGGGCGTTAAGTCGACATCCAATTGTACATTTTATAAATTTAGAGACCAAATTGAAAATCTAGAGAATTATGAGAACTTAATTATAATTTGAGTTACCAATCCTTAATTAATCAGATTACATGATTGCTTGCTAAATTTTAGCTCAAGAAAATCATCCAATCTCATTTAATTAGCAATCATACAAAATAATGACCAAAACATAACATTTCAAACTATTTTTCAACTTTGCAAAACAAACCTCATGAAATGAAGGTTTCGAAACTATTTTTCCAAAAACCAAAATTGACATCCTGGTTTTGAAACCTTGGGGCTGGTTTTGAAACTATTTTTTAAAAGGTTTTGAAACCTGTTCATATGGTTTCGAAACTTACCTGCAGATTTGCAGAAAATACATATTTGAGACACTTTGGAACCTTCCTAAACAAAGCTAAATCAGCCCCAAACACTCAAACTCACAAAACGAAACGCTTGAAACACCATACAAGTATCATACCCACAAAAGACATTCTAATGATCACTAGGATATGGAAGCATAGATATCATGGCATCAAAAGGTAATCAACAAAGTAAACCCATGGGCATGTTTCCTAACAACCATCCAACTCAACATCCAAAAAGAGATTTAAGGCAAATATCAAATAAGCATGGCATCAACAACTTTTTAGCAACATAAAAGTATGCTAGCTTCACAAAAAGATTGGCATAAGCTTTTCCAACCAATAAGCATGCTAAGGGAAAAACCACAAAGCACAAACTCATGCTTGCATATTATCAACAATCATGCCACAATCTCAACATCAAAAGCCATCAAACCATAGCAAAGAAACCATCACAATCAACCAAAATTCATATTAAAAATCTCCCAAAACATGGTAACATATTGCCTTATTTACCGAATTTAAAAACCAAGTTTCATACTCAAGTAGATGTCTTGATCTTGGAAATTCCTTTCCAAACCAATGATGCCCCTCAACTCTATTGCTTTGTATCAATGGGAAAAAGATAGCGTAAGCATAAATACTTAGTGAGGATGCTCATAAACAACATTGATGCAATTTGAAACCACTTTTAAACCATTAAGCCTTTTGTTACCAAATCATGCTTACTTCCCAAGCATTTCATATGTGATTATAACCATTTGAAAACTATAAAATATCTTGTTTTCAAAACATGCTTTATCACCCAAGTATTGTCTCATTTGTTTCTATAACAAATCATGCATAACAATCATTTATAAACTCTTTAATCACATATATTCTCATATATTGGCATTTAGAGTGACCCAGATAGACTCACCTCTATCTTTGGATAGTACTACCTCTATCCATACATGTTCAGATACACGAATTTCTCATGGTGCGCTCACCTCCACCAAATCTCATACCTTGCCTAGTTAAACCGCAAAATACAACCACAATGGGCTGCCTAGTTAAACCGCATACCCAAGTAATAACCCAATAGTCTGAGTAGCCTAGTTAAACCGCCTTTTCTCAAGGACCATGGCACGATCGATTTTGTATATTATAGTGCACTTTAATCCTATGGCTAGCCAACTATATCTGACACTTTCACAATACGTCACATAGCCAATATATCATTTTTTAAATATAATTACTTAATGTTTTCCAATGCATTTCTTAAAACCGTTTCATATGCAAAACATTCACCGATACACCTTGCCTTGCTCTCTAACGCGAATCAAGCCACCGATAAGCAACGTACGCAACTAGGCAACCTCGCCTTGATCGTCCCCTATTTTAATCACATAAAACCAGAGGGAAAATGCATCATTATGCATTTAACTCGTTGCTAAACAAGGATTCACTGCATCCTGTAGCGACCTCTTTTATATCTTTTAAAACCATAAGGGTTTCGCAAGTTTGGTGCTACAGGTTGTCCCCAAAATCATTCTTTGAAAATTGGTTTTACAGGGGAATCACTTTTGAAAATCTTCATTCTTTTGAAAATGATAAAAAAAAACTTGGAGTCACCACCGGCCACTTGGGTAAGGTAGGTCGGACACCATAGGAAACCAAAGATTCATTATGAAAGGGTACGGGAGTTGGTTATGCGTGGGGAAGGATTAACACCCCCATCACGCACGGGAATCGGTACCTGAATATTTTTTGCTTTCAAATTGATGGAATTTGAATTGAATTTAACTCGGCGTATTTAATTGAAAATTTGACCTTAATTACACGAGCTTTATCAAATTGGTGGATTCAAATTAATTGGACATTTAATTAATAAGGTTGATGATACATCGAACCATAGACTAAACCGACATCGAATAAGCCTGACTGCCATGTTAATTTATGGTTCGATTTTCGTACGTCACCTTTGTGCATGATGTAAGCAATTAAGATATGATGTAATGATTTTGTCAAGTTTTAATTTTACCTTGAGTCGGTAAGAATTAATTCAAATATTTGGTCAACATCCTTTGAGCTCAGACTATTACGACACAAATATCGAAACTAATAGATACCTCATTTCTCATGATTTAAATTCATTAGCATGAGAAATAAAATGACAAATAAAATGGATGGCGAGTAAAGGCTTAAAGATAAACACACAAAATCCCACTCTAAGCCCTAACCTAAGAGGCCCAAGTTATGCATCGTCCAAATAGTGATCTAGTGATTAATTAGGTGATTCTAGTATTAACCATAAGTTAATTAACCCTATAAGACTAAGAAAACTAACAAATTATGATTTATCTTGTGATATGATAATTAATTCGATTGATTTTAAACTAGTATTCCAATAAGCCCGGAATACTATTTAAAATAAATCAAGTTAATTAATCATAGCTTTTAATTAAAATGTTAATCTAATTTTCATGTCAATTTTATCTTAAAAGATAATTAAGAGATGTCCAACTAATTTAATGAATTTAACACTTATCCCAATGAGCCAAGGGTAAATTTAAATTCACTATATTAATTCGAACCCTAATCTAACTAAGGCTCTAAAAGGCTAATCCTAAATTAATCTAATTAATTTAAAACCGTGCCCCTATGAGACGATCACAAGGCTTAAATTAATTAAATCAATTCCTAAACTAACCCAATGGTCTTAACTAACACAAAGCCCATCTAAACTAGACCCAAGGCCCACTAAGCTAAAGCAACCCTAAGCCCAAAACACAAAAAGGCCCAAACATCTAAACTAAACCTACATATTAAACAAAAACACATGTGTATTTCAAAAATTTTAATTACACACTATATACTATATATAAATATCATATGTTCAAAACTATATTATATACATATATTATAACATCTATGTACCATACATATTATAAGAAAGCTTATATTACATATATTTAAAAACAAAGTTTTATTTTATATCTATAAAAACCTTATGGAAATCCTATCATATAGATTACAAAATGACCTTATATTACATATATTATTATATAAAGTAAAAAACTATATATTATATATTTTCTTGAAAAAGAAAACTCCATATATTACATATATATTATATAAAACATATATCATATATATTATATAAAAACTATATATTAAATATATATTAAAGACTATATGTTATATATCTATTACAAAAAACTCTATATTATATGTATAACAAAAAACTGTATGTTATATATATTATATAAAAACTATATACTACATAATACACATATGTTAAACACCAAGTCAAGCATAAAATCACAAATCCACATTATAACCAAATAACATAATATAACATTAAGACAATAAAGCTAAAAATTAATGGAAATAACAATGCAGGATTCAAATTAAACACTGGAAAATGACTAAATTAATAAAAAAAACAAAAAACGAGGGCCAAATCAAAAGGGGAAAAGGGGACAAAATTGGAAAGCCTTTGAAAGTTCCAGGGACCCGAGGTATAATTTACAAAGGCAGAATGACTTACCATCGTGATTAGCCCACACAGAGGGACTAATATGGTGATTTACCCATTCAGAAGGACCGCGTGCGTTATTAAGATGGGGTGAAGGGATTTATGAGGGTATTACCCTATTTTTAAAAAGGCTCGGGTATAAAACACATTTTTTTAAAACAAAAAAAACTTTATAACAAAAAAAACTCTCTCACACCCTCTCTTTTCTCTCCGAAGTGGGGACAGCGGTGTTCATCCCAAAACCCATAAACCGACCAAAAAACCCAAAAACCACCGCTAAACCCAGAAATCGGTGGGGCTCCGCCGCGTCGCCCGCCGCTCGTCGGCGATCGGCGACCCCAAAACCACCTGAGTTTGACTCTCTTTTCTTTTATAAAACCAGGTCTGCCATTTGTTCTTTGAAAACCATTAGAAAAATCCTTCTTTTAAGTTGAAAAAAAGATCTAAAACCCTCTTGTTTGAGAAAAAAGACAAAGGCTTTGCTTGCCTCTCCCTCCATTGAGTGACCACGCACGGCCATGCAAAGTCCGGAGGGCTTGTCGTCTATGAGGAAGAGAAAAAGACAAGGGGAAACGAATGGTTGAAGGTAAAAAAACTAAACCCTAGTTTTTGTATATGTATGCTCTAAAATAAAAATGGAAGATGGTGGTATACCTCTAAAAACTGGGGCTTTTTGCTGCTTCTATTGCTCTAAATAATCCCCTTTCAACTTAGGGTTTACAAAATGTTAGAGATTAGGTTATATATCGAAATATTACATGATTTTTTTCATCTATATAAATATTGAATGAATGCTAATATTGGTTACCTTTGTCTATTTTGGCTGGATTCATATGCAGCTCTAAGAATGTTGGTTTGTTAGGGAAATAATTCTAACATTCCCTGGTATATCTTTTACATTTTATCTAATCTTGTCCTTGTCTAATTTGATTCTATTTTGTATGTGACACAGGAGATGATGAGGGGACCAAAAGCTGCTGGCGTGGCGAGGCGATGATGACATGGCGTTGGGTTACTGGCTCCTTCGGCCGACGTGGTGGTGAACACAGCACTGGAGGAGTTGGCCCGGCTTGGGAGTCGAGGAGTCGGCGTGGAATCTGGAGAGCCGTAAAGTGCGCGTGGATTGCACGCGCGCTTGAGGGATACCAAAGGCCGCGCGTGTAGCGCGTGGCTATTCTGGAAGTTTCCCCGAGTTGGTCTCAGCTGTTGGTATGCCCCCAGATCTAACGACCATCATGTGGCTGCGCAAGAAGGAGGGAAAATAGATTGGGCTTAGAGTTTTTTGTTTAATGAGAGAAAATGAGGGAAAATCCAAACAATTGTAAAATGATTTAGGAAAAATAATTAACCGTCAATTCCTACTCAATTAAGGTGGTTTTTTTCAGATTAAAACATTTGGAAAATATAGCTCTCTAAAGATTCTTAGTATTGGCCCATTTACAAAATAGTCACTAACATTGTTTTGCACATTTTACAATTTAGTCATTAAAATACAATTCCACTTAACCCCGTTTATTAAACCTCCAATTAAATTACCAAATTACTTGATAATATTTATAAACCTTTTTAAAACCTATAACTCGTTTTAATTTCTTCTGATCACATTTTTTAAAATATTAAATCCCCCAAACTACTCCAATCGGCCAATCTAGCTCGAAACAAACCCGGTCGAACCTCTAAACGTCTAACCCTATTTTTGGGGTGTTATAAACCCAATTTCCTTTATTACTACTAGTCTAGTTTGATACCATACATCAATTAACCGAAGTCCTTGGATTCTTTTCTCTTACTTACTGCCTCCAAACCTTTAATTCTCTGCATTGATGGACAAAGAAAGCATAAACACACTAGGCTTAGTGAGGAGTGCTCAAACAACACACCATCAATGCATTTTTAAACCATTTTCCCAAAACCGCATTGAAATCATCATTTCAATATACTTATAAAACATCATGCCTTGAAAACCATGCACTTAACACTTTCAAAAACTAGTATATTAAACCATATACAACATGTATCATGGATCAAAAGCAAATCCCATTTGCTAACCCTCAATTTAAGTCTTTCCATACATAACAACCCATATGCAAAGCTTAAAGAGTAAACATGTATAAACCAACATTATACATCAACAACCATCAATGTTACCTCTCCAAAAGTACTATTTTTAATGCCAATTTTACAATGCTCTTGCTTGTCTTTAGGTACATTTAGTTGTATTAGGTTGTTAGAATCATGCATTTGCATAAGGAGTTTAGTTTTCTTTCTATGCCAGTGTGAAAGGTTGTTTTGTGGCTATTCTGTAGGTTTGGCATAGGATTAGGTGCAGGAAAGCAACACAGTTAGGATTGCCAAGGAGAATGCCAAGCACTTGTTGGCAGAGAAGTGACTTTGATGCCATGCCAAAAGGCTGTTGAACCCCAAAAAAATAGGACATGATCAGGCTCCTAAAAGATCGCAAATGGATCAACCTCTGAGAAAATAGAAGATAAGGTGATGCCAAGCTATGTTGGCAACAACATGCCAAGCTTGTGTGCCAAGGCAACATCGGCATGATGATGTCAGCTCTAGCTTGATAAGCTATCACACTGATCAGATAAGACTCTATCTCTTATCTTTGGAGCATTTGAAATTTAAATGAAGAAGCTATCCTATTCTCTTCCCTTGCACGCCTATATAAACACCAACCAATCAAGCATTTGAGGAGAGACGAGAAACTGCACGGGAGGAGATCATGAAGGGTGAAGAGTGATCTGAGTAGGTGTTGGAGTGCTCGACGAGTGACGGTCGACTGCGTCGATGAAGGGTGGTTCAACCACTTGGCTGAGAGCCTGGATTTGAGGGCTACATCAAGAGACCCCCCTCGCTTATTCTATTTGGTTCAAGTTGTTTTATTTTTACTTTATGATGATGTATTTGAAAACGGTTATGGTTTTGTTGGTTAAATCCCTTACCATGAACTAGTTTTATAGTTGGTGGGGGATGTTTGGTTTAAACATTGTTTCATGCCTTAGTTTTTTTTAATGACAATTCTGTTTTGGCAAATGTTTTTCTATTCGACATACTTCCACTTTTCCTAAATACTCTGCCAAGCGAGAGCTGGCATAATTGGCCTATTGCTTCCCAATATCTTAACAGACTTGGGGTGGCAACGATTAAGTTGTTGAATACTAGGGAGAGAAGTCGTTCAAGTAGATGAACTTACTTCAGAAGTAATATCTACCCCTTAAGAGTATAGATTGGTTCTTAATCAACTTGGTTCATTTAAAAACATTCACTATAGAGATATAGGGGTTTTTACATAATCAATTTAGGGCAATGTCCATCGAGAGATGCATTGCTAATGTTGAATCTGCTCGGCAAACAATGGCAATACAGTTTGCCAACAAAGGCTGCCATGAATACCATTAAACTTAAAGCATTATTTGCCAACGTTCATCACTCATTAAAAGACCTTCCTTGCCAACATAATACTTCATATTTATTCTTTTCTTTTTATTAGTTCTAAAACATTCTTCAAAACAAACATCTTTTCTTTCAAGGCAAGTAATAATCAAACAATCGAATTCCAAGTCAATCTCTGTGGGATCGATACTCAACTTAACTGTTGTATTACTTGCAGATCGTGTATACTTGTACGTAAAAGACTCTTGGCACTGTTTTGCTAATACATACATTTTGCTCCTTTTGTCAGCATCCATAACACATTTCTTCTACAGAGTCTACAATCAACATGATACATTAACAATTATATTGGCTTTCAAGTGATCATAAACCAAGTTCCACTTTCCAAAATATTTTATCGGATACACGGATTCAACAAGTGTCCTCTCAACACTTCATGGCATCTCAACCAGAATTATGATACGCTTAAAACCGAGAACTATCAAAACCCCTCTCATCGGTTACACGCATAATCCACTAACGAGAGTTTTTGATACTATATAACCCCTCAACCGTTAGGGTACTCGTGGTGGAGTATTCAGTATACATAAACCCCTCAACACCCGATGTGACTCTTTATAGTGCACTATCATTCCTATGGCTGGCCAACTATATCCGATAACATTTTAAACCACATCACTTGCCAATATAATTCATTATTAACCATGTACCCCACTATTTTTATATACAACATTTCAAAACCATTTCCAATGCATTCACAAGTATTCCACATACTTACATAGATCATTTACCAAATGCATCCATCATCATTTAATGATCAAAATAGTATGTAACATACTTTATTTCATGCTTAAACAGTAGGTACCATGTCATTCAAAACAAGTTCATAAAATCAATCTCATTAAAGCACGACCGATGGAGAAATCTCTTTATACTTACTTTCGAGTTTAAACCAGTATTTCAAGCTAAGTTTAAACTCCCAATATCACCTTTCAAAACATTTCAAAGCTAAAATACACGTTCTCACTCACCGACAACGTAAAGCTTCATTCGTCGACATGAATCACTCATCCAAAGCTTCTGAAGCAGCGCTACGAGCTTGAGGATCAATCGCCCCTTACCTCTAATGGATGAATTTCCCCTCAATTGGATGTTTACTCTAAAATCTTTGATGAACAAAAGAGTATTTGGCTGAAGGAATTTTGAGAGAAAACTTGAGAGAAAGAAAGTTACGTCAAAATTGGTTTTTAAGAAATAACAACTTCTTCCTAATTAATCCTCTTTTAATCTTTAATTAAAATAATTAAAATAATCCCAATTGAGAGAAAAATATGATAAAAACATTTAGGTAAAATAGATCCCTAAATATTCTAAAATTTGACACTTTTACAAAACAGTCACTAAAATAGTTTTACATTCTTTACATTTTGGTCACTAACCTAAATGTCAACTTTCCAAATTTCATTTTCCAAAATTGACTTTACCAAAAATATACATGTATTAAATAAGGTTTTTAGATATTTTTCCAAAATATTTTCTCACTCAAAAATATTTAATCCGATTTTAATCTCGAATCTGACATCTCGGCCCATCGGACCGTCTAATCAGTCTAAAAACCACTAGGCCCAAAACCGGGGCATTACACCCCACATCCGCCCGCCCACTAACTACCCACCATATGAATTTTGGACCATTTATGTTCGTAGACTTTGATTGTGCCTTTTATTATGGTGTTTTATGTACTAAGATATTGGTTTGTTTTAAAATCTACGTTAATCCCTAAGTTTGTAGACTTTAAACTCAATTAATTTAGTTTGAAAAAATGATGGTTTATAATCGAGCTTGAATTTATTGTTTAAGATCGAGCTTAAATTAATTAGGTTATAATTTTGTAATATGTGTGGTTAAGTATAATTTATACAAGTGTAAATATGCTTTAGTTGAGTTAGCTGTAGTTAATTAGTTAGTTATGGTTAAGTAGAATTTATACCGGTGAAAATGTACTTTAGTTAAGTTAGCAATCGTTAGTTAGTTGTAGTTAAATTTATACTGATGTTAAATTTATACCGGTGAAAATTGTACCTGCTGCCGGTGGTGGGTAGGTGATAGATATAAAAACTTTAGGTGGGTATAGGGATGGGGGAGGGGGTATCCGCCCCGCCCATTTGCCATCCTTACTAGTTATTGCTTTCATCTCTGCTTCAAATTAACTTGCCAACAACCGGTTGATTTTTAACGTTTGTTAATGTAGAAGTAAATTGGAAGGATTATTCTTACAATAAATCTATACAGTATCTAATTTAGATTAATCAATAAACAATTTAGATATAGATAGTTATAACAATAAAAGTTACTGAATACCAACAGAAAATGGGCCAAGTGGTAAGCAGGTGTCGCTTAAACAGTTAAGCCTTGTGTATGTAAAAATCTTCGATAAAAAATGTACCCACCAAACTTAAGCGTTCAACGCGTGTTAGTCCGGATTAGTCAGGACAAATCCATAAAAATAAAAAGGATAACTAAAAAAACATCGAATCACTGGATTAAACTACCAAACGCTATCACGAGATATGAAAAAAAAAACATATGCACACACGTAGTATATCTTGTTGGAGAGGCAAAGATTAAGCAAAGCAACCGAAAAGGCATCGATCTCAACTGTTATTTAACCAGATGCTTGGCTTCCGGGATAAGGGTGTCATAAAAAGGGGGGCTAAAGTATCACACCAATGTTTGCTCCATGTGACATGCACCAAGTTGTGTTCATAAGTTCAAGTTCTTTCAGAATTCGTGACCAAACTTTTCTTTTTGCAAAACGGAAAATCCATAAACATTATATTTTTCAATTAAATTTTTGGTGATTTAGAAAAAAAAAATATTATATGCACTGAACTTGTCCTCCACAAGTATCTAGTTTTTAAAGTTCAGAGATTAGGGCTTAAGGTTTTTAGTTAGGGTTTTAGTATTTGTAGTTAGGTTAATATTTGATAATATAATTGATGATATAAAATTTAGAGTTTAGAATTCACGAGTTAGTGTGTTTTGCCCAAAAAGAGCCATGTGACAACTTTAAAAGTCTACTTGTGAGAAGAAAAAAACTTTTTATTAGTGGTACATCAAATAATTACCTTATTTATAGTTATATTTTAGAAACAAAGTATTGGTTTGATCGGACATTGAGGTTTTGATACTTATTATAATGATTGATTCTAGTTATAATCACTTATATATTGTTGTTTACATATAAACTTATGATGCGCAACGTAACGAGTAATTATAGCGGAAGAGATAATGATATTTATTTTAGGAGATTTAGATTCGAGCATTTGTATGTGTAATGTATGTGTCTTGTCAAATGGTTAAAACAGTATAAACGTATATTATTACATAATCACACCAATATATTAAAATAAAACTTATGATGTGAGATCGAAATTTAAATATTAAAGATAATATAATTATAAGTATAATCATAAATCGTAAAATGGATTTAAACCGTTAAAAATAAAATTACCTTTGAAGTTTACATTGTTTTAGTATAACCATCTATAGCCAGTTTATTTGTTGAGTAGTTCGGATGAGATATTATAGAAGCTCATTATGTAATTACTTTTTAAATTTAATTTATTTTAATTATAACACTAAAAATTAAATCTTTAATTTTATTTACAGATCTATTATTTTATCCTACTAAATTGATATAGATTTCAAGTTTAAAATTAAGTCCAAAGTTTCAATTTCCAATATAATAAAACAGTTTGGGTTTTATGTTTAAAGTCCCATGTTGTGTACATGGCAAATGAAAACTAACTTCGGGCTGTGGCCGCTAAAGCTTCGGGAAATCGACACGGCATCATACGACATGACATGTGCACCTTACCGTCTCAATTACCGTCGAAAAAATAGGACAAGAATTCACAAACAAACAATCTCAACCCGATCCTAACTTTTTTATAATTATCTATATTTAATTTATTAGTCAATTAATTATATAAAATTAAAATTTAAAGAAGTTTTTAAATTTAAAAATTTTAATTAGATTTTGTTTTAATCAATTAAGTTTTAAACTAATAAATAAATGAATTAAGTTTTTTAATCAATTTTGATATTTTTTTTTAAATATTATTGTCACATGATACTCTACACTACTACAATTTTATCATCTGTCATTTACATAATTAAAAAATATTATATATATTAACAATTTTCATATATTTTTATAATGTTTAGAACCTTTAGATTCAAGTCAATATTAGTTAAAGGCTTAATTAATTAAATTTATTGGTTCAATAACATAATTGTGGAAAAAAATTATAAATTTAATTGATTTTTTTTCGAAAGTTTAAAAATTTCTTACATCCTTAAGTCAAGTGATGGGCATATCATCGAGTTGGGTTTTCTTTTGTTGTAAAAAAATCGGGTTCAAGTCGAGTTTGAGTTCAAGGAGAAAATATTCGATTCGACCTAATCCGTGACTAATAATATAATTTTTTTCTTATATTTTTTAGAGATATTTGCAATAATGTCAGCTCTTTATTTTTATAATTAAGTCATTAAAATTGATTTTTTTTATAATTATGTCCTTAAAATTGAATATTTTTACAATTGGGTCTATAAAATTAATATTTTTACAATTAAGTCCCTAAATTGAATTTTTTTTATATATATGACAGATCATGTTGAGGTATATAATTTTCGGGCCAAGTCATGATTGGGTTGGCCAAAAACCCGACCCGACCCGTGTCCATCCATACTTAAGCTTAAAATAAAATTAAAATCCAATAATTTTAAATAATTTGACGTCTAATTGAAATATGAAAGTTTACTTGAGATATATTAAAGATTTGATATCAAAATAAATGCCTAAATTATTTCGTTTTTAAGTGTCTGAATTTTTTATCCATTTTAAGTATCCAAATTCCAAAAGAGAGTAAAAAAATGATAATTTAAATACTTAAAAAAATTAAACATCTAAAAAGAAAATATAATAATTTAAATATTTGTTTTTGATATTAAGACTATATTAAAACCTCACATCCACAGGGATTATAACTTTTTGTACCTTAGAATAACGTGTTTAGTTGGAAATGGATATCTTTTCATGAGAAATATAATGATATGTAACTGTTTGGCTACCGTTGATCGGATCAAAGCGGTGGGCAAATTATAAGCGGGTTTAGTTCAAAATTTGTATTTAAATTTAAAACATGCCCACGTGGATGGGCGGACCGGCCCTTATTATTATAATCAGTTAATCACAACACAACATGAGATTCCCGCCTCTGTTCTCCTCCTCGGAAACATTTCTGCCGCCAATGAAGTCAAACTTTGTTCTTTCCATTGTTCCCAAAATGCCCTCGCAGTTGCTTTGTTTTTGCTTATACTTATCAGTACGTATGACCGTATGTTATCGGTACGAATTCTATACTCCACATACTGTTAATAATTCATGACTTGTCCAAAACAAAAATACTGTTAAATAATAATTTACTAGTATATTGCTTATTTATCTATTTTTAAATATTAAATACTTATAATTATTTGATTTATTGGTATTATTGCTATTATAGTATTGTAGAAGTCATAAATTCAAATTAATCATAGAATTATATTCGATCTAAAAGTTTAAGTGATTTATATCAAAATACTTATAATTTCAATAATTTCATTTTGTGAACAATTATTTGATATTAAGATTGTATGAAATTTAGTATATACAATTTTGTCTATTTGTATGTCATTTGTTGTATTTAAGGTTTAGAGTTTGTTACACTTAAATATGTTGACTCCGTGCAATTTCAAAAATATCTAATAGCTTCTCTACGTCTGGTGAACGCAATAGATAATCCACAATACATGCCTCTATAAAGAAAGACCTCTCTGGAGAGGTTTAATCCCGGAGGAATTAGCATGTTTGAGGATATAACATGACCAGACTCATTTACACGATATTCTCGTGCCTATCATGCAAGGTCTAAGTATTCGAAAGTTTGATCTATCTCTGCTAAGCTATCTGTAGGACGTCACTAGGCAATCATTTACAGTATCTGAAACTAAATATTTGGGTTAACATATAGAGAAGGCAAGCTGATCACAAGGTCATATCCTCTATCATGTATCATATCTTCTTATGTATTTATAGCTCAGATCGTCATACTAACTGTGGCTCTCCATCTTAAATTTATAGGAGTGAACCATCTGAATCCTCCACAACAACCTTGGTCCGTCGTTTCCACATCCTTTGTTCGATGCCTCATCATACTAACATCAACAAAGTTTAAAAAACTATTAAAACATAATGTATATTTTTTTAGAGAAAACTATACATGTAGTCACTTAACTATCACTTTTTCTATTTTGGTCATCTAACTAAACTTTTCGTCAAAATTATCCATCCCGTTAAATATCTTTCGTGTTTTAGTCTCCTCCGTTAAAATTCTAACGGAATACTTGGTATATTTTTATTTTTCACGCCATCACCTCTCTCTTTGTGAGCAAGTTGTGCAATATTTTTCTATTCAATCAACTAGGAAGTGATCTCCTGATTTGATCAAAGGAAAAAAATTCCCTTTGTTGCTATTGCTTGAATTCCAACGCCTAACCACTAAACTAGGCTTACGATTTGATTAAATTTTATCCTAAGAAAATATTTAACTTGTACTTTTTCAACCTAAAAAATAAAGCAACCTCAAAAATAAAGCAAAACTAACTCTATGGAGAATTGAACTAAAAAACACTTTATACCGAAAGCAAAATGTTTAACCACTAAGCTAAATTGAGAATTTATAATATATTCACAAAAATTAATCTTTAATTTAAAATTTATTATGACCTTAAAATTAATCAAAATATTACTAAAATCAATCTAAAATTGTTTTTTCAATACTTTTGGAAATAAAAAATAATTATTTGTTTTTATGAAAATTTATTACTATATAATACATATTTATGATAGAATATAATTTTTGAATTATTTGAAAATAACTATTTAAATTTATTATTTTAATTTTTACAAAATTTATTTAGCTTGAAATGTAACTAAAATTGAAGATAAAATTAGAATTATTTTCTTTCACTTCGTTTGAAATAAAATATAATAATTAAATATTTATTTATTTTATAAAACTAATATTAAAACATTTATAATATCTATTTAGGATAAAATATAATTTTTCAATAACATTTAATTTGTTAACATGCATATAAAAAAATTATTTATATTTAATTAAATTTTAAAATGATCTAATAATTTTTTTATAAAAATAAATAATAAGTTTTTTATTCCCAAAGGAATTGGAAAAATAACTTAATATTGTTTTTAGTAGTATTTTGTTTTAATTTTGAAGTGATAATACATTTTAAATTAAATATTAAATTTGTGAATATATAATAAGTTTTCAATCTAGATTAACGGTTAAAGACTTTGCTTTTTGTGCAAGATGTTCCTGGATCAAATCTCTATAAAGGTAATTTAGCTTGTTTTTTAGGTTGAAATAGTATAAATTAAATATTAATTCAAATAAAACTTATCCAAATCATAATTCTATCTCAGTAGTTAGGCGTTGGACCCTTTATACAAGAAGCCCCAAAATCATGATGCGACACCTCACCTCTTGATTGGTCGAATCAAAACTACTATGCAATCTGACAATGAGATGTGATTGCGTCGAAAATAAAAAATGTCAAGTCAGCAATTCTGTTAGATTTTTATTTGGAAGAGACTAAAATTAGAAAAGTATCTAACGGAATTGACGATTTTGACGAAAAAATTAACTAGATGACCAAAACAAAAAAAAATGTGAGTTGAGTGACCACCTGTATAATTTTTCCTAATTGTATTTTACATAATTTGTATATCAAACAAATTTTCTTATTTTATTCATACATATATGAAATTGGTATTTGGAATATATAGTTTATATTCAATTTGAGAATTTTGCAAGGAAGAATATAGTTGAAAAATAACTTTAATAATACGGATAACAAAAGTAGTACGTGGTACACAAGTCATTTATGCCTTTTTTTTGTTTAATTATCTGCATTAAATCCATTGATTGAACAATTCATGTCGGGTATTGCAGAGGCATACTACATGAATAATTTTGTCAATTGAATTTGCTACATTCACAATATTAATATTCGTATCACTAATCATATTTAAAGAATTTATCGTTCCATCCCTACTAGAGCTATTGATTGATGGTTCATATGAAATAAATATAGTGTATCTGTTACATATAGTGAATCATCCCATTAATTTATGCTTTTTTGGTTGCCTTCTCGGTTTTTCAACGTTTTTTCTTGATTAATTCGGACTGACTCACATAGTACCCCCAACTTTTGTGGGTGAATCTCATAGTGAAAGTTTTCTACATACATACGACCTCGAGACTCGATTAAAAAATACAAAACTGTTTATTACTCAAACCAATCAATTGATATTTATGTTTTTTTGTTGTATCATTAAATTAAAGTCATATAAGATATAGTGTATCTATTCATATCTACTATTTTGCTGGCCAAATTTGTAGGGCCAATGGAATTAATACTTTATATTGAAAATTTTATAAGGTAAATCGAATCTTTTCTAAATTTGTGTGAATATTGTTTAAGTTTATTTCAATTATTAGATAAATCATATATTATCACGTTGGATTTTAATCGTAATTATTTAAATTATATTATTCATGATTATACTTGTATAAATATACTTAAAATTATTGAAAAGAAACATATAACAAATAAATTACATTTCATTATTCCGATAATAATAATAAATTAAATATATATTTGAAATTAATAATTGAATTGTCTTTTGCCAACGAAACATCGATAGAGTTCGCAAAATTTATTGTAATAAACAAGGGTGATTCTGAATATGTGTAATAAAAAGAACTATATAAAAAAGAGCCCTAAAATGAGTTATAGATTAGTGATAAAGCACAAGATTTATTCTAAACTAGTGATAAAACACATTGAGAAAAATAAGAGATTCACTAATTGACCGAGTGATCAATGATGGTCATGTTATTTCATCTTGTATGAATTAAATCTCAATATTTACACTGAGAATGTAATTATCTCAACTTAGTAAAAAATGATGTTATAATTCGTAAATTTTGAGTCATGTTAGACTCATTTTTATTCAAAAGTCAGTTTATCACGTAACAACAAGTCAACAAACATTTTTTTTTATAAATCAAAGGCCCCATTTTAATAAATTACACATGCTACTTTAAATCTTTGAGACACCCTTAAGTATAAGACTTTGAACATCTAACTTTAAATCCCAACTTACATAAAATATACATGGGATTTCATAACATTTTTATATTTTTATATTTATTTTACGATTTATATTTGAAATTTACGATAGTTTCTTTTTTTGGGTTTCAATAATATTATATCCAAAATTTGAACATAACTTTTTCAAAGTGCAACACGAAACAAATTGTTATTTAATATTAATAATATAATTGTTGAATGAACAATCCAAATTGGCTAAAAAGATAATTATAAAATATTTTTTTAATTCAACTCACTTTATTCACAACATAAATATTCGAATTCAAATATTACTCAAGAGTCATAACACTATATTAACTTTTTGATGAACACTATATTAACTTTTAGTTGATAAATAAAGTGTATATTTTAACACTTCAAAAACCGACAAACAATCATAAAAGGACAATTCAGTCATTTTGATATCATTCATGGCAGATCTAAGAGGAGGTCGGCAATTGTCGGCCGGTGAACCAGGGCGGGAGGAAACATCAAACCCTCAAAACGAAAAGCAATTTATTATCTTATAATCAAACAATTATTAAACATTAATTATTTCCTTTAAAAAATAAAAAATATTCTCTGCACACACAGTCTTTCACCTGCAATAATTTCCAATATTCCTTTCCATTTGGTTATTTACCCTCACTTTCTCACGAACCAAACACCCAATCCTCTCTCCGCATTCCTGCTTTCCCTTCTCTTTATCCCGAGAAAGTTCTGTACTTCGGACAAGAAAAATTTTAATCCAAGAATCTAGCTGAAATCCTAATTTTTCGAGAAAATTTTATATGAAGCCGCCGCCTTGGTTACCTCCGTTTTCTCCGGTATGTCTCCCCCCCTTGAACCCTGACTTTGATTCAATCTCGTTGTAATTCTCCTTTTCTATACCTGGAAGCTTACCAGGAGTTAGTCACCCCTATGGATTTTTCTAGATTTTACAGTAGCGGGAGAAAAACAGGAATAACGCCCCGTTATTACAGCTATTTGCCGCTACCCGTTAAATAGCGGCCGTAAACTACCGTTATTGGTGCGAATCCGATTCCCACCGCTATATCCGACAATAACGGTTTCGGCCGGCCGCGTTACCGCAATATATTGGCTGCCATAGCGGTTGCGGAGCGCGGCAATCTCATTGTGTTTTTCATTCAAAATAAAAAAAGTTATTGTTTGAAAATAGGAAAGTTGTGTATGTAAATTCTATTTTTGGCGCGTTTCTGTTTTTTTTTTTTCCTGTTTCTCTCAATCTCCATAGGAAAATTAGCATTTTGTGTTATATGTTTTCTTTTGCTCCCCCTTGCGTTGTCCATGTTCGTGAGTTTCTTGTTTATTTGGCTTGTTTTCGAAATATCGATTCAAGCTGAGAGCGATTCTCGTCGTGTCTCATCTAGGATCGCTTTCATAAAGGTCATTTTGTTAGATACAATTGTAGATTCATTTTCCTTCCATTGCTTTAAACAATTATCGTTTGATTTAACTCTTTCTTTACTTATGAGAATATTGATTTTATTTTTTCCAATTGTTTTACGAGATGTCTAAATCAAATTTCTTAGCAGAAATGTTAAGTTCTTGTTTCTTCCATGATTTCAAGTTCCCTCTCACGGTGTTTGATGATGAAATATTTAGATCAATATTACCTTTTTTATGTGGAGAGGCCTTTTTCTCGTCTATTTCAACGTATGCAATCTTTTATTTTGAATCCTAGGCGCATCATAGGAGACAATTGAAAATTATACATATGTGTGTATATATATTCTGAATGATAATTTGTTTATACAGCCAAAGGGAACTATAGAACTGAGACAAATATGTCATTGTGAATCCTTTTAGTAAATTTGAAGTTCTTAAAGCTTGATTCCTTTCAATGCAATTGAAGAGGGGTTGGGATTTTTTTCATGGTTGGTAACGGTTTTTGTGTCGAGGAGAAGGCCGATAGTTCTTTTTTTTTTTCTGTTCCATATTGTTGATTAAGGGAATAAAATTATATGGCATTGAAGTTTTGAAGTTATCAATGTAATTTGAACTTTGTGTTGTGTTTTAAAATATTTGTTGGCGGCTAGTTTATAACCTATCTGACTCTGTTCTATTTTCCGCTGGCGTTTCAGTTGATATAGATTTGCATTTTAGTGGTGTCCTTCTTTGAAGGCTAAATTATGGATAACTCTGAGGTTGAAGAGAACCTATTTGCAGTTAGTGGTGCCAAGGTAAGAATTTGATAGCATTTGGAAATGTTTTTTTTTTTGCTTTCTTTGAATTCTAATTAACTTCACAAAAGAGCTACCTGCATGCTTGCCATTTTTTAAAACTTTTTGCAGAAAATTTAGCTGGTATCAATTCATCTCTTCAGTTTATAGTTTTTGTAACTGTTTTTCTTAAATCAAACGTCTTTTGTTTTTGGGAAGTTGTAATGTTTGAATCTTGTTGCATTTTTTTAGGATGAAGGGGGAAAAAATTCTGAATTTTCACAGTTTTCTTACATATTCTCTATTTATTTTCTTATGCAGTTACATGGAGAAATGTGCAAGACACTTTCAGAAATTTATTGCAAAGTCTTGTCGATATTCCCTTCTTAGAAGCGGCAAGGCCTAGGAGCAAATCTGGGATTCAAGCTTTATGCTCATTGCATATAGCTCTAGAAAAGGCTAAAAATGTTCTTCAACACTGGTCAACGTGTAGTAGACTTTACTTGGTAAGATATATGTATGCATAGTTGAATATGTAGTATGTCCTCGTGTGTATTCTTAGATTAGTGGTTTTGATTTTTGTTGGATACGTTCAGTAACGGATTTTTCAATGTTTTGTTTTACACCATGCTTTTTCTTAGAGATTTTTACGAACGATATTGTCTGCTCATATAGGCTATTACCGGAGATTCTGTTCTTCTAAAATTCGAGAAGGCCAAATCTGCTCTTATTGATAGTCTTAGGAGCGTGGAAGATATAGTTCCACAGTCCATTGGATGTCAGGTACTGATTTCCCCCCTTTTGGTTTGAGATTGAAATTATGTAATTTTTTGGGGTGTTCAAATAAATCTTCCTGTGTGAAACCCTGTAGTAGCTGTTGCTTTTTCTCGTACACTCACAGTATTCTTGATTACTTGTTTGGTTTCAGGTTTTAGAGATTGTAAATGAACTTGAGGAGACTGTTTTCTCACTTGATCCATATGAGAAGCAAGTTGGTGACGAAATAATTGCGTTACTCCAAAATGGGATGAATTTCGAAGACTGTAATGATAACAATGAACTCGAGTCTTTTCACCAGGCAGCTTCTAAACTTGGTATCACTTCTTCTAGAGTGGCCCTTGCTGAAAGAAGGGCTCTCAAGAAGGTGATAGAAAGAGCCCGTTTAGAAGAGGACAAGAGGAAGGAATCTATTGTGGCTTATCTTTTATCTCTTATGAGAAAATACTCCAAGGTATTTCGAAGTGAGGTTTCGGATGATAATGACTCACAGGGTTCAGCACCTTGTTCGCCCACTATTTTGGGTTCTCTCGAGTATGGAGGGGCTGGTGGTAATGGCCATGCATTTGAGCGGCAGCTGTCGAAGCTCTGTTCTTTCAATTTCAAGACAAACATTAGGAGATCTGGGCAGATACAACTTCCACCCGAAGAATTACGCTGTCCAATATCATTGCAGCTTATGTATGAACCAGTTGTAATTGCCTCTGGACAGACATATGAAAGGATCTGCATCGAGAAATGGTTTAGGGATGGGCATGACACCTGCCCGAAGACTCAACAGAAGCTCCCGCATCTCTCTCTGACTCCTAATTACTGTGTCAAGGGTCTCATTGCTAGTTGGTGTGAACAGAGTGGAGTTCCTATCCCTGATGCCCTCCAAGAGTCTCTTGATCTTAACTACTGGAGACTGGCCTTGTCTGCATCCGAGACCGCAAATTCTAGATCGACGGATAGCGTTGGTTCATGCAACTTCAAGGGGGCTAAGGTGGTTCCTTTAGAGGAGAGTATTACAAGTAAGGAAGCGGAAGATGAATCTTCCCCACAGGAAGAAGTTCCCGAGCTCAGTTTGTTAGAAAGATATGAGGAAGTCCTATCTGTCATGTATGAAGAAGAAAACTTGATGGAGAGATGCAAAGTTGTGGAACAAGTAAGGCTTTTGCTGAAAGACGATGAAGAGGCCAGGATTTTTATGGGGGCTAATGGTTTTGTTGAAGGATTATTGCGATTTCTAGAGTCAGCTGTGCGTGAACGGAATGCAATAGCTCAAGAAGTTGGGGCAATGGCTCTCTTTAACCTTGCTGTCAACAATAACAGGTATGTTACTCATGTCTTATGCCTTTGCTTAGTTAAACCCGGAGATGAATAGTTATGATTCAGTGTCGTAACATTGTCGTGAATTTCATTTTAGCACTGTAGTTCATATGATTGTTCGACATTATGTATGCTATTATTAAGATGAATCATTTTAATGTTCTTGTTTACTTCTAAAATAAATATCAGGAACAAGGAATTGATGTTAGCGGCTGGAGTGATTCAATTGCTGGAGCGTATGATTTCCAACTCCAATGCCGATGAATCGGCAACTGCTCTCTATCTTAATCTCTCTTGCTTTGAGCAAGCCAAATCGATCATAGGCTCAAGTAAGGCTGTCCCATTTTTAGTCCAGCTACTAGGAGGTGAAACTGATGCACAATGCAAGCTTGATGCACTTCACACTCTTTATAACCTTTCAACCGACCACTCCAATATTCCGAGCCTTCTCTCTGCTGGCATAGTTAATCTCCTCCAGTCGCTTGTGGTCTCGGGTGACCGTACCTGGACAGAGAAATCCATTACAGTTTTGCTAAATTTAGCTTCAAGTGAAGCAGCAAAAGAAGAGATGGTTTCAGCCTCCGGTCTCATAACTGGTCTCGCATCAGTTCTGGATGCCGGCGAACCTGTCGAGCAAGAGCAAGCTGTTTCATGCCTTTTACTCCTCTGTAACGGGAACGAGAAATGTAGTCAATTGGTCCTCCAAGAAGGTGTGATTCCCACTTTAGTCTCGATGTCGGTAAATGGAACAACAAGAGGGAGGGACAAGTCGCAAAGACTTCTGGCACTCTTCCGGGAGCAGCGCCAACGAGATCATCTGCCTACAAACCTACACGGAGTAGTACTAGAAAGCAGTCAAGACCCGGCACCTTCTTCACCCTCGGCTCCGGAATTGATGCCACTGAGTAAATCTACATCAAGAAGAAAAGTGGGGAAAGGCTTGAGCTTTCTATGGAAGAGCAAGAGCCACTCTTCATCTGCTTACTAATGTACAGCCCTTTGTAATCTATAGAATTTTTTGGTTCTGGAGTGTAATACATGTATAATATGTCACAATTACACAATTTCTGTGTATATATTATTATTTTTTGGTATCTTTCACGTTTTATAGTCTATGTTCGAAAATTCATAGTTATTTTCCTAATAATTATTTTTAAGATTCTTTCCTGATTTAAGAACTTCTGATCGGGGTTGCAGGGTAGATATTAGAAGTTAAAAACAAAAATATAATTGAAATATGATATTATGTATATTAAAAAAATATAATCACGAAATTTATGAATTGTTCATATATGAAAAGGATGAAATAAGTATGGGCCTTAGGCAAGGGCAAACTAAAGGGCAGAGGCAGGCCTTTCCGCTTTTGGTCAGATAAACAAAAAATTCACTTTTAGTCTTACAATTTAATGATTACATTTAAGCTCCTTTATTCCTTTAATTAAATGAAAATATATAATTTTTCGGTCATCTAAAAATATATCAGTCGGGTGGTGCACCTCGACCTTTCCGGTATATCGCAGCATGGCAGGAGCATCCGGAGTTTCAGGATTTCTTGAAGTCTGTTTGGAATGGTGCGAGTCCGATTGATCATAACCTTGAGGCCTTTCAGTCGGGTGTTTGGGTATGGAATGATGATGTGTTCGGACATATTGGTAAGCGGAATAGGAGGATTCGAGCTCGCGTTCGGGGGATTGATAAGGTGCTCATGACTAGGCATTTCGTTTTTTTTATTTAATTTGGCTATGGAGTTACGTCGTGAGCTTGATATCGTGCTTCAACAGGAAAAGAGCTTATGGCGGCAAAAAGGCGTGTTCAAATTGGGTTATAGCAGGGGATCCCAATACTAAGTATTTTCATGCTTCGTTATGGCAAGACGGCCTGCAAATACGGTTACAACTTTAAAACTTGATGATGATTCATGGTGTACTGACCAAGGTGAGTTGGCGAATTTGGCATGCGAGTTCTTTTCCTCGTTGTTTACAAGTTTGGGTGTTGATGGGTATGGTTGGACTGTACGTGGGTTGTTTCCGTCGATTGCTTCTCGAGATTTGCGTGGACTGGAGGCGTAGGTTACTAATGAGGAAATTCGTAGTGCTATTTTTCATATGAGTCCTTCTAAAACGCCTGGGATCGATGGTTTGCATGCCAGTTTTTATCAAAAGAATTGAGCAGTTGTTAGGGATTCAATGTGTCAGTTTGTACGACAAGTTTTTATATCCGGTAAGGTTCCAGGATTTTTAAATGAGACCCTTCTTGTTCTTCTGCCTAAAGTATTGTCACTTGAAAAGATCTCTCAATTGTGGCCAATTAGCTTGTGTAATGTACTATATAAAACAGTGACGAAAATCATTGTTGATAGGTTTAAACCGTTTTTGCCGCAATGGGTTTCCGAGAATCAAACAAGCTTTGTCCCGGGGCGTTCCATTACGGATAGTGTGGTTATTGCTCAGGATGTAATTCACTTTATGCATAGGAAATTGGGGAAGAAATGATGGATGGCCATGAAGATTGATTTGGAGAAGACATATGATCGACTTGAGTGGAGCTTTATAAATGATACATTACGTGACCTTAATATCCCTAATAATCTCAGATTGTTGATTATAGAATGTATTATCACAATCCCGGTTCAGGTTCTCTGGAATGGATCTGTAACAGAGCCATTCAGGCCAACTCGGGGTATCCGCCAGGGTGATCTATTGTCGCCATGTATCTTTGTTTTGTGCATAGAACGTTTAGCTCAGTTGATTTAGGCGATGGCGAACAATGGGCAGTGACATCTGTTTTGCACGTCCCTTAGTAGCCCGAAGATATTGCACCTTTTCTTTGCGAATGACTTGGTTTTGTTTGCAGAGGCGTCAGTGCAACAGATGAGTGTGGTTAGGTATGTTCTTGATAGCTTTTGCCAAGTTTCAGGCCATAAGGTTAGTCGTGATAAGACGAACATCTTCTTCTCTAAGAATGTGCCGCCAAACGTAAGAACCTGTATTAGCGAAGGTTTTAGTTTTACGGAGATTTCTGATCTTGGGCGATATTTGGGTGTGCCACTTATTCATCAGCGCATGACAACGGCTTCGTATGATTATCTTGTTCAGATGGTGCGACGGAAGTTGAGTGGGTGAAAAGTGAAGTTTCTATTGCTAGCTGGTCGGATTACTCTCGCCAGAGCAGTGTTGGCCGCAATACCCTCCTATACGATGCAATCCACTATGTTGTCGAAACGCACATGCTCTACGATTGAGCAATTGATTAGGAGATTTATCTGTTGGAGTATGCCTAAAGACCAATCATAAGATGATTATAAAATTCATTTGTTTTTTACCTTGTTTATTCATAAAAAAAGCATTGCCATTATTATTTTCAGTTATAATTCTGCGTGCATAAATAAACCGAATTATAATAAAGTCCTTAGAATAATATGGTTATTCTTAAATGTCCTTAGTCGAGTATTATTGTGGGAATGGACAACAATAATGCATTAAGACTAATATGTAGTTGATTGATGATAAAGTGTTGTCATTGACATGGAGATGTCAAAATCAATACATAAGTATGTGTTAGAGAACGACATACTGGACTGACCCGCTATGAGCATGTTTCTTGGATTATTATGTGACAGTCACAACATTGCTCATAGTGATAACTACATGTATGATCCTTAGACTTGAGATCATCATTATTTCAACATCGTGAGTGACATATTTTGATACAGTTAAATGTGTGTCGTAACTGACTACACTATAAAGACTGATATTGGATATGTCACAATCTATGTAGTGGGATATGGTTGATCAAAATATGATTTGTCCCTCCTACATAATAGGAGTAATATCGTAGGCCACTTGATTGAGTGTGACTAGAAATGCATGGCCATGCTCGAATAAGTTGATATGAGATATCATAGTTATTCGTTTATAATAGTCTACTCAAGATATCAAAAAATATTAGATGGACTATAAAAGTGTGTCTGTTCCATGACTTGTGTCCAATCTAGATATAAATGGCAAAATGATGTAATACATAAAAAAAGAGTTAATCACGAAAAAGTTTATGTCGAATCATGATTTCTTGTAACTTAGGTGACAATGACATATTGCTAGATGTCACTCATTGTTTGTAATATTAGAAATGTTCTAATATTTACTACTAACGTTACATGAACCTACAAGGTCACACCCACGGTTGAAATGAGCCCATATTAAACGAATTATATATGTACAAATTTGTTGTACACGGATTTAGTTAAATTAATATATATTTGATATATATAATTTAACTATTGGGTAAATATTAAAAGAAAAATAATTATTGTAATTATGACTCTTTTAATATATAAATAATATAATTCGATTTAAATCAATATATATATTGAAATCTTAATTAAATTGAATTGAGATTATATATATTTAATATATATATTAAAATCCTAATTAAAGTTGAATTGGGATTATATATATTTAATATATATATATATATATATTAAAATCCTAATTAAAGTTGAATTGGAATTATATATTTAATATATATATATATTGAAATCCTAATTAAGTTAAATTGGGATTATATATTTAATATATATATTGAAATCCTAATTAAAGCTGAATTGAGATTATATATATTTAATATATATATATATATATTGAAATCCTAATTAAATTGAATTGGGATTATACATATATTTAATATATATATATATTAAAATCCTAATTAAAGTTAAATTGAGATTATATATATTTAATATATATATTGAAATCCTAATATGAGTTGAATTGTGATTTCAAAGGCTATATAAAGGCATGAGAGATCTAGCAGTCATGAATGCTTTTTGGGAAAAACCCTATAAATAGTTTAGAGAGTTTTTATATGCTCGTTCCCTTCTAAATAGTTTAGAGAATTTTTATATGCTTGTTTCAACTGGGTAAACTACGTAGAGGTCGAAGCGTTATCATTGCGGCTTAAGAATCGACATCATGGAATCATGATTGAATATCTATCTCCTACAAATTCAGAATTCTAGATTTTAAACAGGTAATTCTTCACCCTTATTCACCCCGATTCGTTCCTTGTACATGGATCTCTGGTGGTAATCGTCAGATAATTTTTTTGCTGCGCCATAGGGTGTACCGGCGTGACCCAACAGTGGTATTAGAGCCACTTGTACGATACAGATTTGGGTTTTAATTACTTGGGTGATGTAATTGTATGAGATATATGTTATTTTTCGATTTATTCAGCGAATATATGATATTTGTATGAGCAAAACTATTCAATTATGGTTAATCTGTTAATCCAGTTAAAAGATGTTCCTAAGATCGATGATTAAGAGTTAATCATCAGGATCTTTGTCGATAAGGTTTGAAATATTATATGTTAATTGTTAACATATTCAATATAGATTTTTAGGTTTTTAGATGTTAGGTGTTAACATACGCGGGTTATAGTTTTATATTAGACTAATGGTTAGTCTATAGATTTTATGTACAAAATTAATAAAAGTTGTTTCAGTAAAAAAAACCTCGTAGATTTTAAAATCCTGAAAAACCGCGATAATGTTGATAAAAATATCAAATCATGAGGTTTTGTACACAAAAATTAAGATGTTGATCTTAAAAAATAAAATCCTGCCGCTGATCGAAACCCCGCAAGGGGCTTGGCCCTTGTGTAGGAACAATCTGGTAAGACCTTAATAACAAACCACGTCGTTATTATGTTTGATATGCACGGTGTTTGGAATGCATAGTTATAGCCTAATGACCCATCTAGTTTTATATATAAGGTTTTATAAATACGGCATGCGTGTCGTGCCTTTCTCTACTTCTATTGTAATTCTCTTCTCATCTTACTCTTTCGTATGTAAAACGAGTTTTTGAAATTGTAATCTATACGAAGAAGCATAGACCAGAGGAATAGAAGTATGGGCCGACAGAAAGATGCTTGAGAAGTGTTTTTATCCTTAGAATAATTTGGTTCTCCCATTGGCTTGGGACGGGCCACCTTAGGATATGAGCTATAACTATTGCATTCATATTTACTGCCTTTTATGCATGTGATAAAATGAATTATGAGATGCATGCTAGTTAATTGATAAGATTAAATGTTAAATGATGAGATAATATTCACAAAACCCCTTAATAAAATATTAAGTCTTTTATTGTTTCCCAATGTTAACCCTCGTTAAAGTCTAGATCGATACAATGTAGGTTCTGCTAAAGTGAGGTACTTGTATCTATCTTGGCCAAACGCAAAGAATAAGCAAGTGATATTTGCTGGTTGTAATATTGGTTAAAGACTTAACTAGGTTACTCTAATATGATTAGAAATATAAAAGCTAGTTATTTGGATAATCATAAGATGACTATGAATAAGAGTTGTTCACCAAATGAAGGAGTTACATGAGATGTAATTAGCAAGTGTTGCTTACCTAGATAGACCATAATCTTAAGAGAAAAGCCAAAGCTGACTTAAGAGAATGTGAAATTTGTATCCTTGCCCATTAGAAAAACTTTACAAAAAGTATTTTCGACATTAATATTTGAGGGTTATTAATTTTAATAAAAAATAGTGGGAGTATAAAGACCTTTTATAAACAAACTTGGTAAAAGTACTCAAAATTCATATTTTATTGTTGTAGACTTATTATGACAAATACAAATTTGTTAGCATTGCCATCGGTCCTTTAGAATGACAAGTTGGACGACATAAATTACATTGACTGGTCACTCAAAGGAAAATGTTTCCATTGTAATGAGACATGTCATCATAAAAGGAACTGCCCCATTTATCTTGAAAAAGTCAAGAAGGCAAATGAAAGCGGAGCGTCCTCCTCAGATATTTATGTTATTGATATTAATTTATCAACACCTACTTCTTGGGTATTGGATACCGGTTGTAGTTCTCATATTTTTACATTTGTATAAGGACTACAAGAGAATAGAAATCTGAGAAAAGGAGAGGTGAACCTACAGATTGGTAATGGAGCAAGAGTTGCTACATTAGCTATAAGAACATATACTTTATCATTGCCTAGTGGACTTAATTTATTTTAGAGGATTTTTATTTTGTGTCTAGTTTGACTAAAACATCATTTCGATTTCTTGTTTAGATAAGATTGGTTTTGAGATAATTATTAAGAATAATTGTTGTTTTTTTTATCTCGATAATGTTTTCTATGGTGTGACACAATTAATAAAAGACCTCTATACTTTGGATCAAGAGAATTCTATTTACAACATAAATACGAAAAGATCAAAAACAAATGACTCTAATCAAACTTATCTTTGGCTTGAGTCACATAAGTGAAAAATGCATTTTAAAACTTCATAAAGATGAATTTTTGGATTCATTTGTTTTTCGAACAACTTGATGTATGCGAACCTTGCTTATTGGGAAAGGCGACCAAAGATCCTTTTAATGGTAAAAGTGAGCGAACAAGTGATTTCTTGGGATTAATACATAGTGATGTATGTAGACCAATGAATACACAATCCAGAGGAGGGTTTCAATACTTATTACTTTCATAGTTGACTTTAGTAGATATGAGTGCATTTACCTAATGCATCATAAATTTGAAGCACTTGAAAAGTTCAAGGAATTTAAAAATAAAGTACAAAACCAACTAGGAAAAAACATTAATGCTTTTCGATCAGATCGATGAGGAGAATACTTAAGCTTAGAGTTTGGTGACCTTCTCAAGGAATGAGGGATTGTCTCACACCTCCTGGTACTCTACAATGGAATAGAGTTTCTGAAAAGAAGAAACCGAACACTGTTAGACATGGTTCGATCAATGATGAGTCACACTGATCTTTCATTTTCTTTTTGGGGATACGCGCTAAAAATAGTTGCTTTCACACTAAATCGTGTTCCATCTAAATTAGTTCAAAAGACACCATATGAGATATGGACTAGAAACGTCCTAGTATGTCTTTTATGAAAATTTGGGGATGCGAAGCTTATGTTAAACATAAGATGTATACAAAGCTCGAACCCAAATCTCATAAATGTAATTTTGTGAGTTATCCTAAAGAAACTAAAGGATTTTATTTCTTGAATCCTACCGAGAACAAAGTGTTTGTTGCTCAAACATGAATCTTCCTAGAAAGATAATTTGTATTCTAAAAAGGAAGTAGGAGAAATATTAAACTCGATGAAATTCAAGATCAACCACATATCATTGAACAACGACAAGTTCCACAAGTTGTTGAGGAACATTCAACAGTTTTGGAAATACAACTACTCTGAAGATCTTTGAGAGAATGCAATACGCTCGAGAAATATGGATTTCTTGCCACATTGCATGATGTTGTTCGTTTCATAGATCAAGATGAGCCTAGGACTTATCAAGAAGTAGTGACGGGCCCAGACTCTGAGAAATGGCTAGTGGCCATGAAATTTGAGATGGATTCCATGTCAGAAAATCAAGTTTGGACCTTGGTTGACGCATCTCTAGGGGTTAAGCCCCATAGGGTGCAAATGAGTTTTCAAAAAGAAAACCGACATGGATGGTAATGTACAAACATACAAAGTGCGATTAGTCGCTAGGGGTTTTGGTCAAATTCATCGTATAGACTATGATGAAACCTTTTCACATGTTGCTATGTTTAAATCCATCCGGATCTTACTTGCGATAGTTGCATTTTATGACTATGAGATATGACAAATGGATGTTAAAACCACTTTCCTTAATGGAAAACTAGATGAGGATATGTACATGACACAACCTGAAGGTTTTGACGATCCAAAAGATGCCGAAAAATATGAAAGCTACAAAGGTCCATTTATGGATTGAATCAAGCTTCTCGAAGTTAGAATCTTCGTTTTAACGATGCAATCAAAGAGTTTGATTTTATCAAATATGAAGATGAGTCATGTGTTTTCAAGAAAATTAGTGGGAGCATTGTCATATTCTTGGTACTGTATGTGGATGACATACTGAGAATAGGAAATGGCATATCTAGCTTACAATCTGTGAAAACTTGGTTAGGAAAATGTTTTTCCATGAAAGACTTGGGTGAGGCAACATATATATTAGGAGTCAAGATCTATAGAGATAGATCGAGACGACTCCTAGGATTGAATTAAAATACATACATAGAAGAAGTACTGAAAAGATTCAGTATGGAAAAATCGAAAAAGGGGTTCTTACTTATGAGACATGAAATTTCACTCTTGAAGGAAATATTTCCTTTAACACCTCAAGAAAGAGAACGAATGAGTAAGATTCCATATGCTTCAGCAATTGTATCTATCATGTATGTCATGCTATGTACTCATCCAAATGTATCATACGCTTTAAGTATGACAAGTCGATACCAGGTAGATCCTGGTGAAAGTCACTAGATCGCAGTTAAAAACATCCTTAAGTACTTTAGAAGAACTAATGATACATTCCTTATATATGGAGGTGAAGAAGAGCTAAGTATAAAAAGGTTATACTGATGTCAGCTTTCAAACCGATAAGGATGATTAACGATCACAATCGGGTTTTCTGTTCTGCCTTAATAGAAGTATTGTGAGCTGGAAAGGTTCAAAGCAAGATACAATAGTTGATTCTACAACACAAGCCGAGTATATTATAGCATGCGATGTTGCAAAAGAGGGTGTCAGGATCAAGAAGTTCATATCTAAACTGGGAGTTGTGCCAAGCATTTTGAATACTATAGATCTACGTTGTGATAACAATGGAGCCATCGCACAAGTAAAAGAACCTAGATCTCACCAACTATCCAAACACATACTTAGGTGTTACTATCTCATTCGAGAAATTATAGATCGGGGAGATGTGGAAATATGTAGAGTACCAACATATGATAACATTGTCGATCCACTAACAAAGCCTCTGACGCATCAGAAGCATGATCGTCACACTAAGCCACTTGGTATTAAATACATGAGTGATTGGTCTTAGTGCTAGTGGGAGATTGTTGGAGTATGCCCAAAGACCAATCATAAGATGATTATAAATGTCATTTGTTTTTTACCTTGTTTATTCATAAAAAGGCATTGCCATTATTATTTTCAGTTACAATTCTACGTGCATAAATAAACTGAATTATAATAAAGTCCTTAGAATAATATGGTTATTCTTAATTGTCCTTAGTCGAGTATTATTGTGGGAATGGACAACAATAATGCATTAAGACTAATATGTAGTTGATTGATGATAAAGTGTTGTCATTGGCATAGAGATGTCAAAATCAATACACAAGTATGTGTTAGAGAACAACATACTAGACTGACCTGCTATGAGCATGCGTCGCAACCCTTTCGAGCTTCGACGTTTCGACAAAAACATTAAAATCAACGGAGTCGCCACCAATCTTTTTTTTTAAAAAAAGTGTGATTAGATCACCTAAATTGGGTTATTTTAATAAAAACATTTTATTTTCATCAAAATAACATTTTTTGGTCTGCAAAAACACAAAATCGGATTCAGGAGTCGGTTACACGTGGAGAAGGGTTAGCACCCTCACAATGCCCAAAAATCGGTACATTGTCAATTACAAAAGGATTAAAAAGTCGGATTTTGCGAATTCTTATAGAGCTTTAAATTATTGTCCATTTATGAATTAAATTCCACTTTGACAGCCTTACCACCCGAAAATGAACTCCAATCACCGCCAACACTTCTAGCGCTAACCCGTCATTTCCGTTTAGTAAGGCATCGCATTAATTAAATTCCACTTTTTTACAGGCAAACAAAGAAACGATTAATTTGTTGAAAATTTTATTAATTCTAAATTAATATTTACAAACCTAAAGAAATCTAAATGTTTTAACCTATTTAGGGGGTTTAAATTTAATTAAGTGTGTTTTATTTTTTGTGAAAGGAATTTTATTAAAAAAAAATCTCTATCTAAGCTTTGAAGGACCTATTTCTAAAGCAACTTAATTCTAAATCAACAAGACAAGAAAACAAAATTTATAAAGCTTAAAACATTTTTATTTTATGTTTTCCATGTTTTTAGGTTTTTTTGAAAAAGAAACTAAACTTTTTATAATTTTGTTTTATTTAAAAACCTTTACTACTTTTTATTTGAAAAAGTTATCATTTCTCTTTATGTTTTAAAAATCTTTTTATCCTTTTTATAATTGAAAACCTTTTTTGTGTTTTTTTAAACTTGCATTGTTTTTATGTTTTTTTTTTAAAAAAGAAGAAGATTTTTAAATTGTTTCAAAAACATTTATTATTGTTTCTTTTAAAATACACTCTTTTTAAGAAAAAGAATTTTTTAGGCTTTTTGAGTATTAAAAATTATCTATTTATTTTAAAAGAATGATTCTTTAAAAAATAACTTATTTATTTTTATGGTTCTAAAAAATATTTATTTTTTAAATAAAAAAGGAAGGTGACCAAATTAAAACAAAGTTGTAAGTGAGATTTTTTTTATTAATTTTTGGAATTTTAAATAAATAAAAAAGGGTGATTTAAATGGTCCAATAATGAGTTGGGTTTAAAGCCCCAAAATAACATCTTTTTATTTTCTATAAAACAAATAGATCAAACCCCATACTTTAACAAAAAATAAACATGTTCTTGGTGTTCATCAAAGGGGATAAACAAGGAGGAGGGCCACCGTGCCGGCCGCCATCCACCGGCCGCCGCTCGCCGGCGATGGTCTCCTCCCTTTTATTATTATTTTGAATATAAAGAGACAAGTAAACAACACAATAAAAAGATTAATTCGAACAAACCCAGATTAACATAAAATTATATGAACAAAGTTGTAAGTAAGTAAGAACATTAGAATAAACAAATAAAATCAGAATTAAAATTAGAAGAGAAAAGGGGGAGAAATTATATCGACAAAGTGGCAAAAATGCTTGCTTTTCCTCCTCGAAAATTCGAACAATGCTGTTCGAAACTTGAACTAATTCCAGCGACTTCCAAACAATTTTCAGATTATTTTTCTGGGTATTTTTGGGTAAATTTCAGTGTCTTGAACAATGCAAATTGGGCACTATTTAAAGGGTTTGGAGGGTTGGGATTCAAGGCAAATTGGGGACAAAATCCCCATTTTTGTTTGATTAGTGCTTAAATTATGCATTATTCTATCTCTAATTACTCCTTGATTGATTGTTTTAAGTTGCTAATGTGGGCATTTTTGTTCATTTTCCATGCAGGACAGTAGATTCCAGGAATATTTCTTAAACTGCTGAAATTGTGCAATTTTTTATTTTCTGGATTCACGGCTGGATTAGTGGGCATGAATCTGGGCTTGAAAGTCTGACTGGACGCCACGTCAGCAGCTTCTAGAAGATGCCACGTCAGCAGCAACGATAGCTTATCAGCCGCATATCAGATAACTTATCAGCCGGATTTTAAATTCAAACTTTGGATTTATCTTTTGTAATTAATTTAAATAATTTAGGATTTATATCTTATCTCTTTAGGGTTATTTTTAGGGTTTTAGGCTGCTACAAATACCCCATTTGGGCAAACTTAAAGATATATCTCATATTCTCGTTCTTAGCTTTGTTTTACTTTTAAGGTTTTATAAAATTCTTTCTTTTCTTTTGTTCTTGCTTTAAGTTTTTTATTTATTTTTCTTTTATAATGCTAAGTATGATTTTTACCACAATCATACTTAGCTAAATTCTCCATAGCTAAGGGCTAAAGCAATGGTTCAATTCCAACGTGAGGATTGAAAAGCACTTAAACAATTTCGGGCATCTCTCTTAGTTTTCTAAACTTAATTTCAAAATCAAAATGATTTCAAAACCAAAGATTAACGTTGGTCAGGATGTTGTTTTGGTTAAATGTGTGGGAGGAAGGATCAGCTATTGAAGCACATTCGACTTCCTGGGAACACATTTAGCAAAATTGTTTGCTAAGAGGAAACTGAGATCGGAATCAGTTATTATTGAAACAACGTAGTCCGAGTTGGCTTACTTATTTATTTTTGATCTATAACATTGTTGTTGATTAGATCAATTTCCAAAATCGATATCAAAGATGGCACTTGTGTATTCGGTATACAAGGCACAGTCACAAGGATTGATCCTTGTAGGCGAGTAACCAACGTGATCCCTGAAGTGAAAAATCCTTTTTCCAATGATCCAAGGAAACTGAGTCGAAGCAAAAACCCGAGGCTAATCTTTACCATATTTAATCCACTTCCTAAATTTTGTCTACAATCTCTTATTATTTTTACTTAATTCACAAATCCCCACCATACTTAAATATTATGCAACTCTCTTCTTGGCTCACCGATTGAACAAACATAATCAGGAAGTTCTCTTAGTCCATGTGGGATCGACCCTTACTTCTCTTTTACTACGTTTGAATTCCTTTATTTATTATTTGAAAAGAAGGAATTATTTTGACGCGGAAAATGACGCGTGTCAATTGGCGCTGTTACCGGGAACTACAGCGAAGTTACTGATTATTTTTGTTTGATTTATGACCAGGAGGAATCCGGGAGAACAATCAGATTATAACCCGGAGATCGAAGCATACGCCCAAAGACTACACGCCCGAACACTTCTGGAAAAGAAGCAAAGACAGTGACAACAACGATTAAAACGTGATCTAGAAATAGCATATGAAGCAGAATCACATTTCGACCACACAACCAAAGAACCAGTTCCGATGGGAGACAACGACCAAACTATTCGACAACTAACTGCGGCCCATTATGATAACCAGCCGATGTGCATAACATTCCCGAATGGCGAGACACCATTCGCTCTCAAGACAGGCTTAATACACCGTTTACCAACCTATCATGGTTTGCCAAGTGAAAATCCACATAAACATCTAAAGAAATTTCACATGGTTTGTTTAAGCACAAAACCACATGGAGTCTCTAAAGATCAAATAAAACTTCGTGCATTTCTCTTTTCTCTAGCTAATATTGTTAAGAACTGGCTATTTGATTTACCCTCCAACTCGGTTTCAACTTGGACTGACATGGCTCGCCTATTTCTTGACAAGTTTTTCCTAACAGCTAAGGCAAGCGAGCTAAGGCGAAGTATCATGAGTATCCGACAAAAGGATACTGAATCTTTATATGACTATTGGAAGCGTTTCAAAAAGCTATGCGCAAACTGTCCGCAACACGGATTGTCTGAACAAATGCTTCTCCAATATTTTTATGAATGTTTAACACCCATGGACATGAAAGTGGTAGACGCAGCAAGTGGAGGAGCTCTTGTTAACATGACTCCGACAGCAGCAAGAACGTTAATATCTACTATAGCCGCCAACTCGCAATGATTTCACCCTTCAAGTGAACCATCTCGACGGGTTCACAAGGTAAATACAGTTTCGCTGGAAAACAAAATTGATAAATTAGCTGATATTGTTCAATCTCTTATTGCAGATAAAAGAATTGCAGCCAGGCTTTGTGGTATATGTACGAGTCCAGAGCATCCGACGGGCTGCTGTCCGATTATACAAGAAGAGGACACTGCGCAAGTGAATGCCATAGGAAATTTCCCAAGACCTCCATAAAGAAAATACAACCCCAACGCCAACTCGTATAATCCAGGTTGGAAAAATCATCCCAACTTCAATTATGCTCAAAATCAAAGGCAAAGTCAACCATATCAGCAGAGACATCCCATTCAACAACAATATCAACAACCGAAGTCATCATTGGAATCTATCGTTGAACGGTTAGCAATATCCCAAGAGAAGTTTCAAACCCACACTGAGGCCCACCTACAAGATTTGGACAAACAAATGACCCAGTTGGCTCAAACCATGGGGAGACTGGAGTCGCAGGGAAGACTTCATTCTCAAACGGAGTCAAATCCGAGAGAGAATGTGAGTGCTATCACCCTCCGAAGTGGAACCGTTGTCACACCTAAAGTCCCAGAAGAGAATGCCCAACGGTCCAAGAAAGGGAAGGAAAAGCCACCCTCCGACGTCCAAGGTACATCTTCATCACCACCACCACCTCCTCCTCTTTCTCATGAAATCGCACCACCCTTCCTATCAAGATTGATGAGGCGTGACAAGAGAGCCGAAGAGAAGGAAATCTTAGAGGTGTTCCAAAAAGTACAAGTCAACATACCTCTCCTAGAAGTAATCCGACAAGTGCCAAGGTATGCCCGATTTCTAAGGGAGCTTTGAACCACAAAGAGGAGACTGACTGGTCACGAGAAGGTAAACCTGGGAGAACATGTCTCAGCAGTATTTCAGCGAAAGCTTCCACCAAAGATGAAGGACCAAGGTATGTTCGCTATACCTTGCAAAATAGGAAATGTTTTAATTAAACGTGCAATGTGCGACTTAGGATCTTCAATTAACGTTATGCCACTTTCTATTTATAAAATTATTACTAACGAACCTTTAAAGGAAACAAGAGTAACTATCCAGTTGGCTGATCGTTCTATTATTTATCCGGAGGGAGTGCTTGAAAATGTCTTAGTAAAAGTCGATGTTCTGATTTTTCCTGCCGACTTCTATGTCATCGACATGGAAAACGATAGGACGAACACTTGCTCTGAGGTACTTTTAGGCCTACCCTTCCTAAGCACCGTGCATACAAAGATTGATGTGAGCAGCTGTATATTAGCAATGGAATTTGATGGTGAGGTCGTAGAATTTGACATTTATAAAGCGATGAAATACCCATATCAAGTTGAAAGAATTAATTCTATCGATATTATTGATCATTTAGTTGATGAATTTGTTGAAACTAATTTTTTCGATAATTTTTATAGGGATCTTAAACTTTACCGCAGAGAGGAAGAAATGGAGTTTGAACATATTTTATCTATCAATTCTAATTTATTTTTATCTCCCTCTAAAACTAAAATGTTACCTTCTATTTTGCAGGCGCCAGAGATAGAATTAAAACAGTTGCCGGAGAACTTGAAATATGCCTTTTTGGGAGAAAATAAAACCTTGCCGGTGATAATCTCAAGCAAGTTGTCCGAAGAATAAGAGAATGCACTAGTGAAAGTATTGTGCATGCACAAGGAAGCCATAGGATGAACTATTGCTGATATTAAGGGACTTAGTCTCTCGACTTGTATGCATAAGATTAAAACAGAAGAATGAGAGAAACCCTCTAGAAAAGGACAACGCCGTTTGAACCAACTAATGATGGAGGTAGTAAAAAAGAAGATACAGAAACTCCTTGATGCAGATGTAATCTATCCTATTTTCGACAGTGACTGGGTAAGTCCAATTCATATGGTACCTAAAAAGACCGGGGTGACAGTGGTCTAAAATTCCGAATGAGAGTTAGTTTCAACGCGTGTACAAAATGGATGGAGAGTCTGTATCGACTACAGGAAGTTGAACTCTCTCACTAGAAAAGATCATTTTCCCCTTCCTTTTATAGATCAAATGATTGACAAATTAGCCGGTAAAACTCATTATTGTTGCCTTGATGGTTTTTCAGGTTTTTTTCCAAATTCTAGTTGCGCCAGAAGACCAAGAGAAAAAACTTTTACTTGCCCGTTCGGTACATTTGCATATCGATGGATGCCCTTTGGCCTTTGTAATGCACCAGCCACTTTCCAAAGATGTATGCTGAGTATTTTTTCTGACTATGTGGAGAAGGGCATCGAAGTCTTCATGGATGACTTTACGGTATACGGTAGTTCTTTTAATGAGTGTCATAGTAATTTAACTAATGTGCTTAATAGATGCCTAGAATTTAATCTTGTTTTGAATTATGGAAAATGCCATTTTATGGTTGATAAGGGATTAATTTTGGGACAGATTGTGTCATCTAATGGAATTGTCGTTGATAAGGCCAAGACCGATATTATACGCTCACTACCTTACCCCACATCTGTGAGGGAGGTTCGTTCTTTTCTTGGCCATGCTGGTTTCTACCGAAGATTTATTAAAGATTTTTCAAAGTTGGCGTGACCGTTGTGTGAGATGTTACAAAAGATAAAGTCTTCGACTTTAATCTTGAGTGCAAAGAATCGTTCGATGTACTTAAAGAAAAGTTGATCAAAGCACCAAATTGGGAATATAATTTTGAGCTTATGTGTGACGCATCCGATACGAGCGTTAAAGCTGTTCTTGGACAAAGAATCGGCAAAGAACCACATGTTATCGCCTATGCTTCAAGGACTCTGGACTCGGCTCAGAGAAATTACTCCACAGCAGAAAAAGAATTACTTTATATTGTTTTTGCATTAGAAAAATTTAGATCTTATTTGCTTGGAACTAAAGTGATTGTTTTTTCTGACCATGCAGCTTTGAAGTACCTTATGACTAAAAAAGAGGCGAAGCCAAGGCTTATCCGATGGATCAAGCTTTTACAAGAATTTAATTTGAAAATTAAAGACAAAAAGGGAAGCGAGAATGTCGTAGCTGATCATTTAAGTCGTATTCCTATTTCTATAGCCAACCCGCCAATTAACGATAAGTTCCCGGAAGAACATTTGATGTTGGCGCAGAAAGTGGTTCCATGGTTCGCAGACATGGTAAATTACTTGGTCACAGGTAAATTACCCTTAGACTTGCCTAGATCTGGAATTAATCAACTAAACCGGGAGTCCCGATATTATATTTGGGATGATCCTTATTTATGGAAGCACTGTTCAGATTAGGTAATTAGGCGATGCGTCGCTGAGGAAGAGGTAAATTCTATCATAGACTTTTTCCATTCTTATTCATGTGGTGGTCACTTTGGACCAAAGCGAACTGCCCATAAAATTTTGGAATGTGGTTTCTTTTGGCCTACTATATTCCGTGACGCTTACTTATATTGTAAATCATGTGATAAGTGTCAACGTGTAGGGAATTTAAGCCGAAGGAATAAATTACCTCAAAATTCGATTCACGTCTGTGAGAATTTTAATGTGTGGGGAATCAATTACATGGGTCCCTTTACTTCTTCATTTGGAAATTTTTATATCATTCTTGCAGTTGATTATGTTTCTAAATGGGTGGAAGCTAAGGCTACCTGAAATAATGATGCTAGAACCACTGTTAATTTTTTGAAAAATTCTATCTTTTCCAGGTTTGGCACACCACGAGCGATAATTAGCGATCGAGGAACCCATTTCATCAACAAGGTAATTGACGCGCTCATGAAAAAGTTCGGAGTGACTCAAAGAATTGCCACTGCTTACCATCCACAGACCAACAGACAAGCGGAAGTGTCGAACCGCGAGATTAAAGCAATTCTTGAAAAAATTGTTAAACCGGATCGTAAAGATTGGAGTCTCAAGTTGACGGACGCATTGTGGGCGTACCAGACGGCTTATAAAGGTCCTATTGGGATGTCGCCGTATCGACTCATTTTCGGTAAACCATGCCATTTGCCGGCTGAATTGAGGCATCGAGCCTTTTGGGTAGTTAAGCAATGTAACATGGAGATGGAAGAAATTGGGGAAGCGCGGAAGCTACAAATCCAAGAATTAGAGGAAATCTGACGAAACGCTTACGATAGCGCTCAAATATTTAAAGAGAAAATGAAAGAATTCCACGATCGATGAATATCCTTTAAATCATTTACAATTAACCAAAAAGTTTTGTTGTTTAATTCAAAACTAAAACTTTTTGCAGGCAAACTTCGATCGAAATGGCTCGGCCCATTTACGGTAACTCAGATTTTTCCTCATGGCGCAGTGGAAATAGAAGACAATTCTGGAGCTCGATTTAAAGTAAACGGCTAGAGGTTAAAGCCGTATTATGAGAACGCTCCGGTAGGATTAACCGAGGAGATCGAATTACAAGAACATGCGCTTTAAAAATCGGCTCGTCAAGCGAACGACGTTAAATAAGCGCTGGATGGGAGGCAACCCATTTTTAATTTATTTTGTTTATTTCTTGTTGTTACAATTTTTCTTAATTTATTTTCTTCCTTTCTATTTTATTTTTGCATTAAATCGTCTGCTATCCCTTGTTGCTGGTCGTACTTCGTATCGATTATGTACAGGTTTTTCAAGCATGGAGTAAGTTAGCATCTGCCTTTTAATTGGTGCACTATAGTCGGCCCCTATTCAAATATTAGAATCAAATTTTGAAATTTCCCTATCATAATTGGTCAAATTTTGACCCAATCTTGTTGCTTTATGAGATTCTATGGACCCCACTTGTGATAAGATATCACAATCCCTTCCAAATTCATTTTTTACGTTCCCCAGACCTATACTATTACCTTTCTTCTTTTTCAGCCGCTTTATCAACGATCACCATTTCATTCAAACCTCAACCACCTTCCCTTGCTTCGTTTGTTTCTTTTCCAATCGGCAATGGTGCGCACAAGAGATCAAGCCTGCCGGATCACGCCGGTGGTGGCTGTCGCCATTTCATGGTGCCTCCGATGATCGACGTCTCGAGCAGCTTAGACTCGTTGCCACAGCCCGTTTCCGTGCCTTAAACAGCCGCGCGTTCGCTCGCCACCCTCAAGCTGACACCAATGCCGTCCGACTTTATGATGCCGCCAGAACCAAGCCCCGCGGCCGACATTAATCGGGGAGTATTTTCACCCTCTCTCTCTTGCACTTTATTTTTCCATAATGGGACATTATGATTAAGTGAGGGGGTGGAATTAGAAATCAAATTGACTTTCACTTATGCTTTGCGATTGAAATTAAGTTGTTTCTTGATTAGAATTGTTGATGACCTTGGTTGCTAGTCTCTTGTTTGATTTAATTTCTTTGCATTTCTTTGTGAATTCAATCTTGTTCTTGTTGAATTTAGGATGCATGATAGCATGACAAAACTAATTTATGTAAATTTTTCTTGGTCGTTTCATGAATTTGTTGATTGAATTGGATGCATGACTTAGTTCAATAGACCTTTCGTGTGAGTTTTGAGCCTAATGAGCATATATTTTTATTCTTGCTCTTTGTTTTAATTGAGTGTGCCAAACTAATTGATTGCGTTCTAGAACTTGTAACTCGATGCTTGTTGAGACTACACATTTTGATTATGATGCTCTAATATGATAGAGGCATTAGGATTAAACCAACTTCTCTTACCAAACAAAATAGCCTACCCTTTTATTTATTTTCCACTTAGTGAACCATTTTTGAGCCTTTAATCCTTTTTCTTTGTTTACTGTATCATTAAGTCAATCCTATTTTATTTTTGTTTTCCTTTCAATTATTTTTGTCACCCTTTTGCAGGACAAGTTGAAGTTATTCCAAAGCGAAAAAAGAGAAAAAAAAACACTGTGCAGAAAAATAAACAGTGCAGTGCAGAAAAAAAAGCTGTGCAGAAAAATAAATCAGTGCAGTTTGGTTCGAACAGTGCAGGAAAATACAGCACAGAAAAATTGTAGAACCGTGCAGTGCAGTTCGAATATACTGTGATGTTCGAACAGTGAAAAAAAAGTAGAAAAAATAGAAAAAAAAGGACAGTTTGAATGAAAAAAAGATTGATTTCTTCTCCTCTCTTCGAATAAATTATTTGGAATAATTTTACTTGTCTTGACTTTTTAAACCTCATTTTCGGCCTTTTATCCTACCCGGACCTTAACCACGTTACAACCCATTTTAAGTCCTCTTGATTTTTGCATCATTTTTATAGTAAGTAGTGGAGATTAGATCTAGTTACATGCCTATAGTAATGAGTTGATTAGTTTAGGCTTGAGCGATTCTCTTACCCGAAACATTTGAGCGAAATGAGTGAACCAATGTGAGGAGCTAAGTCTTGTATTCTTTGAAATTGGTAGACGATTGAAATGCCTTGGTTATTTACACTTAATTGATTATGACATGGTTGATTGATCTTGAATTTCAACATTTACTTGATTTAGTTTACTTTAGAAATCTTAGAAATTCTTTGAAATTGGAATTGGCAACTTAAGGTTTTTAGCATGATAATTGAGAAATGCTTGAGAACAAGCATTAAATAAGTGATGGGGAATTTGATTAGTGCTTAAATTATGCATTATTCTATCTCTAATTACTCCTTGATTGATTGTTTTAAGTTGCTAATGTGGGCATTTTTGTTCATTTTCCATGCAGGACAGTAGATTCCAGGAATATTGCTTAAACTGCTAAAATTATACAATTTTTCATTTTCTGGATTCATGGCTGGATTAGTGGGCATGAATTTGAGCATGAAAGTTTGACTGGACGCCACGTCAGCAGCTTCTGGATTCAGCAGCGTACGCACTGGTGCGTGGCTGCGCGGGATCCTCCCATTTTCGTATTTTTTTCTTTATTCGATCAAAGCCATCCATATTTTTACCCCCAGATCCAACGGTCTCGAATAAACCTGAAATAAAAAAATAAATGGGTTAGTTTGGGCCTCTTAAAATAATAAAATGGGTTCCTTATTTATTATTTTCTAGTGTTTTTTTATTTAAATGGATTTATTTTGGGTTATTATTTTTTAGAAATGGGTTTTATGAACCATATTTTCTTCCCCTTTTTATTTTAAATGGGATTACTATTATTTCTTTTTTGTATTTTATTTTAAAATGGTCTTATTATTATTTCCTTTGAAGATGGATTTTATTCGAAAGGATATTTTTATTATTTTTTTATATTTTGTATTAATTTTTTTATTTTTTAAATAGGTAAAAATCAAGTGAAAACAGCTGCCCCTTCTCTGCTTATTCCAGTGAAACAGGGATACAACAAAGAACATGAGGCACTTGATTTTCACTAATCTCCGATCTGCTGCTCAGCTCCGTCCTCCTGATGCCCGAACGGTTGGGTGGGTTCTATTCTCCTGATGCCTGAATAGATGGACATGTTCCATTCTCCAAATGCCCGAACGGCTAGGCAAGTTCTATTCTCCATATGCTCGAATAGATGAGCGACCTCCATTCTTCATACGTCTGAACGGATAAAAGACTTCCAATCTCCTTACACTTGAAAGAATGGGCGGGTTCCGATCTCAAATGCCCGAACGGATAGGCGGGTTCTATTCTCCATGTGCTCGAATAGATGAGCGGCCCCCATTCTTCATACGTTTGAATGGATAAACAACTTCCTATCTCCTTACGCCTGAAAGGATAGGCGGGTTCCGAACGATTCGACTCCAATGAAAGGAGTCACCAAGCTGATGAAGAATGGAGGTCGCCACCAATCTTTTTTTTTTAAAAAAGGTGTGATTGGGTCACCTAAATTGGGTTATTTTAATGAAAACATTTTATTTTCATCAAAATAACATCTTTTGGTCTGCAAAAACACAAAATCGGGTTCGGGAGTCGGTTACGGGTGGGGAAGGGTTAGCACCCCCACAACACCCAAAAATCAGTACCTTGTCGATTTCAAAAGGCTTAAAAGTCAGATTTTGCGAATTCTTATAGAGCTTTAAATTATTGTCCGTTTATGAATTAAATTCCATTTTAACTGTCTTACCACCCGAAAATGAACTCCAATCACCGCCAACACTTCTGGCACTAACCCGTCATTTTCGTTTAGTAAGACACCGCATTAATTAAATTTCACTTTTTTACAGGCAAACAAAGAACGATTAATTTGTTGAGAATTTTATTAATTCTAAATTAATATTTACAAACCTAAAGAATTCTAAATGTTTTAACCTATTTAGGGGGTTAAAATTTAATTAAGTGTGTTTTGTTTCTTGTGAAAGGAATCTTATTACAAAGAAATCTCTATCTAAGCTTTGAAGGACATATTCCTAAAGTCAACTTGATTCTAAAGCAACAAGACAAGAAGACAAAATTTACGAAGCTTAAAACATTTTTATTTTATGTTTTCTATATTTTTAGGTTCTTTTAAAAAAGAAACTAAACTTTTTATATTTTTGTTTTATTTAAAAATCTTTACTACTTTTTATTTGAAAAAATTGTCATTTCTCTTTATGTTTTAAAAATCTTTTCACCGTTTTTATATTTGAAAACCTTTTTTATTTTTTTAAACTTGCATTGTTTTTATGTTTTTTTTAAAAAGAAGATTTTTAAATTGTTTCAAAAACACTTATTATTGTTTCTTTTAAAATACATTCTTTTTAAGAAAAAGAATTTTTTAGGCTTTTTGAGTATTAAAAATTATATATTTATTTTTAAAGAACGATTCGTTAAAAAAAGAACTTATTTATTTTTATGGTTCTAAAAATATTTATTTTTTAAATAAAAAAAGAAGGTGACCAAATTAAAACAAAACTATAAGTGATACTTTTTTTATTAATTTTTGGAATTTTAAATAAATAAAAAAAGGTGATTTAAATGGTCCAATAATGAGTTAGGTTTAATGCCCAAAAACAACATTTTTTTATTTTCTAGAAAACAAATGGATCAAACCAAACACTTTAACGAAAATAAACATGTTCTTGGTGTTCATCAAAGGGGATGAACAAGGAGGAGGGCCACCGTGTCGGCCGCCGCTCGCCAGCGGTGGTCTCCTCTCTATTATTATTTTTTTGAATATAAAGAGACAAGAAAACAACACAATAAAAAGATAAATTCGAATAAACCCAGATTAACATAAAATTATATGAACAAAATATGAAGTAAGTAAGAACATTAGAATAAACAAATAAAAATAGAATTAAATTAGAAGAGAAAAGGGGGAGAAATTATACCGACAAAGTGGCAAAAATGCTTGCTTTTCCTCCTCGAAAATTCAAACAATGTTTTTCCAAACTCGAACTAATTCCAGCGACTTTCCAAAAAATTTTTAGAGTATTTTTCTGGGTATTTTCGGATGAATTTTAGTGTCTTGAATAATGCAAACTGGGCACTATTTATAGGGTTTGGAAGATTGGGATTCAAGACAAATTGGGGACAAAATCCCCATTTTCGTCCCATAAAATCATCCAATCCGATCATCACAACTTTGATTTGTTGAAATTCATCCCGAATTTCATCCGATTCGGCTCTAATTTGGGAGATTTTACCCCAAATTAAATTAGGGTTCAAACTATTTTCCCCTTCAATTGACGAGTTATCGGTGACGGCAAAGGACGGGGTCAGTGGCATTGGATTCAGCCGGCTAAGGCGAGTCGACTTGCACCAACCACGGCGGCCGTCGTGACCCAGGGATGGTAGAATGGGGGCTGGCAGCTGGCCCACCCGTTTTGGTTGGGGATTTGGGGGAGATGATCCCTCGCGCGTGCAACACACGCGCTGGCGCGTGGCTGCGCGAGATCCTCCCCTTTTCCCCTTTTTTTCTTTATTCGATCCAAGTCATCCATATTTTTACCCCCAGATCCAACGGTCTCGAATAAACTTGAAATAAAAAATAAACGGGTTAGTTTGGGCCTCTTAAAAAAATAAAATGGGTTCCTTATTTATTATTTTTCTAGTGTTTTCTTATTTAAATGGATTTATTTTGGTTATTATTTTTTAGAAATGGGTTTTATGAACCATATTTTCTTCCCTTTTTTTATTTTAAATGGGCTTACTATTATTTCTTTTTTTGTATTTTATTTTAAAATGGGCTTATTATTATTTCCTTTGAAGATGGATTTTATTCAAAAGGATATTTTTTTATTTTTATATTATGTATTAAGTTTTTATTTTTTTAAATAGGTAAAAATCAAATGACAACAATCTATCTGTCTAAATGGATAAACGGGTTCCATCCCTAACGGAGTCGCCAAGCTGTCGCAACCCTCTCGAGCTTTGACGTTTTGGCAAAAACATTAAAATCAACGGAGTCGCCACCAATATTTTTTTAAAAGAGGCGTAATTGGATCACCTAAATTGGGTTATTTTAATAAAAACATTTTATTTTCATCAAAATAATATTTTTTGGTATGCAAAAACACAAAATCGGATTCGGGAGTCGGTTACGCGTGGGAAGGGTTAGCACCCCCACAATGCCCAAAAATCGGTACCTTGTCGATTACAAAAGGCTTAAAAAGTCAAATTTTGCGAATTCTTATAGAGCTTTAAATTATTGTCCGTTTATGAATTAATTCCACTTTGACGGCCTTACTACCCGAAAATAAACTCCAATCACCGCCAACACTTCTGGCGCTAACCTGTCATTTCCGTTTAGTAAGGCACCACATTAATTAAATTCCATTTTTTTACAGACAAACAAAGAAACAATTAATTAGTTGAAAATTTTATTAATTCTAAATTAATATTTACAAACCTAAAAAAATCTAAATGTTTTAACCTATTTAGGGGGTTTAAATCTAATTAAGTGTGTTTTATTTTTTTGTGAAAGGAATTTTATTACAAAGAAATCTCTATCTAAGCTTTGAAGGACCTATTTCTAAAGCCAACTTAATTCTAAAGCAACAAAACAAGAAAACAAAATTTACAAAGCTTAAAACATTTTTATTTTATGTTTTTCATGTTTTTAAGTTTTTTTAAAAAAAGGAAACTAAACTTTTTATATTTTTTGTTTCAGTTTAAAACCTTTATTACTTTTTATTTGAAAAAGTTGTCATTTCTTTTTATGTTTTAAAAAAATCTTTTTACCCTTTTAATTATTGAAAACCTTTTTTATTTTTTAAACTTGCATTGTTTTTATGTTTTTTTTAAAGAGAGGATTTTTAAATTGTTTAAAAACATCTGTTATATTTCTTTTAAAATACATTATGTTTAAGAAAAAGAAATTTTTTAGGCTTTTTGAGTATTAAAAATCATCTATTTATTTTAAAAGAACGATTATTTTTTATTAAAAAAAACTTATTTATTTTTATGTTTCTAAAAATATTTCCTTTTTAAAAAAAATAAATAAAAATGAGAGGCGACCAAATTAAAACAAAGTTGAAATTGAGATTTTTTTTATTTATTTTAGAAATTTTTAAAGGAAAAAAAGAAATGGGTGATTTAAATAAATGGTCCAAATTGAGTTGGGTTTAAAGCCCACAAACAGCATCTTTTCATTTTTTTTAGAAATCAAATGGATCAAACACCACATTTTAACAAAAAAACATGTTCTTGGTGTTCATCAAAGGGGGGTGAACAAGGATCAGGGCCACCGTGCCGGCCGCCATCCACTGGCATAGGCCGCCGCTCGCCGGCGGTGGTCTCCTCCATTTTATTATTTTTTTTAATATAAAGAGACAAGTAAACAACGTAATAAAATGATTATTTCGAACAAACCTGGATTAACATAAAATTATATGAACAAAATATGAAGTAAGTAAGAACATTAGAATAAACAAATAAAAACATAATTAAAATTAGAAAAGAAAAAGGGGAGAAATTATACCGACAAAGTGGCAAAAATGCTTGCTTTTCCTCCTCGAAAATTCGAACAATGCTGTTCTAAACTCGAACTAATTCCAACGACTTCCTAACAATTTTTAGAGTATTTTTTGGGTATTTTTTTGATGAATTTCAGTGCCTTGAACAATGCCAATTGGGCACTATTTATAGGGTTTAGAGGATTGGGATTCAAAGCAAATTGGGGACAAAATCCCTATTTTCGTCCCATAAAATCATCCAATCTGATCAGTACAGCTTTGATTTGTTGAAATTCATCCCGAGTTTCATCCGATTCGGCTCCAATTTGGGAGATTTTGCCCACAATTAAATTAAGGTTCGAACCCTTTTCTTCTTCAATTAACGAGCTACCGGCGATGGCAAGGGACAGGGTCGGCGGCATTGGACTCAGCCGGCCGAGGCGAGTCGACAGGCACCAACCACGACGGCTGTCGTGACCCAGGGATGGAGGAATGGAGGCCGACAGTCGGCCCAGCCGTTTCAGCTGGGATATGGGGGAGATGATCCCGCGCGCGTGGCTACGCGGGATCTTCCCTTTTCCCCATTTTTTTCTTTATTTGATCCAAGCCATCCATATTTTTACCCGTAGATCCAACGGTCTCGAAGAAACCTAAAATAAAAAATAAATGGGTTAGTTTGAGCCTTTTAAAAAACTAAAATGGGTTCCTTATTTATTATTTTTCTAGTGTTTTTTTATTTAAATGGATTTATTTTGGGTTATTATTTTTTAGAAATGGGTTTTATGAACTATACCCTTTTTTATTTTAAATGGGCTTACTATTATTTCTTTATTTTATTTTATTTTAAAATGCGCTTATTATTATTATTTCCTTTGAAGATGAATTTTATTCGAAAGGATATTTTTATTATTTTTTTATATTATGTATTATTTTTTTTTATTTTTTTTAAATAGGTAAAAATCAAGTGATAACAGCTGCCCCTTCTTTGCTTATTCCAGTGAAACATGGATACAACAAAGAACATGAGGCACTTGATTTTCACCAATATCTGATCTGCTGCTCAGCTCCGTCCTCCTAATGCCCGAATGGTTGGGTGGGTTCTATTCTCGTGATGCCTGAATAGATAGACATGTTTCATTCTCTAAATGTCTGAACGGCTAGGCGGGTTCTATTCTCCATATGCTTGAATAGATGAGCGACCTTCAATCTTCATACGTCTGAACGGATAAACGGCTTTCATTCTTCTTACGCCTGAAAGAATGGGCGGGTTTCGATCTCAAATGCCTGAACGGCTAGGCGGGTTCTATTCTCTATATGCTCGAATAGATGGGCGACCTCCGTTCTTCATACGTCTGAATGGATAAACGGCTTCCTATCTCCTTACGCTTGAAAGGATAGGCGGGTTTCGATCTCAAATGCCCGAATGACTTGGTGGGTTCTATTCTTCATGTGCTCGAATAGATGAGTGGCCTCCGTTCTTCATATGTCTGAATGGATAAACAGCTTCCTATCTCATTACGCCTGAAAGGACAGGCGGGTTCTATTCTTCATGTGCTCGAATAGATAAGTAAGTTTATTTGATGAAAAGTTTCTGCATACCTGCAAAAACCTGATATATGATGTCATCATGACAGGCATGCCCCTAAGGATGTCTACAACATGAATGCATGTCAAGTTTTTTAAACTTGTTAACTTAAATTAGTGGCCATCTCCATTGTCTCTGCTTCACTATCTTCATTTTTCATGTCTCTTTGCTTCATGGAACAATCATCTTATGCTTCATCGTTCTCATTTCTTATGTTTCCTTGCTTCATGGAAAACATTTGATCATTGCATGTTTGAATCCCTTGTTTTCTCAAATTCAACTATCATTGTAGTTGATACATCAATATCGAGTGAAAAGCCTTTCAAGCAATCCTGCATACAATTAAGCCTCTTTATGAATCCATCAAAATCATCATCTTGAGTGATATTGGATTTAAATTCCCTTCTTTCTGAATTGGGTATCAAATGCCCCCAACCATAACAAACCGAATGCTCAAAACTAAACAATGAACTATGTCATAGTCCCTATATTCTCAGACCATTGACAGAGTAATACACGAAAATCTCTTGTTTATTTTAATAATATTCAACCAAATGATTCTTGTCCCAATAAAAGACATTTATAAAGGAAAGGAAGGAAATTGATGGAAAAGGTCAAAAAAATCTTATTAATGTTGTGGCAAACATGAAAGAAAGGTACAGAGGAAAAGGTCAAAAAGACAGGTATCCAAATATCAAAGGCCCGAACCTCCTGGAGACAACCCCGAGTGCTGCCCTTATTGAGACAATTTCGTCTACTATAAGTACGTATGAAGGTATGAACTTTTTTCTGAAATGCCAAGTCTATATGGGAATCTTTTTTGCCAACTTGACTGTAAAATTTTGAGCCGCCCTTTGTGGGTTTTCAACTAGAATCATCTTTGGTTTCAAGATGCCATTTGCGGGTTTTCATCTTGAACCCTCATTTTTCTTTTTTTTCTTTTTCTTTGACCTAAAACACCCTTTGCGGGTTTTCACTTTCAGTTCTTTTTTTTATTTTTTTCTTTGACCTAAAGCGCCATTTGCGGGTTTTCACTTTAAGTTCATTTTTTCCTTTTTCTTTTTCTTTTTTTTTTCTTTTTTCTTTTTTCCTCTTTATGCATATTACTTCTTGACTGAATTAAAGTTTACTGGATTCTTGAGCTCATCTCCATCCATTTTAGCCATAATCAATGCCCCTCCGTTAAAGGCTTTTGACACAACATAGGGCCTTTCCCAGTTAGGTGCCCATTTTCTTCGAGAATCCTATTGGATTGGTAATATCTTCTTTAATACCAAATCCTCTTCTCGAAACTTTTGCGGGTGGACCTTCTTGTCATATGCATGTATCATCTTTTTCTGGTACATTTGACCATGATAAATTACTTTCAGTATCTTCTCATCAATGGGGTTTAACTGATCGTATCTTGCTTGGACCCATTCAGCCTCTTCTAGCTCAGCCTCTTTTAAGACACGGAGGGATGGTATTTCAACTTCAATTGGTAGCACAGCCTCCATCCCATATACTAAATAACATGCGTTGCCCTAGTAGAGGTTCGTACAGCAGTTCTATAGGCATATAATGCGAAATGCAGCTTCTCATGCCAATCAGTGTAAGTGTTAGCCATTTTTGCCACTATTTTCTTGATATTCTTATTTGCAGCCTCTACGACTCCATTCATTTTCGGGCGATAGGTCACCGAATTGTGATGCTTGATTTGAAACTGCTCACAAACCCCATCCATTATCTTTTTGTTTAAATTTGAGGCGTTTTCGGTGATGATCCTTTCAGGTAGGCCATAGCGATAGATAATTTCTTTTTTCAAGAATTTGCAGACAATAGACCTTGTGACATTTGCGTATGATGCAGCTTCTACCCATTTGGTGAAGTAGTCGATAGACACTAAGATGAATCTATACCCGTTCGATGCCTTCGGGTAGATTTGCCCAATTACGTCCAATCCCCACATTGAAAATGGCCATGAAGCCGTCATAACATGGAGTGGAAGAGGTGGTGTATGAATTTTATCTTCATAGACTTGACACTTATGGCACTTGTAGGCATAATTGATGCAATCTTTCTCAATAGTGGACCAATAATAACCAAAGCTCATGATCCCTCTAGCCATAGTGAAGCCGCTTGGATAAGTTCCACAAACTCCTTCGCGAACTTCCTCTATTATTGGTTGAGCTTATTTGGCATCCACACACCTTAAAAGCACCTGATCTCGACTCTTTTTATATAGGATTTCAACATCGAGGACGTATCCTGCAACAAACTTTCTGATTGTCTTCTTGTCATTCTCAGTTGCCTGTGGGGATATTCTTGTGTCTTGATATACCGCAAGATGTCATGATACCATGAAAGGTCGTCTGTCTCTTCCTCTAAGTTGCAAGAATAGGCTGGGGAGTCAAAAAGTTACACTTTAGTTGGCATCATCTTTGTGCCTTCACTTGCTTTGAACATGACAGCTAGAGTAGCAAGTGCATCAGCCATTTGATAATCTTCTCTCGGGAGGTATTTGAAGGTAATATTGTCAAATTCTTTAATCAGTTGAAGAACCAGTTTATGATACTTCACTAGTTTTGTGTCTTTTGTTTCCCACTCTCCTCGAATCTGATAGATGACTAGTGCTAAATCACCAAAGACTCTTAAGATTTTAATTTTCTTTTCAATGGCTGCTCGTAGACCAATTATACAAGCCTCATATTCAACCATGTTGTTGGTGCAAAAGAATTCCAGTCTGCTTGTGAATGGGTAATGGTTCCTTTCTGGTGAATCCAAGATTGCCCAAATTCCTCGTCCTAAAGCATTTGTAGCACCGTCAAAATTCATTACCCAAGATTCTTCTGATTCATCATTTTCCTTAGTCGAAATGCACATCAAGTCTTCATCTGGGAAGTTGAAGTTCAATGCCTCATAGTCTTCGCAAGCACGACTTGCCAAGAAATCTGCCATTGCACTTCCTTTTATAGCATTCTGGCTTACATACTGAACGTCAAATTTCGATAGTAACATTTGCCAACGGGCCATTTTTCCTGACAAAGCGGGCGCTTCCATCATGAACTTTAGTGGATCCAGCTTTGATATTAACCACGTGGTATGGTATAGCATGTACTGCATTAGCCTCTTTGCCTCCCATACTAAGGCACAACACAATTTCTCAATTAAGGAATATCTAGTTTCACAATTTGTGAATTTCTTACTCAGGTAGTAGATTGCTCTTTCTTTTCTTCCCGTCTCGTCATGCTATCCTAATACATATCCCATCGAATCTTCTTAGACGGTTAAGTATAGAATCAGGGTTTTTTTGGAACGGGCAGTACCATAATAGGGGGATTTGTCAACTGCTTCTTGATTTCCTCTAGCGCAGCTTGGCACTCTTCATTCCATATCCCTAGGTTATTCTTTCGAAGTAGCCTAAATACAGGACTGCATTCCTCTGTTAACTAAGAGATGAAACGAGCAATGTAATTTAACCTTCTAATGAATCCTCGAAACTCTTTTTGCATTTGAGGTGGTGAGAGTTCTTGAATGGCTTTGACTTTATCTGGGTCAATCTCAATTCCTCTTTTACTTACGACGAACCCCAATAATTTTCTCGACCGAACTCCAAATGTACATTTGGTCGGGTTGAGTTTTAACTAAAACTTTCTCAACCTTTTGAAGAGTTTTTCCATATTCTCTATGTGTTCTTATTCTGAGCGGGATTTGGTAACCATATCATCGACGTAAACTTCTATCTCTTTGTGCGTCATATCATGGAATAGAGTTACCATGGCTCGCTGATACGTTGCCCCTGCATTCTTGAGGCCAAAAAGGCATGACTTTGTAGCAAAAGGTTCCCCACAAAGTTATAAATATGGTCTTATTCATATCCTCTGGCACATCTTGATCTAGTTGTACCCTAAGAAGCCGTCCATAAAGGAGAAAAGAGAATGCCTCGTTGTGTTGTCCACTAGGGTGTCGATGTGCGGTAGTGGGAAGTTGTCTTTAGGACTCGCCCTATTAAGATCTCGATAATCGATGCACATGCGCACTTTTCCATACTTTTTTGGAATTGGGACGATATTTGCTACCCATTCTGAGTATTTTAAAACTTCTAGGAATCCCACATCATACTGCTTCTTGACTTCATCCCTAATTTTCAAAAGTATTTCTGGCTTCATTCTTCTTAAGTTCTGTTGTACGGGCTTGCATTCTGGCCTAATAGGGAGTCTGTGCACAACAATGTCTGTATCCAGTCCAGGCATATCTTCGTACGACCAAGCAAAAATGTCTTTATATTCCTGTAGAAGTTTGACCAAACTCTATCGGGTTTTAGCAGTGATAGAGGTGCTGATCTTTACTTCGCGTTTTTCATCCTCAGTCCCGAGATTCAAAATTTCCAACTCTTTTTGTGGGGCAGAATCTGCTTTCCATCGTTTTCTATTAGCCTGAGCATATCGTTGGGAATATCACATTCTTCCTCGTCTTCACAATTTCTGACCTCTTCTAAACACATAGGCAGCTCAAAGTCAATTTCCGGGTCAGATTCAGAGTTATGAGTACCATTGATATCTGAATACCTACAAGGGATAGGATCGAATATACAATGAGAAATGAATAAAGAAATGAATGAAATGATTTGTTTTATTTTGATTTTGGTATTTTAACGTTTTTATTCTGTTTTATGGTTTGTTTTTAGTATTCAAGTATTTAGGGAAAAAACGTTTGCTACACGAAGTTTTATTGAAGAAAACATCATTTTATTGATAAGTAGAACCATAATTGTTAAATATGAGCCCTTAACAAGAGATCTCAAGTTGCCCCCGGGCCAAAGGCAAATGAGTTGGTTTCGGGTATTACTCTGTGGATGACCTAATAGCTATAGGGATGTATTCCACAGTCCAGTTATTTAATTCTGAGCAAGGGCGAATCATGGAGAGGTACTTGTTTCCCTCATCCTCCTCTAAAATTGAGTTAATGTTCAGCTCCCCAAAAGCCTTCCCTAAACTGTTATTTCCTTTCTCCTCCTCATTATTTGAAGTGTCAGGATTCATAAGTCCTCCTGATACAAAGGTTTGACTCAGCGGCGGGAAGGTCATTGGTTTCCACTTCACTTCTTCTCCACATAATCAGGCTTTTCTCTTTTCTTGTTTCTCTCTAATTGTAGCTCTCCTTTCCATGGGGCTGGGTTTGTAACCTAGCCCATATTTATCTCGTTCATCAGGGATCATCACTGGATATGGCCTCCCTTGAAGTTGCTTGCCAAGGCCTTTTCCAGCTTTCGCCCCTTTTTCGAGGGTCTGCTTTACTTGCATCTTAGCATTGTTCGACAATTTTGGCTCTGGGACCTTACTTCCTTCAGACACAAATATGGCGTTGACAAGTTCGAGGGTCCTGAAGTGGCACTCAAGTGCGCTTTTATCCACCTGAATGTATGGAGCATCTGCTGATACCGAGGCTATGATCTCTTTTTCGGCTCCTACGACCACTAGCTGATCTCCAACTATAAACTTCAATTTTTGGTGGAGAGTGGAAGGGACAACCCCTACCGTGTGAATCCAAGGGTGTCTTAGCAGACAGCTGTAAGTAGGTCGTATGTCCATTACTATGAAATCCACCTCAAAGGTTGACGGTCCGATTTGTAGGGGAACTTCAATTTTGCCCATAACATCTCTCTAGGTTTCATCAAATATCCTCACCGAGTTATGGTAGGCAGTCATATGAGATCTATCGACTGGTAACTTCTTTAAGGTGGCTAGGGGCAGGACATTTAAGGCTGACCTGTTATCAATTAGAACCCCTGGTAGCATGTGTCCCTTACAACGTGTAGAGATGTGGAGAGCTTTGTATAATCCTCTTCCAACAGCCGGAATCTCTTCATCACTGAATGTGATGAAGTTATTAACAACAATATTACTGACCAACCCTTCTATCTTGTCCGTCGATATCTCTTTTGGTACGAATATCTGGTTCAAAATTTTCAGAAATGCATCTCTATAACCCTCTGAACTCAGCAGCAACGAGAGCATTGAAATTCTAGCTGGGAGCCTGTAAAGTTGCTCCACCACACTATATTCGCTGTGCTTCAAAATTTTCAGAAATTCTTGAGCCTCTGACTCCTTTACCGGCTCAAGTCATGCTTCAGGTTTCTCCGTAAAGAAATTCTTTTCTCCTGCTGGTTCTTTATCCGCTACCCTTCTCTGAGCAATATCTCTATCTTCTGGTTTAGGTGGCGAATAGCATCGTCCACTTCTTGTAAAATTTTCCACCTGATTCACCAGCTCTTCTTTTATTTCTTCCTTTGATGATGTGTTCCCTGGAGTTGTCATCGAGCAGGCATAATTCCAGGATACTTGTTTGTTATCCTTATATGGAAAGGAATCATGTGTCTTTATAATAAGCCGGGGAGTCGTGTTCTTCTGTGGCTCTGTAGCCTTTGCTTTGGTTTTGATCTCCAAAGGCTTCATTCCTGCATAATTCACTCTGGCAAGAGTCTCGTCTATTGTGCACACACATGGTGTATGGTCTTTTTTTCTCTTTTCAGAGAATTCCAATTCTCCACTGTCCATTTTGGCCTGGATAAGCTGTTTAAAATCCTCGCAATGCTGAATCTCATGTCCTTTTTCTTGATGATACTCACAGTAGAGCTCATCATCGTCCTTCACTTTTGAATTTGGCCTTTCTATCATCTCGGCCTCCACCATTTGAGCCCATACCCAAGCCATGGGTGCTTTAATCCCTACAACTTGTTCTTTTATTTGTCTATCCTCCTCCTCATTCACTGCATTCACCCCACTCTTTTGGTGATTGGGTAGTGGGTTGTCCTTCTCGTCAGATGAGTCAAACGATAGCATTTATGACTTCCATAAATCTTTAACCACCATCTTGAAAGCCGTGTAATTCTCGATAGTATGTCATTTATTCTCGGCGTGGTACTCGCACTGGACCTTTTCATTATACCATGGTGGGTATGGGGGAGAGAAAGGTGGAACATGTCGTGGCAACACCATCTGTGCTTGAACTAACTTCGAAAAGAGTTCACCATACGTCATGGGGATGGGTGAAAAATAGGGTTTCTTACTTCCTTGATACCTTCGTTCGTTTTTTTGTAGACTTGAGGCCACCTGGTTGGTTACCTGTGCAGTGGGCTTATTCACGACTATCCCTTTCAAATAATTGGGGTTGTAGGCGCTCGTCATATTCACATCATTTTCCTTCTTCATGTAAGGCTTCTTGGCGTCATCTCCATCTAGCTTTTCGCTTTTGATTTCCACTAAGATTATTTCATCATTTATCAGTATGTCTGCAAAACTTTTGGTCGCATGGTTGATCATTCTATCGTAGAATGCACCCTTGAAGGTTTCGACGAACATTGGGGCAATCTCGCTCTCTAACAGCGGTGGCTGAACCTGTGCAGTGATATCCCGCCACCTTTGGGCGTACTGGCGGAAGCTTTCATTGTGTCTTTGTTCCATCCCCTACAGGACTAGTCTACTTGGGGTCATATCAGTGACATACTTGTAATGCTCATCGAACGCCCTTGACAGATCCTTCCACGTTCGGGTGTTATATCAACTCAGCTGGGTATACCAGCAGTATGCAAATCCAGTCAAACTATCCTGAAAGCAGTAAATCAGAAGTTTCTCATTGTCCAGGTACATTGACATCTTCTTGCGGTAAATGGTTAGGTGAGCATTTGGACAAGTGGTTTCGTCATATTTTCTAAAGTCAGGGGTCTTGAATTTCGGTGGGACCATTAGATTAGTCACCAATCTTAGGTCCTTGGCTTCTAAACCACCATGCATATTTCATTCCTGGAAAGCTTTCATCATTTCTTCTAACTTCTTGCAGCACTCTTCCAGCTTCTTGTTTGTGTTGCCCTTGTTAGTAATTTCTTCAAGATCTATGACTTTAAAGTTCTAAGCTTCACCGTGATCGACTCTGGGTTCTACCAGTGCCTGAACAGATAATTCAGTAAAATGAAAAGGGAGCTTGACTTGAGGTGGATTAACCCTTTTCTGGTTTCTAAGAGCTTTCTCGGGAAACCGTGGTATAGCATCTACGTCTTCTCATTCTTCTGGGTTTTTGAAACATAATAACGCCGCGATCTGGGTGAATGTCTTCCTGCGTGACACATCCATTTCCTGTTTCAGATCACTTTCTAGCTTCTCCAGTTTTTCTTGGGTACTTTTGCATGTAACTTCCAATGATGTTAATCGCTCTTCGGTATTCATGGCTTTGGTTCTGGAATAGGTACGGTAGCTATGAGTCGGGTTTGCTATTTTGATTTTCTGCCACATGTTTTGATTAAGTTAATTTCTTATCATGTTGTGGAATGTTATGTACTAATGCAAAGAAAACATAACAAACAAAAGAAAATATGCAAATGTATGCAAACGAAGGGCCATTGATTTCGTGAAACTTTGCTCAACAAACAACTCTTTATTGGAATAAGAAAGATTCTTTATTACAAAGTTTTAAACATGTTTACAGATATTTCTTTGCCTTAACACCTAGTTCCTTCATCTCCTCGATCAACCACATAAGCTCGGGGCCAACTTCTCCGACTGGCCTATCAAACTCCTCTCATTCTTAGAATCTTCTGCATTGTCTCGAAGACGGGTGAACCAGTAGTCATTTCCTCCATCAATAGAATCTTCAAGGACTAAGATCATTGTTCTGTACTCTTGAATAATGCCATCCATCTCTTGAACTTGTTCTTTTAGAGAGTCAATTTCATTCAAGCTGGCCTGAAGCTCAATATAGGTGTCATCATTTTGAAGCTCATACAATGAATGGTTCAAGTCAGCTACCTTGGCTTGCAACTCAGTCACGAAAACCTGTCTTTGCTTTAACTTCTTGTTGGTCACATCGTATGCAGCTTGTAACTCTAACAAACGGGTTTTGTTGTCGTGGGCTTTTTTCTTCCATGCGGCCACGTTATCTTTTTTTTCTCTGAAAGACCCGTTTTCCATTTTCATTTTCAGCTGACTGTTTACCCTTCTTTCTTCAGCTAGAGCCTACCTGTATTTCTCTATTTCCCGTTTGCCATGTTCCCTTTCCTTGTTCACAGCTTGTTCTATTTCCTGCTTCCACTGTTCCGGGCTCTTTCTCAAATCTGTATTTCTGACTGTAGTCTGGAATTTCAGAAAATCAACCTTTTGAATCTCGAACTTTCGCTCTAGGTCTTTGTACATCTTCGTCACACGGTCTATCTTTCCCTTGTATTTCTCAACATCCAGACTCGCCTTATATAATTCTCTCACATGCTGCTCCTGCAAGGAGTCTATTTTAGCCTTGGTCTTTTTGAGCTCAGCCCTCAAAATATCAGCTTTGGATGGAAGCACTTTTAGATGCTCTTCTATGGGCTTAACCTGGTTAGTGGGAGGTAGAACCTTGCCATTCATTCTCATGCGCCTCCAGACATCGTAATCAGGGTAACCATACATCTACTGTCATGCTCCACTTTCACCCGATAACATTGTTTCCAGGATTCGTTGATGGCGTTGACCTTTTCTTTGAACTCTCCCTGAAACCCAAACTCTGTAGAATTAAGACCTGCGGTAAAAAGAACAAACTGCTGCGAACCATATTGCCGTGAAACCAAAAGTGGAGCACATCCAATTCCGCCCTAGATTCCAAGCAACATAAGATGGTTAAAGTCTCCACATTTATACAGGATTTTGGTGTGACCTAACCACGGAACCCTCTAGACAATGTCCTGATCCCGACGATCTCTGAAGATGTAGGTCCATTTTTTCCTCTTCAAAATTGGCCAATTATTCTCTAGAAACTCGCGAAGTGGAGAGAAATTCGGGGATAGCGTGTTGGGCAGGACTAGAGTTGAACATTTCCATAAATGGCTAAGGGCCCAAACCTGAAGCAACTGAGCACAACCTCTAAAATGCATGCCTTCCAACTTCCGGCATATATTTAAAGAAATGAAGGTCTCGGCAAGTACTGCTAGGACTGGATTAGTCTCCCTTTTCAATTGCTCAAAAAGATCCAACATAGCCACATCGATGTTACCCAAAACTCTTGGAAAAAGGACCAGACTATAAATTGCAATGGCTAGCAGATCCACTATTTTTTCTCTATCGGGGTAAGTAGAGATGATGTTTCGGATGCTCCACCACGGAAAAGAAAAACTACCACCTCTTTTTTGAATCAGCCCCTTAACCCATTCATCTCTCATTCCAGCAAAGGTTTTAAGTCTCAAGTGTGCATTCTTGTTCTTGGGTGGCTTAGCATAGACCTGGTCTCTCCTTACCCCATGCAGGTTGAAAAGTGCAGTATACTCTTCGAAGGTGGGCATCATATTTCCACCATTGAATGTAAAGCAACAGTACCCGGGATTTCAGAATTGGATCAATGCTTTCAGAAACGGTTCATCTACTTGTACATTCAGCAAATAAGCTATATCGCCATATGAATCAAGGAACAATTGCTTGGTTGAGTAGTTGAAATGCTCCCAGATATCCCGTAATTCTTGCACACTATTCTGCTTAACACTGACGTGGTCATACTCGGAAGTTTTAATCACATGTTCACTCGTCAGACTATCCCCATATGCATGCTGGTTGACTTTAGACTAGTGAAACACATCTGCATTGTCTTCCTCTTTCTGAAGAATTTTCCCATCCATGATCACAGAGCTATCTTTTTAACCGAGCAAGTATCTTAAGAAACAACCCCTTCTTTATTATGAAATGATAATGCACAAAACATGCAAAATACAAAACAAGGAAATGATTAGAACACATTTTAAGAACAGGATTTGACATAAAGGTCGAAAATAATTCCATTGCATGAATAGTAACTGGACAGCGCATTCCAACACTTCTGGACATGTCTCCACGGACTATCCCTATGAAATAATTTTGACCAAACTTCTACACCTAGGTTTTTCGCATGGCTCTAGAGGGGTGGGCTTCTAGATTCTCAAACGGGTTTAGTTCGAAAAGGTCCCCAAATTTTCCTTGTTGTCTCCTGCTAAAGGGTAGCAAGACCCCTGATTCTCGCCCATTATAGGCTTCAAACGAAACAGGTTCAACTTAGGGGGACCCACTCCTATGCCTATATGGAGGATCAGTATCCTCACGAAGACATAGGGCGTGAGCCCCAGAGGTACTTACTAGGCCCATACGAAGAATCAATATTCCCACGAGAGCAATAGCATTTTCCCCCACTTAAACGAACAGGATAAAACTCGGGTCTAGAGCTTGAAACCAAGTCTTAAATGCGTAAAATGGAATTAAATCTATAAACAGACAATACTTTTAAGCTCTATATTAATTCGCAAATTTCGACTTTTTAAACAAAGTGTAATCGACTTGTGGCCTGACTCTATTTTTTTGTAAAAACAAAAAGAATCACCAGCGGAGTAGCCAAGCTGTCGCAACCCTCTCGAGCTTCGACGTTTCGGCAAAAACATTAAAATCAACGGAGTCGTCACCAATCTTTTTTTTAAAAAAAGGTGTGATTGGATTACCTAAATTAGGTTATTTTTAAAAAAACATTTTATTTTCATCAAAATAACATTTTTTGGTCTGCAAAAACACAAAACTGGGTTCGGGAGTCGGTTACGCGTGGGGAAGGGTTAGCACCCCCATAATGCCCAAAAATCGGTACCTTGTCGATTACAAAAGGCTTAAAAAGTCAGATTTTGCGAATTCTTATAGATCTTTAAATTATTGTTCGTTTATGAATTAAATTCCACTTTGACGGCCTTACCACCCGAAAATGAACTCCAATCACCGCCAACACTTTTGGCGCTAACCCGTCATTTCCGTTTAGTAAGGCACCGCATTAATTAAATTCCACTTTTTTACAAGCAAACAAAGAAACGATTAATTTATTGAAAATTTTATTAATTCTAAATTAATATTCATCAACCTAAAGAAATCTAAATGTTTTAACCTACTTAGGGGGTTTAAATTTAATTAAGTGTGTTTTATTTTTTGTGAAAGGAATTTTATTACAAAGAAATCTCTATCTAAGCTTTGAAGGACCTATTTCTAAAGCTAACTTAATTCTAAAGCAACAAGACAATAAAACAAAATTTACAAAGCTTAAAACATTTTTATTTTATGTTTTCCATGTTTTAGGTTTTTTAAAAAAAGGAAACTAAACTTTTTATATTTGTTTTATTTTAAAACCTTTATTACTTTTTATTTGAAAAAGTTGTCATTTCTTTTTATGTTTAAAAAAATCTTTTTACCCTTTTTATATTTGAAAACATTTTTTATTTTTTAAACTTGCATTGTTTTTATGTTTTTTTAAAAGAGAGGATTTTTAAATTGTTTCAAAACATTTGTTATTATTTCTTTTAAAATACATTCTGTTTAAGAAAAAGAAATTTTTAGGCTTTTTGAGTATTAAAAATCATCTATTTATTTTAAAAGAACGATTATTTATTATTTAAAAAAACTTATTTATTTTTATGTTTCTAAAAATATTTCCTTTTGAAAAAAATAATAAAAATGAGAGGTGACCAAATTAAAACAAAGTTGAAATTGAGATTTATTTATTTTCGGAATTTTTAAAGGAAAAAGAAGAAATGGGTGATTTAAATAAATGGTCCAAAATGAGTTGGGTTTAAAGCCCACAAACAACATCTTTTCATTTTTTAGAAATCAAATGGATCAAACACCACATTTTAACAAAAAAACATGTTCTTGGTGTTCATCAAAGGGGGATGAACAAGGAGGAGGGCCACCGTGCCGGCCGCCATCCACCGGCACCGGCCGCCGCTCGCCGGCGGTGGTCTCCTCCCTTTTATTATTATTTTTTGAATATAAAGAGACAAGTAAACAACACAATAAAAAGATTAATTCGAGCAAACCCGAAGTAACATAAAATTATATGAACAAAATATGAAGTAAGAACATTAGAATAAACAAATAAAAACATAATTAAAATTAGAAAAGAAAAATGGGAGAAATTATACTGACAAAGTGGCAAAAATGCTTGTTTTTCCTCCTCGAAAATTCGAACAATGTTGTTCCAAACTCGAACTAATTCCAGCGACTTCCCAACAATTTTCAGAGTATTTTTATGGGTATTTTTGGATGAATTTCAGTATCTTGAACAATGCAAATTGGGCACTATTTATAGGGTTTGGAGGATTGGGATTCAAGGCAAATTGGGGACAAAATCCCCATTTTTGTCCCATAAAATCATTCAATCCGATCAGCACAGCTTTGATTTGTTGAAATTCATCCTGAATTTCATCCGATTCGGCTCCAATTTGGGAGATTTTGCCCTCAATTAAATTAGGGTTCGAACTCTTTTCCCCTTCAATTGACGAGCTACCAGTGACGACAAGGGATGGGGTCGGTGGCATTGGACTCAGTCGGTCGAGGCGAGTTTACCGGCACCAACCACGGCGACCGCCGTGACCCAGGGACGACGGAATGGAGGCCGACAGCCGGCCCAACCGTTTCAGCTGGGGATTTAAAGGAGATGATCCTGCGCGCGTGCAGCGAACGCGCTGGCACGTGGCTGCGCGGGATCCTCCCCTTTTTCCCTTTTTTCCTTTATTCGATCCAAGCCATCTATATTTTTACCCCCAGATCCAACGGTCTCGAATAAACCTGAAATAAAAAATAAATGGGTTAGTTTGGGCCTCTTAAAAAATAAAATGAGTTCCTTATTTATTATTTTTCTAGTGTTTTTTTTATTTAAATGGATTTATTTTGGGTTATTATTTTTTAGAAATGAGTTTTATGAACCATATTTTCTTCCCTTTTTATTTTAAATGGGCTTACTATTATTTTTTTTATTTTATTTTAAAATGGGATTATTATTATTATTTCCTTTGAAGATGGATTTTATTCGAAATGATATTTTTATTATTTTTTTATATTATGTATTAATTTATTTAAAAAATAGGTAAAAATCAAGTGACAATAACATGTTTCTTGGATTATTATGTGACAGTCACAACATTGCTCATAGTGATAACTACATGTATGATCCTTAGACTTGAGATCATCATTATTTCAACATCGTGAGTGGCATATTTAGATACAGTCAAACGTGTGTCGTAACTGACTACACTATAAAGACTAATATTGGATATATCACAATCTATGTAGTGGGATATGGTTGATCAAGATATGATTTGTCCCTCCTACATAATAGGAGTAATATCGTAGGCCACTTGATTGAGAATGACTAGAAATGCATGGCCATGCTCGAATAAGTTGACATGAGATATCATAGTTATTCATTTATAATAGTCTACTCAAGATATCAAGAAATATTAGATGGACTATACAAGTGTGACTGTTCCATGACTTGTGTCCAATCTAGATATAAAGGACAAAAGATGTAATACAAAAAAAGAGAGTTAATCACGAAAAAGGTTATGTCGAATCATGATTTCTTATAACTTAGGTGACAATGACATATTGCTAGATATCACTTATTGTTTGAAATATTAGAAATATTCTAATATTTACTACTAACGTTACATGAACCTACAGGGTCACACCCACGGTTGAAATGAGCACATATTAAACGAATTATATATGTACAAATTTGTTGTACATGGATTTAGTTAAATTAATATATATTTGATATAGATAATTTAACTATTGGGTAAATATTAAAAGAAAAAATAATTATTGTAATTATGACTTTTTTAATATATAAATAATATAATTCGATTTAAATCAATATATATATATATTGAAGTCCTAATTAAATTGAATTGAGATTATATATATTTAATATATATATTGAAATCCTAATTAAAGTTGAATTAGGATTATATATATTTAATATATATATATATGAAAATCTTAATTACAATTGAATTGGGATTATATATATTTAATATATATATATATATTGAAATCCTAATTAAGTTGAATTGAGATTATATATTTAATATATATATATATTGAAATCCTAATTAAAGTTGAATTGAGATTATATATATTATATATATATATATTGAAATCCTAATTAAGTTGAATTGGGATTATACACATATTTAATATATATATTAAAATCCTAATTAAAGTTAAATTGGGATTATATATATTGAAATCCTAATATGAGTTGAATTGGGATTTCAAAGGCTATATAAAGGCGTGAGAGATCTAGCAATCAGGAATGCTTTTGGGGAAAAACCCTCTAAATAGTTTAGAGAGGTTTTATATGCTCGTTCCATTCTAAATGGTTTAGAGAATTTTTATATGCTCGTTTCAACTGGATGAACTATGTAGAGGTCGTAGCGTTATCGTTGCGGCTTAGAAATCGACATCGTGGAATCGTGATTGAATATCTATCTCTTCCAAATTCAGAATTCCAGATTTTAAACAGGTAATTCTTCACCCTTATTCACCCCCGATTCGTTCCTCGTACATGGATCTCTGATGGTAATCCCCGAATAATTTTTTCGCTGTGCCATAGGGTGTACCAGTGTGACCCAACTTTATCTAGGGTATTACTACTGTTAGAGGTAGGTGCATAAAATGAGGCGTTTATTATAAAATTGGCATTTCAACTTATATCTAATAAGGATGCATTGTGGGTGTGTTTTCTTCATGCAAAATACAAATGTCCTGACGAGTTTCCTTGCTCTTTACATAGTCTAAATGTGTCACGGCTTTGGAAGGGATTAAGTATGGTTTGGGATGCTATTAAAGGAAATATGGTGTGGAATATTGGTAATGGTATAAATACTCAGTTCTGGCATGATGTTTGGGTGCATGATATTGGGCGGTTAGCATCACATGTCTTGTTGAGCCAAGCGGCTTTGGTCATGCAAGGGTCGGTTGCAAGTATGGTTGATCCTGCGACCGGGGAGTACCGATGGAGCGTCTTGGAATAGATGTTGCCCGTTCAGGTTTTGCTGAGGATTGATGCGGTTAAGTGCATTTTACCTTCGATGGGTGCTGATCGGATTGGTTGGGGCTTGAATAAGGATCATAGATTTACGGTCCAGTCGGTATATGACGTTAGCACAAATGAGTCTAATGATGAACTAGAGAGGATTTGGAAAATTGTTCATCGATTTAGAGGGTTGCAAAAAATACTTCTATGGCTTGTATGTTGTGGGAGATTGATGACGAACGTTGAGCGTGTTCGTTGGCACTTGGCTTCGGATAGTTCTTGCGGGTTTTGTCATGCGCTTTTGGAGGATGTGAATCATGTCCTTCGTACATGCCCTGTCGTGATTCCTGTTTGGCAATGCCTGGTTAACTCGGATATGTGGGATGAATTTATGACTGTGGATGCAAAAAATTGGGTTTGGTTGAATATTTCTCAGCCAATGTATTTTGCGCGTCGAGCCGAGGAATGAGACATACTTTTAGTGCGATTATTTGGAACTTGTGGCTCCAATGTAATGCCTTGGTGTTTAATTATCTGATTGAGGATCATGAGGGTGTGCTGAATCGTAGTCGGCAGCTTGTGTCGCTTACGGTTATTGCGCTTTTGAAACCGACAGGTCTTGATCACATGAGGCAGCTTGGGGTGGTGGCCATGTCATGTTGGAGTCGACCAAAAGTTGGATGGGTAAAGGTGAATACGGATGGGGCACGCAATCATGTGAATGGTTTGGCTATGTGTAACGGTGTGTTACGCAGCTCTAACGGGGTTTGGCTCTTTGGTTTTAGTAAGTTTCTTGGCATTTGTTCGGTTCTTGATGCTAAACTGCAGGGTGTTTATTTAGGGCTTGTCCATGCTTGGAGGCTTGGTGTGCGGAGAATTATAATTAAAATTGATAGTTTGGATGTTGTCCGAATATTATCGCAGGATTGATTAATGGTTGGGGGTGATTGCGCATCAGTTCCCCATGTTTGTCAGTTGCTCAAGCTCAATTGGGAAGTCTGAATCAACCATGTGCGCAGGGCAGCGAATGTAGTGGCGGATCATCTTGCTAAGTTGGGACCATGGGTTGATTTTAAGGAACAACGGTTCGTGACACCACCGGTAGCGTTACATGCGCTTGTGCATGAGGATGGGCTTGCCTTTGCTGGATAACCGTTGTTTGGGGTTGCATGAGCATGGGGGCTGTTGTTGTTTTGACTGTTGGTTATCTCATGTAGTGTTTAATTGATTATGTTTGTTTTAGCTTATATGCTTCGTTGTCTATGAACATTATTAGTATGTGTCGGGTACTCTTTTCTTCCATTTAAGTTTAAGGAGATTTCTAATGAGGCCTCAGTGATACTGTTCTTTTTCCTTTTTATCAAAAAATATAAAATTTATTTTACAATGTTTTAATATAATTTTAAAAAATATCAATTAAAATCTTGGAAAATTTAAATTAATAAGTTTGTGTTTATTAAATACTTTCCTAGAGTTTAACACTGGATTAATGTGTGTGTTACAGTTCATATGTTTACCTAATGTTTTTAATAACAATGGAAGAAGTCTAACTTAAAATTTATTTATTGATACATTACTGTTGCGACCTTTTTTTGAAAATAAAAATATAATTCAAGTTCGGTGCTACGGGGCATCCCCAAATCATTCTTAACATTTCAATTTAGGGGAAATTTCTTTTTGAAAGTTCTTTTTTCTTTTGAAAACGATAAAAACTTAGAAAATTGATTTTATTTGAAAATAAGACTTGGAGTCGCCACCGGCCACTTGGATAAGGTAGGCTGGACACCAGAAAATCAGAGATTCGATTTTAAAGGGTTCGGGAGTTGGTTACGTGTGGGGAAGGATTAGCACCCCCATCACGCCCGAAAATCAGTACCAAAATATTTGTTGCTTTTTAAAAAGATAGAAATTGTTGAAATTTAAATTGAATTTAATTTGGCGTCCTTAAATGAAAATTGACCTTAATCGAATGGGCTTTATCAAATTGGTGGGTTCAAATTAATTGGACATTTAATTAATAAGGATGACGATACATGAGACCATAGATTAAACCGACATCATATAAGCCTGACTGTCGTGTTAATTTATGGTTCGAATCCCGTACGTCACCTTTATGCATGGTGCAAACAGTTAAGAAATGATGTGATGATTTGTCAATTTTTAATTGATATTTACCTTTAGACGGTAAGAATTAATTCAAATATTCGGTCAACATCCATTTAGCCAGGACTGTTATGACACAAATATCGGAATTAATGGATACCTCATTCTCATAACTTAAGATTAATTAACATGATAAATAATGAAATTAAAAGGTTAAATGAATGACAAATATGATGTACATCACAAAAATAAAGAAATAACAAAACAAAGCAATATATATATATCATAAAGAAAAATCCGGAAAAGGACCGGATCGAACAAAAAAACGCGTAAAATAAATGCGAGAAATTAAAGGCGGAAATTAAAGTGCGGAAATTAAATGTTAGAAGTTAAATGTTAGGTGTTAGTTGGCTATACTAAACGGGTCATAAATAATACGGATCATACCCCGTTGCGGGTCATCGTAAGACCAAAGATGAAATGTAATCGAACAACCGAAATTAAATAAATATATAGATGTATATATATACCATATGATAATAGAATATACTATATATAAATATAAGTACATAGCAATATGTAAAAAAGAAAATAACTATGATATAACATGTAAACCATATATAAAATATATAATATATAAAAGTATAATAGCATGTAAAAGAACACATATTATATATATAAAAGGAGAAAGAAGTAACAACAAAACGGCACTAATTGATGGGAAATTAAAGAATGTAAACACGTGTACATGAGGAAGGTAAACCGGCATTTAATGGAAACAAAATAAAGGAGAAAAAAAACAAAGGCAAAGTTTCATTCCCAAAACCAAATGCTGAAAGGAAATAGAGAGAACCCTCGTCTTCAACCCTCAAACAAGGTGCCTTGGCCGGTTATCGGCGGCTGAGCCTTTCGGCGTTCACGCAGCGGTTCCTCCTTGGACAGCAGGTAAGTTTCGAAACCCTTCTTCTTTATTTGATTTTTGACTAAAAATTTGAACCCAAACGAAGCCTTAATTTTTTTAAAAATCTGAAAACCCCTTTTGATTTTTGGTTTTAAAACGAGATTTTGCTTTAAAAGTTTGAAACCCCTTTGTTTCGAAAATAAATTTTTGAGAATGAAGAACAAAAGCCTCTAATTTCGGTTAAAAAAAGGAAAAAAAGATAAACCCTATGTGAAACTAAAAAAGAATACCTATGAAGGAGTTGCTTTGTATTTCTAAAAATTGTGGAAAAGAAAACCGCCTTTTACAATTGCTATTCCATTGGCTTTATAGCCAAAATTTTGATTACAAATAGAAAGAAAAAAAGGAACCTAAATTGCTATTGGTTGCCTCTGAAAATTTAATTTTTATTGGCATGTGGGTTGTTGTACGAGCCAAGGAGGGGATCGACTTTGTTGGTAAGGGCCTCGGATGGCAGCTGGGGTTTGATCGAATGCAGTTGAAGTGGCTTGGTTGTGGTTGCACTGGGACAGTCGAAGAGATGAAGGGTTGGGGCAATTTGGTTTGAAAAAAATGGTGATAGGTTTAGTTGGGCTTGTGGTTTAATGGGTTATGGAAGAATGTAAAATGGGTAATGGAATCTGTGTAATGGACATTTGATGGACTGTCTAATAAATTGGGCTTGGATTTTTATTTTAATTTGGTATTGTTTTTTATTCGAACCCTGAACAAAAAAAGAGTATTACAGCTGCCCCTTTTTACTCATTGTTGTAAAACAACAATAGAGCAAAGACTAAAAGATAGTCGTTTTTCGTTTGCGTGATTTGGAACACTTTTCCTGGCACAACTCTTCCTTGAACTCTAATTGAACCATCTTCCAACTACTGGAGGAATAGAACTCATTTGTTGATTCGCTACACCATCGACGGAGAGTAAAGATTTGGTCGAATCATCTGTTTCATCTCATTTTTTGGAAAGATGGAACCTGCGCGAGTGAAAGATAATTGTTTTAGATTATCTATTTATTTCATTTAAAACTGTGAAATTGAAAGGGATGAGGTAAAGAGATGTTTAAATATGGGTGATATGCTACGCCATCAATGGCGAGACAAGATCGAGATGTTGGATTGGATCAAGTTACGACCTCGATGAAGAGGCACGATCCGGTGGTTAGACTGCGATCAAGCTATAACTCTGACAAAGAGGCATGATCAGGGGAGTTAGTTTGGCGATCAAGCTATAACTCTGACGAAGAGTCATGATCAAGGGAGTTAGTTTGGCGATCAAGCTACGGCTCTAACGAAGAGGCATAATCTGATGAGTTAGTTTGTCGATCAAGCTACGACTCTGACGAAGAGGCATGATCGGAGATTTGTTAAACCATCAACGGCGAGACAAGATCGGGAAATTGGATTGGATCAAGCTACGACTCTGATGAAGAGGCATGATTCGGTGATTAGATTGCGATCAAGCTACAACTTTGAAGAAGAGGCATGATCTGAAGATGAGAGGCGATCAAGCTACGACTTTGACGAAGAGGCATGATCGGAGATCCGATATGCCATCAACAGTGAGACAAGATCGGGAGATTGAGGAGATTTTGATCCGCTTCACCACTGACAATGAGTTGGGATCTTGAAGAAAGAAGTAAACAATAGTTAATGCTTGTCTACTTGGAGTTTTGCGTTTAAGCTTAGCTTCCCTTGTTTTAAGGGTTCGCCATTTCATGCTTGGTGTTGTTATCTTCCTTCATTGAGGTTTTGACTTCTTTGTTGATATAGCTTTCCCTCGTGGTCGAGGGCTTGCCAATTTGTTATTGTCCTTCATGATCAAGGCTTGAACCTGTTTATCTCGTGTATGAATGAAGCGGATGCGCTTAACATGAATGTACTAAATTTGATGTATGATGTAGGTATTTGATGTGAATGCATGATGAGTGGAATGAGGTTGATATGAATGGCATGCAATGCAATTGGCCATGATGTTGACTTTAAAGGGGATGCCCCGTGGCTTCCTGGCCATGTTGGTGGCTTGGTCTTGTTTTTGCCCCAATTTTGTCTCGCAAACTAGATGGGTTGTCGTCGTTGATGCTCCAACCTCTTATGGGCTTGGCTATCTTCTTCTGAAATGTTACATTTCTACGCGAAGGTTAACTTGTGATGCTTTCTTTAGCGGAAGCAACAATCTGAGGGGCCCTTTGTTGTAGGTCCCTATACTTTTAAACTCATTTGTGAGTAATTCAGAGAAAACTTTTTGTTTCCAATCTAGGGCTACATGTTCTGATTTCAATGTGAGATGCTTATTTAAAAATTGAGTTTTTTTTTTCAGATTGTGAATACATAAAGCTAGGCTGAATGCCCTGAATATCAAGTGCATGAACAACACTGCAAATGACTTACCAGGGATTTCCCCAAGCAAATCCTATGTTTAGGAGACCTCGAAAGTTGATGTTTGAAGATGTGAAGTGCATTTTTAAGCTTCTTCAGTGCTTGACTACATTGCATTTGGCAGATTCATTTATGTCTTATTTTTGTTTGGGGAATTCAATTCATCACATTCTTTTGGCTCGAAATAAATAATGGAGCAAACAACAAATTCTTGAGCTACTTGGCATTGTCATGATTTTGAAAATATTACCGTCACTCATGAAGCGAAGAGTTTCGATTAGAATGGGCTTTAGTGGAGAGCCCAAAAATTCTACACTCTTATCTGAAAATGCCTATTATCATGTTTCGAACATTAGAGTGCTTTTTGATCAATTTTTGAGAGAAATGCCTATTACCAAGCTTTGAAGTGCTTTTTGAAAAACGCCTATTACCAGGCTTTGAAAGTTAAATCCATTTACCATGTTTTATTTTGAAAATGCCTATTACCAAGCGTCAAACATTAAATTGCACCGATTTATTGTTGTTTGATGTGAAATGTAAGTAACACCTTAATAATCTCCACAAATTAGGATTCCAATTAGACACATGCTTCTTGGGTTTAACCTTTGGGTCGAAGTCAATGTACCTTGTGCAATTGATATACGGGGACTCAATAGACAAATATATTTACAGAATGAAGATAGAGTTTAAGAACAAAATGCATCATTTTATTGAAAATTAAATGATGTAGTCTTAGGCCCTTACAAAAGATCGACACTACATTCGGGCTTAGGCCGGTGGGTTTGATTCACATGCATCACTTTGGAGGAAATTAAAAGCAAATGGGGATCTACTGAAGTTTTGGCTTGATGTCTAGAATAAGGGGTGAGAGCGAGTTCATTATCCAAAGAATTCCACTTCTTTACTGTCTATCAAGCTTTGAACATTATCCTTAAACTGGTAGCAGTATTGAATAGTGTGCCCCCTTCGGTATGGAGCTCACAATACGGACCGCTATGCCCCTTGGGCATTATCATTCCTTGACCAATCAAACCCGCATCGAAAAGCTTATTCCAAACCCAACTGAGAGGGGGCTTTATTTTCGACACCTTGGACCTAGTCATTCGGCTGCTCTCCTCGGAGATTGCATTCACTCCACCGGTATGATTTGGGAAGGGATTGGAGGTCGTATCTAGCCCACGGACTTGTCAAAATCGATGACCCCGAGTTTGATCAATTTTTCCACGGCCCTCTTAAAGCCGAAACAAGTCTCGATTGAATGCCTCACTTGATCACCATGGTATTCGCATTTCGCGCCATGATCATACCACTTCGGGAAGGGAGGCTGCACCGGTGCTTGATAGAAGGGTGCCAATATATATGAATCGAACAATTGCTTGTACAATTCACTATACGAAATTGGTAACGGGGTAAACTCAATCTTCTTGGTGTTTTTCCTTTGGCTGGAGTTTTGGTTCGAATGACCTTGGGCGTTTGGTGTAGCCTTAGGTTGCACAACGGTGACATGATTCGAAAAAACAGTATTGTAAACCCCCCGAAGAGTTCACTTCATGGTCCTTCCTTCCATATGACTTCTTATGAGATGCACTTGCACTTCATCCGCTGCCAATTTTTCCAGTCTTGACGACATTCTCAATGAGATCACCGGATAACACAAGATCGGCGAAATTGGTAGTCGCGTGGCCTATAAGGCGATCCAAAATTGGGCCTTCCAAAGTTTGGACAAATATGACCACTGTCTCTTTCTCATCGAGCGGGGGTTGAACTTGTGTCGCCATGTCTCTCCAGCGTTGTGCATATTGCCTAAAGCTTTTATTAGGCTTTTGTTTCATGTGTTGTAGGGTCCAACGGTCCGGCGCCATATCATTAACGTGATGGCATTGGGCTAGGAAAACCTTGGCCAAGTCTTTCCATGACTTTATCTTATGTCAGCCCAATTGATTATACCGTCATTTTTTGACAAAACATGGTAAGATAAGCACGAGGGCAACTCGTCCCATCGTATTTCTCAAATTCTAGGGCCTTAAACTTAGGGGGTAGCACCAAATCTGTGACCAAACTAAGCTCGCTAGTATCAAATCCTATGAAAGCATCCACTACCTCCATAGCTTCCATCTTCTTTTCAAGTCGCTTGCAACGATCCTCGATCTCATTCTAGGTCTCATTCTTGGGCTTCTCACTCTCGATTAATTGGTTAATCTCTGAGACAAAGTTTTCGTCTTTGTTGCCCCCGGGTTTGACTTCCGATGCGGAGGGTAGATTTATAGGAGATGAGGCGTCAACCTGATGAAGTTTTATTTTTCCTCGAGAAAGTATTACTTGAGGATCTAGTTGCCCCCTAGCAGGAGAAGGGTAAAACCTGGCGGGTATGTAGGAACTTCAGACCTTGCCGTAGGATTATCAACAAAAACTTCTTATTGCTCGGGAAGCTTAAATCTGAACATTTGGGCCATTTGTCCTAAGGCCTCTTGTTGAGATTTCTTGAATTGTTCCACCATGTCTTGTCGGGCGTTGGTTAACTATTCTTTCATTTTTCGGACCAAATCTACTTGCATGTCCTTCTGGGTTTGCTCAATTCGGTCTAACCGTTCTTCGTTCGCCATCTTAGTTTTGCATCGGGTTTCGTAGGGGTGCTGAATCGATTGAACTTTACTTTGATCCAAAATCACTTTTTTCTGTCACGGGGCATCCCTAAAAATTAGTCCCAACGTCTCCAAAATGAATGCATGTAAATGTATAACAAATGCTCTAAATGCAAAATTAATGTCCAAATACAAAGATGTTGATGCAATTGAGTAAAAGGGAAAACATTATTGAAGATTTGAGAAATATTGTAAAAAGGTCATGAAGCGAAAAATTGATAATGCTACCATGAAAGGATGAATGAAAATGAGTGTTGATCGATGAACATCCTCATTAAACAACTTTCTATAACGAAAATCAAGTCCCATTACAATGAGGAAAAAGAGAAAACTACTTCGTAGGGCACAACTGAAAATCTAAGTTAGCCTTTTCTCATATTCTTGATCAAAATTGAACCTTGGGATTCTTTAGCTCATTATTATGGACTCCTTCTCCCATTACGAAAGCTTTCAACTTTGGACTGTTCTCGAATCAACACTTCATTATAAAAATGTCATGAATATGCAAAATAAATGAACAGAATAAGACAAGACAAAAATGGGTTAGCAACAGATATAATGAATGATGAATATAAAATAAACAAACCAAAGCAAACCCAATAACATGGATTCTAGTTCGCTATGGTTATCCACATGGCTCTAATAGGGTGGGCTTCTTAGATTCTCACACATGTGGGTTTGGTTCTAATAAGGGTACCCGAATCTATCTTATTACCTACGAATGCAACAAGAATCCCAATTCTGGCCCATTACAAGCTTGCGAATTGGTTTTGGTTCGAGGGAAATCACGACCTAATGACGTGGAAGGCTGCTCACGTGTCAAAAGGCGTGGATTCTAAAAGTGAATTACCGACCCGTAGAGGGTTATTCACGTGGGTATGTGGCATTTCACTCCCACTTAAGGGACGAAGCTCAGGTACAGAGCTTGATAACATGGTGCAACACATATCGGTGATTCCATAGAAATTAAATGAAAAGTTAATTCGAAGACCACCGATTATCAAAACCCATGCAATCTTAGTCATATTTTCAAGAAAGAATCAACCTCATTAAAATCAAATTAAATTCTCAATAATTTCCATCATTTAAAAGCAACAAATATTTTCTTGTCCAACTATTTTTTGTTTTGTAAAACAAAATTCCTCCTCATCGGAGTCATCATGCTGTAACGACCTTTTTTGAAAATAAAAATATAATTCAGGTTTGGTGCTACGGGGCATCCCCAAATCATTCTTGAAATTTCAGTTTTGGGGGAGGGGATTTCTTTTTGAAAGTTCTTTTTTCTTTTGAAAACGATAAAAACTTAGAAAATTGATTTTATTTGAAAATAAGACTCGGAGTCGCCACCAGCCACTTGGATAAGGTAGGCTAGACACCAGAAAACCAGAGATTCAATTTTAAAGGGTTCGGGAGTTGGTTACGCGTGGGGAATGATTAGCACCCCATCACGCCCAAAAATCGGTACCAAAATATTTGTTGCTTTTTAAAAAGATGGAAATTGTTAAAATTTAAATTGAATTTAATTTGGCGTCCTTAAATAAAAATTGACCTTAATCGAACGGGCTTTATCAAATTGACGGGTTCAAATTATTTGGACATTTAATTAATAAGGATGACGATACATCGAACCATAGATAAAACCAACATCATATAAGCTTGACTGCCGTGTTAATTTATGGTTTGAATCTCGTACGTCACCTTTATGCATGGTGCAAACAGTTAAGATATGATGTGATGATTTGTCAATTTTTAATTGATATTTACCTTCAGACGGTAATAATTAATTCAAATATTCGGTCAACATCCATTGAGCCAAGACTGTTATGACACAAATATGGGAATTAATGGATACCTCATTTTTCATAACTTAAGATTAATTAACACGATAAATAATGAAATTAAAAGGTTAAATGAATGACAAATATGATGTACATCACAAAAATAAAGAAATAACAAAACAAAACAATATATATATATATATATATATATCGTAAAGAAAAATCCGAAAAAGGACCGTATTGAACAAAAGAAACACGTAAAATAAATGCGAAAAATTAAAGGCAAAAATTAAAGTGCGGAAATTAAATGTTAGAAGTTAGATGTTAGGTGTTAGTTGGCTATACTAAACGGGCCATAAATAATACGGGTCATACCTCGTTGCGGGTCACCGTAAGGTCGAAGGTGAAATGTAATCGAACAACCAAAATTAAATAAATATATAGATGTATATATATACACCATATGATAGTAGAATATACTATATATAAATATACGTACATAGCAATATATAAAAAAATAACTATGATATAACATGTAAACCATACATAAAATATATAATATATAAAAGTATAATAACATGTGAAAGAACACATATTATATATATATAGGGGAAAAGAAGGAACAAGACGCCACTGATTTATGGGAAATGCAAGAATGTAAAAACGTGTACATAGGGAAGGTAAACCGGCATTTAATGGGGAAACAAAATAAAGGAGAAAATAAAACAAAGGCAAAGTTTCATTCCCAAAACCAAATGCTGAAAGAAAATGGAGAGAACCCTCGTATTCAACCCTCAAACAAGGTGCCTTGGCCGGTCATCGGCGGCTGAGCCTCTCAGCGTTCACGTGGCGATTCCTCCTCGGACGAAAGGTAAGTTTCGAAACCCTTCTTCTTTATTTGATTTTTGACTAAAAATTTGAACCCAAACGAAACCCTAATTTTTTTAAAAAATTTGAAAACCCCTTTTGGTTTTTGGTTTTAAAACGAGATTTTGCTCTAAAATTTTGAAACCCCTTTGTTTCGAAAATAAAATTTTGAGAATGAAGAACAAAAGCCTCTAATTTCGGTTAAAAAGGAAAAAAAAAAAGATAAACCCTAATTACTATGTGAAATTAAAAAAGAATACCCATAAAGGAGTTGATTTGTATTTCTGAAAATTGTGGAAAAGAAAACCGCCTTTTACAATTGCTATTCCATTAGCTTTATAGCCAAAATTTTGATTGCAAATAGAAAGAAAAAAAAGGAACCTAAATTGCTATTGATTGCCTCTGAAAATCTGATTTTTATTGCATGTGGGTTGTTGTACGAGTCAAGGAGGGGACCGGCTTTGTTGGTAAGGGCCTCGAATGGCAGCTGGGGTTCGATCGAATGCAGTTGAAGTGGCTCGGTTATGGTTGCACATGGGCAGTCGAAGAGATGAAGGGTTGAGGCAATTTGGTTTGAAAAAAATGGTGATAGGTTTAGTTGGGCTTGTGGTCTAATGGGTTATGGATGAATGTAAATGGGTAATAGAATCAGTGTAATGGATATTTGATAGACTGTCTAATAAATTGGGCTTGGATTTTTATTTTATTTTAGTATTGTTTTTGTTTATTCGAACCCCGGACGAAAAAAAGGGTATTACGATTACAAATTTACAATGAAAGTTTAGTTAATTTCACACCGGATGCTAATTATTACAATGAAAATTAAACTTGATCCGACACTAATATATAATTTTCAAACAAAGCGAAAAATAAATCTAAAACTTCTTGATAAAACTCAGTTAATTCGAAAATCAACTTGATTAACAGAATTTTGTTCAGTCCGATTAATAATTTTTAAATAAATTTTATTTAATTAAGGGTTAAAGAAAAATTCGATTAATTCAATTTTTCTTTATTCAGGTCGATCACCAACTGAAGTAACAGATTGGACATCCTTAAATATTTAGGGGTGGGAATTGAGTGGGCCGATGACGGTTTTACATTCCCCACTTCGTCCTAACACTTGCGGTTACTGTTTCAAGGAATCCTTTTTAAATGTTTCAGGGATTTTTTCGTCCCTATACCCTCATCGCGCGGATCCCCATGATTTTCGCAGAATCCTCATGCCCAAAAATATTAAACAAAATTGTTATTTTCCTGACCAAAATAAATGGTCAGTTCAGTTTAAAATATAAAGTTCGAATACTTCGATTGGAAGCAGATACGAGATGATAAAGGTTGAAAGGGTGTTGTAGTGGCGGATGCACCCAGCCCTGGTAGGGTGCATCCATATCCCATTTTTTATTTTTTTTTTAAATAGGATTTTATTTAGTGTATTTTTTGGAAAAAAATTAAATTTTATTTAGTATGTAGAGGAAAATTTTATTTTTGCATACCCATTCGAGAGAACAAAATATTTTAAATCATATTCTTAAATTTCTAAATCCGCCACTGGGGTGTTGAGAAAGACTTAAAAGAGAGTTTTAGCTTATATCTAAAGACTAAGATAGAAGCATGTTGAGAAACTTGAGTGTGGCTAGGTTTGAGATAAAATTAAAGTAATAATAATATAGTTAAGATTTTTTTATTGACATGAGTATATAAATAAATAAGCATATATTTTTTAAAAATCTTGTAAAATATCGGGATTCTTGCGGATATTTTTTTGGGATCCCATAGTTATTTATACGGTTACGGTTCGGTTATTTCCACGGTTCGAATATAGCAATCTCCATTTGAGCTTCGGTAATAAAACTTCCCCTGTTCTCATCCCGTGTGTAAAGATTTTGGTTATTCCCCATACCCATCAGTTTTAATCCCCACAATTTTAAGATATTCTCCACCCAATTCTCACCCCTATAAATATCGATGTTTAAAGTCTTTCTTTCCTTACAATCTTTCTCAAGACTTGCAGGGGAAGTAAGGCTTTACACACCAAAATTTGCCGTTGACTCACCAAATAAAAACAATAGACTAATTTGATAACAGATTCAAACCATTTAACTTAGAGTTGTGGAAGGTACAATTGAATATAATAGCTTGCAACACAAGATATCTCCCATGAATGTGTAAATAGCCAATGATATTTGATGATCCAAGCAATTACACTTGAAAATCATATTCTTTTCTGCATCTCAAAGTACCGATACAATCGCCCCGAATTCTCGAAACATGTTTTCTATCAATAACATCCCGTCAACAACATCGGTCCTCTCGACATATACCCCATTCACGGCATCGGCCATGCTGGTCCGAAGTGTGGTTAGCGAGGTTCAAGCCATAGCTGGCCAGGTTATCCCTGAACAGCTCCGAAAACTATTACTGTCAAAACTTGGAAGCCTTTGTTCCAACTCTTCTTCCCAAATGACTCTACTCATCAATGAGTACGATGGGTACTGCGCCAATGAACTGTATGAAGCTTCCGAACCCTACTTAGCGATGAAAATCACGGCGACAATGGAGAGGCTTAAGGTTTCCAAGGCTCCAAGAAACAATAAGGTAACGGTAACCATACACAAAGGCGAAAAAGTTCTCGATGAATACGAAGGAATCGAACTCAAGTGGGAGATGACCTGTGTTGAGACAAAGGCAAATGATCATGCAGGGAAGCTTGAAAAAAGAGTGCTTGAGCTCAGTTTTCACAACAAATGCATGGAAATGGTAATAAATTCTTACTTGCCATATGTAATTGAGAGGTCCAAAGCCATCAAAAAAGAAAAGAAAGTGGTGAAACTCCTTTCACTTGAAAGCTTCAATGAGGACTATGATGGACAATGGGGATCGACCAATTTCGACCATCCATCGACGTTCGATACACTGGCAATGGATCCCACGGTCAAGAAAGAGTTGATCCACGACTTGGACCGATTTGTTCGGAGAAGGGATTACTACAAGAGAGTAGGAAAAGCATGGAAGCGTGGCTACTTACTGTATGGTCCTCCCGGAACAGGCAAGTCGAGCTTGATACTATGACCTCGAACTCACGGGCATTTCCACCAGCTCGGAACTTCGAAGGTTGTTGGTTTCGACCAGAAATCGATCAATGGTTGTGATTGAAGATATTGATTGCAGCATTGAGCTCCAAAATAGACAAGATGAGAGACTCGAGTCCGGGGAACATGAGAGATTCGAGCAGTGTACCGACAACAAGGTAAGTGAACCCATAGGGAACTATTACTATGATTTTTTTAGAGTTAATTGTACTACATGTCCCCGAACTATAACCCTCATTCTAATTTGATCCTAAAACTTTTGAATATCCTAATTTCATCTTCAAACTATGACCCTCGTTTTAAATTAGACCTCAAAACTTTGAACGTTCCAATTTCATCCCAAACTAAGACTCTAATTCTAAATCAGTCCTAAACTTTTGAATGCTCTAGTTTCATCCTCAAACTGTTGCTAACATCCATCTTCATGGCAGTTAACTTTATCGGGGTTGCTTAATTTCATCGTCGGGCTATGGTCAAGCTGTGGAGATGAGAGGATAATAGTGTTTACAACCAATCATAAAGACAAGCTCATCCCTGCTTTGCGAAGGTCAGGCCGAATGGACATGCATATCCACATGAACTACTGCACCCCTAGTGGATTCAGAGTCCTTGCTTCCAATTATCTATGCATTGCTGATCACAATTTGTTCGACGAAATCGATGAACTAATGATGCAAGTGGAGGTTACTCCTGCACAAGTTGCAGAAGAGCTTATGAAGATCGAAGACACCGATATCGCCCTTGAAGGACTTGTTAAGTTCCTCCGGGACAAGAGATTGAGATCCGAAAATTGAGACTCCAATTGTGGAGAAGCTGGTTTAGAAGAGGAAAATGAAAGCAATGAGTGTGAGAATGGAATTGGGAATAAGAGAAAGGCCAAATAAAGAGTTGGTGGAATTTATACAACTGGTAACATGGGATAAGAATGATAATGGCTAGGGTTAAATTGTATTGGTTCCAATTTTCGAAGCCAGATTGAATAAATCAAATAAGTCTTTATAAAATTATCGGTTATCTTTTCATACCTAAAAAATTACATATCTTTAAGCTATAAAATTTAAAATTTGAGCCAAAAATTTTAAATTCTAAACTCTATACCTTAAGTCTTATGTTAAACTTTAAATCTAAAAGATACAAATTTTTTACACAATTTATGTATTAATCTTTTTAACTCTTGATCTAAATTATCTAACCAATAGATTAAATAAAGATAATTATACAAAATCATTTTCATAAATTATATATAATTAATTTAAATATAAACTAAACATCCATAATTAAAATAACTCAATTAAATTATTTAATTAGTTGGCCATGGCAGCAATCAAACTTGACCTGACTGTTGCAGGAGGACCGTACGATAAGGGGATAGTATTCCTTTTTTCAATGTCTCTTTATATTTTATATTAATATTTTTATGTCATATGTACTATTAATAAAAATAATAATTGAAATATAATCATGAATACACATAATAAAAAAATGTTAATGGAACATATAAAAGGACACGGGATAATCGAATTTTGTTCACAACAAATAATCATGTTCCCATATTTCTAGAACAAAAATTATTTATCTTTTTTAGAGTTCTATTCATTCTCCAACACTAAAAAAATTAAATTTCAAGTTTTAACTTTAATTTTTAAATTTTAAATCTTAAATTCTAAACTCTTAAACTATATCATACATCATGTACTCTGTTTATAAATCCTAACATTAAATTTTAAACTCAATTTTTTTTATAAGACATAAATAAAAACACTAAAAAAGATTAAAAAAAATTGTTTACGCTTTCCCTATTTTTTGTAGGCAAGTTTTGCAAGACTAGAGCTACTTTCCCCCCTAAGAATATATGGCAAAGATTGAATTATGAGAAAATTAAATGGTTTGAATAGTCAACGGAAAAACAACTACATATATATTCTAAAAGGGTAAAACTTTGATACACAGGCTGTGTAAAATTAATTTTATACAAGTTTGTGTATTTACACTATAAAAACCTAAATCCTAAATTCTCAACCCTAACCCTAAAAAATAAACCCCACACTCTAGACACTAAACCTTAAATTCTAAACCCTACAACCCAAACCCCTAAACCTTAAACCTTAAACTAAAACCCTAACTCCTATTAAAATTTTTTCCATTCTCATAAAAATATAAAAAATATAAAAATATAAAGATGTGAGAAGTACAAAAAATATTATGAGAAATGGTTCAATCGGTCAAATGAGATATTTTTATAATATATAATTTGAGTTAGTTAATCAATAAATTGGAATATCATTTTATAATAATAAAATTTTACTTATTAATCACTTAATGTTCCATTACCATTTTATCTCTAATATTTTCATTCATTAATTTTCAATTAAAATAAAATTCTAATAAATTATAGGGTATTTTTTATTAAAAAATTAAAAAAATAAGGGAGCGTTTGATTTACGGAATGTAATATTACTTCTAAGAATCTTATCCTTAGAAGTAATATTATATCATATATTACTATGAATATTACATTAACTTGTTTAGTACCTCTAGGAATAATATTACTGTATATTATTGGAATATAACATTACCTGACATATATTACTGGGAATGTTACATTACCTTGTTTGGTTAAAGAAATATAAGATTAATTAAAAATAAAATTTATCAACATGTACGTCTAATATATTCTCTTTTTAACAAATTAAACTTTCAATTATTAAACTAAAAATACTTGTATAAAAAAAATTATAGAACTATTTTCATTACATTATCTAAAAGTTGCAATAACTTTTTATTTATAATATTTATAATATAATTAATATATTAAATCAAGTTTAAATATATATTTTATATTTATATACTCTTATTCCCTTTGAATTTTTTGTCTATTTTAATTTTTTGTAAACTGTAAAATATTAAACGTTTAATATGTTTAAATTTTTAGTTTTTGTTACTTTTGACAAATTATCAAATAAAATAAAGTAAATAATAATAAAATTTTAAAAATAATGATAAAAATAAATTAACCTACTAATTCTTTTAAGATAGAAAATATCTTATAAATCAAATAATAAAGCTAATAACATTAACTCTTAATACATTCACTCTCAAACAACATTCAATCTCATTATATATTCCTTAGAACGTCATAAATACAATATTAAAAAATATGTTAATATATGCAACACAATTTATATATTAAATAAAAAATATTTAATAAATTTATACCCTAAATAATTAATCACCTAATTAAAAATGTAATAAAAGTCAACATGGACGTAATTTATTATTTTAAGGGCCATATTGTCTAAAAAGAAAAGAATTGTATAATATCTAAGAAAATGAGCGGAATAACATTCTCACTACAGTATTGGGAAAAGAATATTACCTTATAGTGAGAATCCTCCTAAACTAAATATGAGAATATAAATCTGAAAAAGATTATTACTCTAAGTTATTATTTTTTGTAAATTAAACGCACCCTAAATTTTTATTTTTAATATAAAAATTTTGGGTTTTAGATAGAAAATTAAAAATGAAAACGCAGATAGATATGAATCAAAATTCAATTTTAGCTAACCAATGACAAGGTACATTGTTCTCATAAAGATAGAATTTTAATATGAATCTTAGAAGTGGCATTATTAGGAGGAAGAGATGAATTTCGAACATAGATCATAAAATAGAGATGTACGGTAACAAAAATTTTAATTTTAGCTCTTTTTAATCTCTTAATTAAATAGAAAATATAAATTTCATGGTGCCTTTGGGATTTTGGTTTTGAACTTCGTGGTCTCTAAAAATTCTGCCATTTCCACTGGTTTGTTTCCTTTGTTACCTGTTTTCACTCTACTTATATGGTTTGATTGTGATACCAGGTGTGCGATAAAATGCCGCTTCCGGTTCAGTTCGATTCCCATCGGAGCAATGCAATGGTGTTCGCCACTAAAGTAGCAGCCCGCGTTTTGAACTTCACTTTGCAATTAATGGGCTTGATTTCTACAATTCGATAAGTTGATTTCGTGAATTCTGCTGGGAAATGAATGAAATCTATTTGTTAAACAAAGAACAGTTCTTGGAAAGACTAAAATATGTTTGGCATGGTGTCTGGTAATAGGAAGAAACAAGACAATAACGTGGGAATTTGCTCGGTCATGTTCCACTCCAAAGCAAATCATCGGCGGGCATTCTGTAATATTCCTAATGCTTCTTGGCTTCTTTCTCATTAGCAATTTTATCAATTCTACCAACTCTTTCTTTAGCCACTCTCTCATTCCAAACTTCATCGCCACAGCGATCGGAATCGGGATTTTCAGATCTCAATTTCTTGTCCTGGAGGAACTTAACGTGTCCTTCGAGGGCGGTATCAGCATCTTCACTCTTCATAAGCTCTTCTGCAACATCTGCAGGAGTAGCCTCCACTTGCATAATCAGTTCATCGATTTCATCGAACATGTTATGATCAGCAATGCATAGATAATTCGAGGCAAGGACTCTGAATCCACTAGGGGTGCAGTAGGACATGTGGATATGCATGTCCATTCAGCCCGGCCTTAGCAAAGCAGGGTCCAGCTTGTCTTTGTGATTGGTTGTAAACACTATGATTCTCTCATCTCCACTGCTCGACCATAGCCCGTCGATGAAATTAAGCAACCCCGATAAATTTAACTGTCATGAAGATATTTGTTAGCAAGAATTTAGTAATCTATAGAACTGGTTCAGCTCTATTATGTGATAGAAAAACTCATGACAATTGCAGAATTCTTGCCATTTTATTGATTCATTTTGGAGCATGCTTGAAGAAGTAACTTGCATAAGGAATCCAAGTAACAGGGGGAACCTTAACCGTTTCGCTATGTTACTCAAGTTCGGGTGTGAAATCGGATACAGGTATGTGTCTGACACGAGCATGTTCACTTTTCTATGGTACTTTCTTTACATAAAGCTCTGCTGATCTGATTAGACTAATGTAATAGTGAATTCTGGGGCAGAAATTTGTTTAATGCAGTCATCTAAATGGATATGATTAGTTATGCATGAAACACTTACCTTGTCGTTAGAACCCTCCTCAAATGACTCTAATTCCCCGGACTCGAATCTCTCAACTGGTCTATTCTGGATATCAATGCTGCAATCAATGTCCTCAATCACAACCATTGATCGATTTTTAGTCGAAACCAACAGCCTCCGAAGCTCCGAGTTGCTGTAAACGTTGGCGAGTTCGAGGTCATACACATCGAACTTCAAGTAGTTGGCCATGGCAGCAATCAAGCTCGACTTGCCTGTTCCAGGAGGACCATACAACAAGTAGCCACGCTTCCATGCTTTCCCCACTCTTTTGTAATACTCCCTTCTCCAAACAAACCTGTCCAAGTCGTCGATCAACTCCTTCTTGACCGCAGGATCCATAGCCAGTTTATCAAAAGTTGCAGGATGGTCAAGATTGGTTGATCTCCAAGCTCCGTCGCCGTCTCGACAGAAGTTCCCGAGCGAAAGGAGTTTCACCACTTTGTTTTCTTGTTTAGTGGCTCTGGATTTCTCCATTACATACGGCAAGTAAGATTTTGTCACCATTTCCATGCATTTGTTACTGAAAGTGAGCTCAAACGCTCTACTTTCATACCCTCTATTCCCCCGATTTCCTTTATAATTATGACTATTTTCCTTTGTTTCACACCTCATTTCCCACCTGAGTTCGGTGAGTTCGATTCCTTCGTACACGTCGAGAACCCTTTCGCCTGTGTGTATCGTCACCGTCACCTTGTTGTCTCTTGGAGCCTTGAAACCCGACTCTCTCCATCAAGGCCGAGATTTTGGTCTGCAAGTAGGTCTCGGATGCTTCGTACAGGTCATTAATGCAGTAGCCTTCGTATTCGTTGATGATGAGAGTCATTGCGAATACGGGTTTGAGAAAAGGCCTTCGAGCTTCGACAGGACAAGGTTTCGGATACATTTGGGGATAAGCTGGCTAACTATGGCTTGAACCTCGCCGACCACCAACATAGCCGAGGCCGTGTGTAACGTCCTAAACCCGGCTTAAAAGAAAACCGGAGTTTAAGATGTCATAGCAAGGAAAACCGAAAACACGAACCAGAAAAATTAAAATCTTCTGAATTAACCATAGTTAAACAATATAGTCATTTGATTCACATAAACAAATTTCACATGCGTTCTATAGTTACTATTCATCAGTCTCTAGGTCAATCACCACACACACACACACATATATATAGCAAACCAATTGACGTTCGAACAAGATATAGTCTTAGACCCTCATTTATCAACCAACTGCAATCCAAATTATTATTCATATAAGTTTGGTTCTTACTATCATACTTTGTTAAGCACTTAGCAAAATTAAGAATTATCTTTACAACCAGGCAAGAGATCAATAATTAATCATATTTGGATAATCGTAGTCTTGACTAATTAACAGTTAACTTACAACTTCCAAAAACAAACTTAACTCGTGAATCCAAATTAAAAACACGAGAATAGTAACTAAGGAAATCCAATGATATTAGATAGATTATTTCACTGCCTTGGTTCATTCATCTCAAACGTATGCCCCGAAATAGGTCAATTGTCCATGGACCAATTATGACATTATATTATTCACCTTTCGAACTACCCAAGCAATGTCCATTTTCCCTTATTTCTTTATTCTACTACTCACTAAGGAATTCGAACTATGGATCGAACTCTAGACTGCAGAACAATCATGTTACATATCCATTCATGCTCCCATCTTTTAGCAATCCATACATACAGTTTCCAAAATCATTAATTATCCCACATTATCCATATTCGATTCCTCATATAACCATTACCTTACTAGAGTTATTACAATCTTTAAGTCTAGTAATCCTTGTTCGAATATAACTAAACCATACCACCAAAGTTCACTTTACAAATCATTCATTCCAATCTTAGCAATGTCCCATCAATAATTTGTTAACTATACATCAAATATACTTAACTTAGTCTTCAAGCATTCAATCAAGTTTTAGGAATACAGCATTACATATATTTAACATACGACATTTTAAGTCATCACATATCAAGGGTTCATTATAGGCACCGACTAGAATATTGTGCCACCATTTTAATATAACTTAAACCATAGGCCATGATTTAGATTGCATTCCAAAGTAACTTAATAATTAAGAAACCATTTGAATTTCTTACTACATAACCCACTTATCATTCGAACTTCTAACCATCATATTTGAAACCATTTATCAATCTTCTAATGGATTACCCTACAGCAATCATGAACATTTAATCTAGCTTTCAAATCATTAATTCCTATGAGCATTCATTTTCTATATAAATCGTCAAACATATTAGATATTCACAACCAAACTAGGTTAAACCTAGATAATATTATTCCTTAATATTTACATATCAAAAGATAAAACTAGATTCTTAGACGATGTAAAGTGCCACCATCGTAGGAGTTTGAATAAACGAACAAGACAAGAAACAAGGTCTTGTAGTAACTGATCACCCTCGTACCCGATCAACTAAAAACTTCTAAAGTAACATGCAATGCATGTAAATGAATGAATTAGGCTTATATAGCCTAAGTGAGGTAATAATGAAGAGATAATAAGCAATAATGGATAGGGCTATAAAGAAACCAAGCAGTTCAAGAATGTGATCGTAGAAGAGCTTTCTTGTGAGTTAAGTTAGCTTAAACTTTTCTTGTTTATTAGAGTTCTTGAAAGATTCTAATCTTTGAGGTATCTTTCGAATCTTAATCTTGTATCAATCAATTAATCTCCAAAGGATATCATTTATGCTCACCAAGAGCTATCAACTTTATGCTCACCAAGAGCTTTATCACTTCCATGCTCACCAAGAGCTTTACTAATTTTTTTTTTTGGAATTCTTATTTGATTTCTCATTAGGTTCATGTCTTTACTTGTTTGCCTTGGATCACACATTTGATCATGATTAACATTGGTCCGAGTTTGACCATATAGGTCCAAGCGATACTTAGTCCAAAGCACATATCAATGGCTAATATCGAAAATATATCACATATAAATAGGGCGTCCCCCGAGCCGAGACTCATGGACCGTAGTCCCAGGCAGACCATGTATTATACCCAAGTGTCCAAGGACTTCTATTAACAGAGCAACTTAGATATCTTATCTTTCTTTTGATATTAGAGAAGTATCTTATTGTACAAGTAGTTTTACTTGATACTTCCTTTCAATAGCTTGTTGCATAAGTTAAACTTTCTTGTTTCTTAAGTCTTTAATATTCAAGGTACTTATAACAATAGCTTTCAATCTTCTAAAAGAATCTTATTGTTTTATTGGTCAGCAAGCAATTTCAAGCTTTATCACAAAGTATTCAAAATCAAAATCACAAGTACATCATAGCAAGGCATACAATACTCATGCAATACATGCATAACTAGATGCTTATCAATGATGCCATGCCATGCATGCTTCACATGTCTTGCTCTAAAGGAGCCATATGCATATGCTTAAATCAGATCATCATATCAATAAACAATATTCGGATGATACCGTGTCACCCGAGACAAACACAACTACACTCACCTCGTTATTCCAAAGTTATGGAATACCTGATCCACTAACCCCAATCAACTTTTTCACTTAGCCATCCTTGTCCAAGTGTACCTCAAAACGAATATCCATGCATTATTAACCAATTCATTTAATTTTATAACCATTTGAAACACAACCAGCATGCGTATCAATTCAAAACTATATACGTTTCATATTTAAAACTGTATTTGTTTAGCATACAAAACTGCTACCAGGCAGCCGTACTGTCTTTACTAAATCGATTACAAATTTTAATCCGTACATCAGAAAATTAATCCATTTGTACTGTTATAAACTAGACTCATAGACCTTTTTAACCATATATGGCAAGATACCTAGTTTATTTTGAATGAATACAGTTTTTCTTTTCAAAAAGCCTAAACTGCTGCTGCCAGGCAGAATCTGCATTACTTGCTTAAAATCTTGTATATTCCATTCCGTACATCGGAATTTCAAACCGTTTATACCGTTAGAAAGCTGACTCATATACCTTCCTAGCCATATAAGCCTTGTATTTTTAATCCTTATAATTAACACAAAATTTAATTAAAAGACAGCCCACTTCTGCCACCGGGCAGATTGCACACTCCTTAAAGAATCAACTCTAAAAACTGTTCTATAACTCGAAATTCAATTCTGTTTGTTTTAAATGAAACTAGACATAATAAGATGTCTAACCATATAAATTATAGCTTCCAATTTGACTTGTACAATTTATAGTGAATTTTCAAAGTTGCTACCTTTGCTGCCCTAATAGTAAACTGTTGTTCTATTTTTCTGACTCTCACCTACTCATATCTTTTAATCTAAAAATCGAAATTAATATACGAAACTAGATTCACACACTATTCTGTACATATATGTTTCATGTTCTAATTTAACATATAGAAATTCTTACACATTTTTGAACTCACTGCCACATTACCTATTCCTGGGCAGATTTCACAAAACTTAAGCATAATGTAATTCTAACATGAATTTTTTTAACAAGATACATATCAAAATCAATTTTATCAACTGTAACACATATTCAAACTGATCAGCTATGAGCTTAATCATACATTTGCACGTCTATTTAGCCCCCTATTTACTGCCTTTACTCAACTCTAAGCCTTTAATCTCAACTATAGCAACATTGTGACCATAACTTCACAATGTTATTAAACAACACATGAAGCAATCCAATTCGAAACATACCATAAGCATACATTTATATAATATATATTTCTACTATAAGTTTCCGACCTTTCACAATCATTTATATAATTCAACCACTATGTCATTCAAATTCTAACATGTATTCATCATTTAACAGGGATAGTCCCATTATTCAGGGGTGTAATTTGAATACTCCCTCTCTTAAGTTTTTATCCCTGAAGATTTTCAACCTACGCTCAATTTCTCTATAATTCAATTTATTAGGTCGATTTAACATGAACCACTTAGCCAAAGAATCAAGAAACTTAAACCTTCTAACCATGACACCATTCGAATAGATCAAGGATGCATGCATCACATATTCAAATCTCTATCAAACTCAACAATCAATCAACAACAACATAACATGAAATTCTCAAATCATACAATCGAATTAAGGCTTCAACTAAAGAGAAATAAAAATGGTCACCTTTTCTTTCTAAACTATCCAGCAACAAGCTCAAGAAGAGCTATCATAACATATATCCTTGAAGCTTTTCCCACGATCCTCTCTCTAACTCTCTCAACAATTCATTATTATTATTTTTTTTTGTTCATGAAAGAGATGAAGGAATGACCCCATTTTGTCTCTCTATCTGTTCATGCTTCATTCCACATGTTCCCTTATGGATTTTACTTCTTCGACATGTGTACAACCCACTATCAATTCTTACCTTAGCATGCATTTTTCAAATTTCCATTTTATTCAATATGGTGCATTCGAAATTAGCCTTCTATTTGTCTATTTATTCTCATTTAGTCCTTAGTAATCGGTTGCTCTAATTTCACTTCTTTCTATATCGATCCCCTTTATTATTATTATTATGAACTTAACACAAGATATTGAAATAGCTAACTTCTAGGCCTAATTTGGGAATGTTACACCGTGAACGCAGTGTACGTTGAGAGGACTGATGTTGTTGAAGGGATGTTATTGACTGAAAACATGTTTGGAGAAGTTTGAGATGGAGAAGAAGCTATTATGTTTCTTCATATTTAGTTGCTCGACATATTGTCTTTTATATATGAGGCTTAGCTTTAAGGTTTGATTATTTATTTATTTGTTATTAGTTTAATATTTGAGTTCATTTAAAACTCTAAGTCTTTAACTTTGTTTACCACTTCTTTTTTTAAAATTGATAATAGAAGATAAATCGAGAATGAAAGATTTTTTTGAAAAAAATAAATGAATTTTCTTTAATTTAATTTTTTTATTACAATCATTAAATTCGGTTAATCTAAAGATAAAAAAGGAAATAAGATCCATTGATACAATAGAAAATGATGAGATTTTTATAAAAAATATAGTTGAATTATCTTTAATTTAAAACTTTTAATCTAGGTTATTAAATTTATTAATCAAATGATCTAAAATTATATAAAATATTTAGATTTTATATTATCTAAGTGAATTTTAACCCATGTATATGGAATAACATATGCAAAGGCAGCAAAATGAACGGCGGTTGAATTTTAGCGGGAAAAACAGTTAACGTTTATTAGCAATTGGAATTCGGTCCTCACGTGGCCAAACAATAAAATGCCACGTATTACTCTCCTCTGTTCTTGTAAATTATCCATGAAAATGAAAAGAAAATTCAATGCAAAAAGAAGAAGCATGACATGAAATTAGATTCTCTCGTTAGGGTGTAAATAAGCTAAATCGAGCTCGAGTAGTGTTGAGTTTAACTCTACTCGTTAAGGATTCGAGTTGAGTTCGAGCTTGCTCAACTCGAGTTGAGTTCAAGCTCGCTCAACTCAAATCGAGCCTACGTAATTTTGAACGCGACTCGGCTCGTTAAAAACTCGAGTTGAGTATTGACTTAGGTAGCTCACAATCTGTCACATCATTTACAATCCTAATATTCATAATAATAATAATATTGTTTTCATCATTTTGATGAATTTCTTGATACTGTTTTGCAGAGTGTTTGGGCTGGGAAACTTATTATGATTATGCTTCTCTCAAATTCCACATGCACCAAATCCGTTTTATGTTCGAACTCATGCATGATTGATAATCTATTTGTTTCGACACAATGCGTGTGATTTGAGTTTTTTGCTCGTTGTTTAACACAGGCATTCCCGGTGATGGGAGATGTTTGTTCCGATTCTCGCCGATGAACTCAGAGCTAAAGTACCTTTCTATTCTATTTTTCATAATGTGTCTGATTCCATTTACATCAAAGCATCATTTGGTTTTTAGTTGTACTCAGCTGCTAGATTCGATATAAGGAATTCGATGTTTCTGCGATCCCTTTCAGTTTTCGTGTTAGCTGCATGTCTGCATGTCTTTCTTGCTTTAACTTCTTTTTGGCATACATTAAGCCTAGTGCAATTATCTTCCTTTTATTAACAACCGTGCAATAGGAGTTACAGATTCGTAGTCTGTAACATTTGTTCGATGATCTAAAGGAAAATACCAATTTCTGCTCATCCCTAACAAAACTCAACAACATAATACACCAGCCTATAATCACGTGCATATATACGGAAACATGTTTGGTGAAAGTAGAGGGGGAGGAAAAAGAAACATTGCTACTCACCATCCTTCCATATCTCTCGGATTAGCTCATATCTAACAACTTTCCGGCCTCCCTTTCCCGTTCTCATCCAATTGGGTTCTTTTGAAGTGGGAGAACCGCGGGTGTTCTCGATCATGATCGAGGTAATGGGTGAATCTAACTCATCGAGCTCATCATCACTAGTGTATGATTTTCTAAGCACCGATGACCGACTCCTTTCCATGGCTTGACTTCCAGTAATGTCTGTTAGGGAAGTAGCGGAAGGTGGCGAATAGACTATAGGAGTAGACATACATGGGAAGTTCATAATAGAATGTTCCCTGGCCTCGAAAAGGTCCTAAATGAGAGAAAAAAAGATCAATCTAGGAAAACAAAAGCAGAGTGCCACAAACTTGCAACTCTGCAGAGTAATGAATGAAACAGAAAAGTTGAATTTTAAGCAACAATTCAAATCTTGTTTTACAACAAACCTCCTCCAATGCTTCAAAAACTGAATGTGAAACTGGATTCGGATTGAACTCATCGGGTACAAAATTGTTAAGAACTCTGATGATCAGGGGGGCGCCAAACTTGGGGCACACCTTCAGCATTAAAATTCAAAGGGAAGATGATGTATAATAGAATATACGTGTGCGTGTATATATATATAAGTATTACTGCTTATGGAAGTTAAAATAAATGTTTTAGTAATTTCAGAACAATACCTCTTTCCTTGTGGACCTATCCACAAGCATCTCGGATGGAAGCATCATGAGATCGCTCAATGCATTTAGGAGGCAAAAAGACTTGAAGGAACCGTCACACACAGCATTTTTGCAGCCGCCTACTTCATTGCTATCCTCAGGACTCTCATTGTCATCGATGCCAAATAGATCTGTTAGCCATCTTGACCAGTTTCCAATCTGATAACACAAGGCAAGAAACGTAATAAACATCTTCGTTCTTATGGCGTTATTCAAGCAACTTCACTGAAGCAATTTCAAACCCTAATCTCAGTCAAAAAAGTATTATCCGTTGACATAACATTTGGAGCAAGAAATCACAGGGTGCAAGTATTTAGCTTTCTTTAAATGAGTAAAATTCTGTGACTGTCAAACAATATCGATATGTTACAAAGATAAGATCTTGCACACCAAGGAGGCAATTAAGTATTAAAGTAGCTACATAGAAAGAACAGCCCCGTTACTCACGGCATTTTTTAGTTGTACGCCTGCTCCAAAGCTTGATTTGCCTGCAGGAATAGGAAGAACCTTTGAATCGCTTATTGGATCAGAAATGGGATCCATTGGCATTTCATCAGCCGATTCGCGAAGAATAGCATTGAACATTGCAACATCTAATCTACTCACCAATTGCACCATTACCTAATCATGGAACAGACAACAATGTTTCTATCAAATTTGCATTTCAACAGCATTATTGATTAGATAATAAAATCATAAGAAACAAGGATATGGCCTCCATCTTTTTACAAAGAGACATTATGAGCATGAATAAGCAAACAATATAGTATATCATAATACCAATTTAGCCAGCACAGCTAAGCAGCCACACTCGTGCCCACATGCTCGAAGGGGACAAAGCCTTTCACACGCATCTTTAAAAGCCTTCTTCCAAAGCTCAACTGAAAAGTTGACCTGATCTTGATCACCTAATCCATGTCTTCTGCCCGAGGTTTTCCTCAAGCTCGAGCTCTTCGCAGCAGCAGACTGCATATATGGAGTCAAAGTCTGGCATATATATAGAGGGAAATAATGTCAGGTATTATGACCTCTGAAGACATAATGATGCAAGCTTAAAGAAAGGATTGACCTGCCACCAGACGGATTCGATTATTCTGGAGAAGATCCAACCTTCAAACTTTTGCAATGCAAGTAAAAATGTTTGAGGATCCACCCAGTCATCCGAACTTTCTGAACGTAGCTGCATTTCCCCAATAGTGTGGCTAACAGTTGCTCTCAGTACAATTGAATTTGATAACCAGAAGGTTAACCTTTAAAATGGTAAAGAAATGGATCAGGTAAAAGGTGAAAAGAGAGAAGCATGCAAACCAAATTAACATCTTTGACAAAAGCAAAGGTAGAAGCTAAAATCTCCCGGATTCTTTTCTAAAAAGAAAGAAATTACGGAAACTGTTAGTGCACACCTTGGAACATCATTTCCACATGCTTTAGTGACCAAAACCAATCCTGAAATAGCAGCTCTTGCTGCACTTGCCCTCTTATCTTGGGTATTTGCTCCACAAGCATAAATATAGAATCTAGAAAGTCGTCTAGCTGGAGCATGAACCTTGTTTGTAGAACTTGCATGCTCTGCAACAACAGAATAAAGGCTAGCCTCAAGAACAGCAGCTTCTCTTAATTCTTCTTCAAGCATTTCAATTTTGGAGTTCATTTCATCTTTGCTGTTGGAAAAGCTCTTAGCATTGTCTTTGCTTTCATTACACGTATCACTTGTAGGACAATTATGAATCTTTTCAGAAATATCATTTTCCTTTGCCTTCTTGACCTGAATTTTCTTTAGCAACCCATGACTGTCACTTGAGTCAACTTTGCCGTTAGAAAAGCTGTTTGCAGTTTCTTCCCTTTCACCAAGTATATCATTTGTGCTACCATTAGAAGTCCTATCATGGATAGAATTCTCCTTCGCCTTCTCCATGAATTGGATCCTTGATGGCCCATTACTCTTAGTTTTGTCAACATGCAACTGAACAGGTGTCCCGTGCTTTTTTCTATCATTTGCAAGGAAACCACTTTTTGGTTCAGTTGCTGCCCCACTGGATGCAAAAGTGTTACTCCTCAATGCAACTTGCTTTCTCGGAGAATCTTGAGGTGGTCTAAAACCTAATCTGTCCTGCAGAGAATATTCCCCAGGACCCAAAATTTGGCTATCCAGCTCATCTTTCCATGATGACTTTTCAGCATTTCCCTTCCAATGACGAACACGGGAATTGCTACTTAAATATCTGTGCACATGGCTTTGGTCATGTCTCCTGGCTTTTCTAGCATCCTCTGTTTTTCTTTGGGAGTCTTCATCTTTTACATGATCTGAGTTCACGACTACTGGAATGGCAACATGTGCCTCTGAGGATGAAACTTTACCTGTGGGGTGAGTTACAGGATTCTCGGGATTGGAGGACAAGTGCATTGAAGATGAAGGAGATGCATTTCCATTCAATTGCTTGAATAGTTCAACCAATGGACTTACCCCTGAGTTTGCACCTGTTCCATCAGAAGGAAGAGCAAGCCCAGGCCTTGCTCTTCCGTTATTCACTGGTTCTGATCCAATCTGCAGTAAATGGTGACTTGTTATTAACATCCAGAAATATACACTTTGCTAGGTTGACGACAGTCACCAAATCCTATAGAATCATGCTTGTACATAGGAAACTGCAGTCCAGTGTCTGCCCAAAACTAACATATAGACTCTCACAAAGGTTAAAGAGGGATTGTAATTCATGCCTACAAATTAATCACTATAAAAATAAATTTTGCTCATCTTATCGCTGCTAGTGATTCTCGGTCGGGGCATGCCCTAATTGCCAGCTATGTCATACCTTGAAAAGGATTCCAAGTTGAAATCCCCTTGGCTAAATTAATTGTACAGTAAGAAATCAATTAAAGAACAAAAATCCTGATAACTTTTTAGCATTATTCAGAAAGACGCATATGCGCAGTAAATGTAATTTAAAATAACAACACCAACAGCATAATATAGGATTAGCAAAGCATAATTGTTTCTAATTCACATGAAATTTTACTTAAGATAATTTCAGAAATCTTAAAGCCAATTCAAGGACACTATACAGACAATTTGAAGTAAATGGACACGAATAACAACGAGAATAATGAACTTAAATACCTTGGCATGTTGATTATGTGACTCCCTAGAAGGATCAAAAACAGAAGAAGAACCAGTCTGGGATGAATGTGGGGAAAGATCATCATCACCAGTTAAAGAGGCAATCTCAGTTTCTTCATTTATCGATTCAGAAACGGAGTCACTCCCATCCTTGTCAAGAGACAGTTCTTTCGGCAAGCTGCCTCTCGATGAGGAGCTGGAGCTACCTTTATCAAGTGGCTGGATATTAAGACAAAGAACAGGCTGTTCCGGGATCCCAAACCTTGAACTCTTCTTCAAGTTAATAGGAGTGGCAACACTTATAGTTTCCCTGATAATCCCATAATCAGCAAGGTTTACAACAGCAGATCCTAAAAGTTGACCCTTCCCATTTTTGTCCTTTCGAGGCTCATACACGTAGAACTCCAAACAGTTTTTCTGGAAACTATCACTGTTGGTGCTCTTACGGGATGATTCCAGAGATAAAGTTACCGCAAGCCTGAAAGACTCACCGAACTCGATTTTTCCATTCCTATTACAAGAAACCAAGGACCCAGAACTCTTATCACCACTATCCCATTGAAGCAATATAGATTGAGGCGATGTCAAAGACTGCAATGCTGTCCAAGGACTAATTTCCTTAACACATACAATGTAATGAACCTGATACGAGCTGCCTTTCTTCTTCTTAGTTTTTAAGCCAAGAAACATTGTTCAAACTCCGAAGAAATAACCAATTTCACTTAAGATCAATCAAAATGGCTTCATGTATACGAAAACCATACATCAAAGATCTGCATTTGGGGGGGGGGGGAGGGGGGGGGAAACAAAATTCAGAAACAGTATATGTTGAAAGAGATTGAACAGAAATTACAAATGAAAACGAAAAACAATATAAAAAAGAGAGAGACTTTGCCAAGAAAACTGAGTTGTGAACAACCAAATGCAGAGAAAAGAAAGGAATCAAATTGAAAACAGAACGTGGGTCCATGTATATAATTCTCAGCAACACCAACATACCCTTAATTCATCAAGCTCCATGTAATTCAATTTGTTTAATATATTAAAGTCAAAAACACAAAATAAAAAAAAAAACTTTATCGAACTTAAACAACTACTGTCCTTGAATCTAAGGAAACAAACAAGTTAATAACAACCAATCAGGCTATGCTAAAACTAAATACAGTGAAATAGATAAAAATTAAGCCTTATTTTACCCCAAAAGAAGAAGAATCAGCCTATGAATCAGATACACAAAATGAAAGCAACCCATTTCATGCAAACATCATTAAAGCAAAATAAGAAAGAAAAAAAGCTTACAAAGAACATCAGATCAATAGAGAAAGAAAATCAGAAAAAAGGGTAAACAAAAGGAGAGTTAGAGTGTACGTACAAGAGAATGGAAAGCGTAACGGTGGGGACGAAGTTCAGGAAAGCTACTCAGGAAACACTAACAGAGAAGGAGCGAATAAGAAAAGGTTAATTGGTGATAAAAAGAAAAAAAGTGTGGAGAAATTTTACTGTTTCTTTTGGTTGCATTCTAGATTCTCCGAGACTTAACTTTAATTAATCTAAATTTACTTGCGTCATATTTTACGGGGATAACTTTTTGTATATACAAATTCGAATTTGCTTACGCGATATTAGCGGAGAAAAATTTACTGTTTTTTGTGCCGTGAAGGGTCAATTTGTGCACAAAAATCTAAGTTTAAATACCGAATGAAATAATCTAAATTGAGATTAAATTGATAGATCGATATGTTTTTTTTAGATAAGGTCGATATGTTAAATACGAAAAATTATTAGATGAAAATTGTTTATTATATAACTCGTGTTATTTACCAATCAGGTTTATTTATCTTATTTTTTTAAAGTTGATCATCACCTCTTTCCCACATGTAATTAGAGACTAAATAAATTAGCTAATTATTTTAAGATAGACGAACCTATTAGTTAGACTACAAATGACATAGTAAATAAAGTTCATACAATATTTTCTCGTTAAATACAGGTGATTAACATTAGGGTAAAACTTTGATACACAGGCTGTGTAAAATTAATTTTACATGAGCATGTGTATTTACACTATAAAAATTCAAATCCTAAATTCCTAACTCTAACCCTAAAAAACTAAACCATAAACCTTAAACCCTATACACTAAATTCTAAATACTAACCTTAAATTCTAAGCCCTACAACCTAAATCCCTAAACTAAAACCATAACCCCTAAAACTAAAAGGCACATATAAACTAAAGTTTACACGGTCTGTGTATCAAACTTTTTCTCTTAAAATTAATAAATAACTTCACATTGTCGCCGCTAATCGTTATTTTTTTCATTTGTGAATGGATTATTATTCGAATAAAAAATTAGATAAAATAAAGGGAAAAAGTTTTATTTTTATACTATAAATTCGACTTTAATTTTGTAAAATCATATAATAAGACTTTAATTTTAATTTAACTTTCATAAATCATTTACATTGCTATGTTTATATGATTAAACCAAAATAAAAAAATATGTGTACAATTAAATAGAAATTAAATACATATCTAAATTTGCATCAAATTGAATTTTATATATCACGCTATATTTTTTAATAAAAATTTATGTCTAATTTTAAGATTTATCAAATTATTTTAATTCTAAATGTCTTGTAAATTATTTAAGATTTAGAGTTCGTATATATTTTTTATAATCACTAGTGAATTAGATGTTACCAAAATTTATTATGGTACAATCCTTTGAATTCAATTTACTCCGCTCAGAACATTATGATTCTAATTTATTACTTTGTTTAGACGATTTAACATTTCGTCCACTAAATTAACTAGTTATAAATGAATTTAAATACATTTTGCTTTCTCTGCTGCCTAGAAAGTGATTTGTTCATTTATTCTCAAATCTGTAATTTCTATCTATTATTTTTATAAAATGCCTAAATTATTTATAATTATTCAATAAATAAAAAATATTAATTAAATTAAAATTCAATCGACTTTTTAAATTATTATCGATAGAAAGGAAGCATAAAGAGCATTAAATTACACATCAACCAATAGTTAATCTAGTGAGATGTATCACTAAATTTCTTATGTAATATTAGGAGTTTAAGTCCCGACACACTGAAAGGAACAAATTAAATTAAAAAGGTTGTTCTCGTAATAGACCTTTGCAGTATTCAATTTGATTTAATCAATCAATAAATTAAATAATAATTATAAAAAAATTAAAGTATTAAACCATAATTTTTAACTGTTGATTTTTCATAAAAAAAAAAGTTAGGGCGGTTGGTTTTTGTGATGTGAGCACAAAATTAGCGTAGATCCAAGACTGGTCCGGTTGACACCTATGCCTCGTTAATAGACCCCATGTGCAGCTGAAAGAGTTGAAAATTTTCACTTCCCACCATTATAAATCCTGGCTATTCTGTTAAGCATTTATTTACTTTGGGTTTAAATTTTAGATTATTACTTTATACACAGATGGTTTCTGCGAGGGAAGTTATTTAATGATTTAGAGTTTTAGTTTAGGATTTAAAAGTTTAAGACTTAAGTAGTAAAGTTTAGAATTTAAAGTTTATGATTAAAATTTAAAATTTATAGATTAAATTTTAAGGGTTTATAGTTAAAAATTTAGATTTAAAATTATAGCTCGAGAAATATGTATGTTTGTATAAATATTTTTACACCGACAATATATCAATTATTAACCCATAATATTTTACTCAATATATATAATATAAGTTCTTACTATTTTCGGTGTTGGATACATATCCCTATCTAAGACCAGAACTTAGACCTATTCCAAGTTATCATCCGTTTTTTTCTAGATATATACGGTTCGGTTTAATTCAGTAAGTATTTTTAATAATCTATTGATTTTTGGTTCGGTTAGCTTTGAGCTTTAGTTCGGTTAATTTATATTTTTGATTTTTTATATTAATTTTGTGTTTTCGAATTTTGTATTTTATTTTGGTAAAATAACTTTATTTTATGACTTTGAAACATAAACTGATAAAATTTTGAAGTCTTTTTATAAATATTTTCTAAAAAATAAATAATAATTTATCTATAACATTTTAAGTATAAAATGCTTATTTCACATTATAAAATAATTAAATTAATTATAAATTAAATAAAAATATATATTCAGTTTGATTCGAATGATTACGATTTGTAAATTTATGAATTATATATCATTCAAACAATACGGTTCGAATTGGTTTTTGGTTTATAGGTTATTATTGCTCAGTCCTACCCGTTCCTGCTGCTGCATATTTGATCTGTTAATGTTTAGTTTCATTAACATCTTTTTATGGCTGCATATTCAATACCAGCAATGTACAACTTCTATTTCAATTCTAAGGTGACATTTTTCAACCATGTAGTTACCAAATTAATGGCACCAATGACAGCTAAATAGACACAGATACCATTTAATAAAAGAACACATGTACGATACGATTAAAACTCAATTCGAATCGTACCGAGTCTGAGTAACATAAACTAACACAGAAAATCCCAAAATAACACAGGTATCTCCTACTTATGTGCATGTGGCAGGGCCTCAGATGAGATGATTCCTTAAGAACATTAGATTAAATAAGGCTTGTTGATGTTCCGGGTCTGCCGAGAGCCCTCTAGACGAGTTCATAGAGTCGAGACATCAACAAAATTAAATCTCAATAGTTCATCTGCAGGCATTTTACAAAATGCAGCAACCGTTTTCATATTTGACGTTTTCACGGGTACTTGCGGGTAGCGCGTGCAGCAAGTATGCATATTGTGCACGACAGATCGAGAAGATGGACAATAAACCCTATAATTCCACAAGAGACTAATGTTTTTGCATAACAAGATCGAAATCTTAAACTATAAATGCAGAATCACACAAGTTTAGCCTTAGCTGTTGTATCACTTGTTGCACGGATTGTGAGCCTTCAATCAGCTTGGTCACCTAACTTTCAATCTTTCCATGATCGTCGATAGCTACCTGGTCCCTTCCCTGCAGGGTGTGCATCATAATCCATCGGGACATCATCGCGTCTGTGCTCAAACAAAAGTGGAACAGATGAACCTACCGAGATTACAGCAACCAAATTGTCCCATCGACCTCTCAGACTGCCACAACGCCTCTCGAAAGCAGTATACTCTTCTCCTCCTCAAAGGAGGTGCATTTCGTGTGCGATGGTGGGATTGAAATGGCCAAATTGTGGTTCAGAGGGATTCTAATTTTGGCAAAGGAAGCCATTTTTGGAAAACAAGAAAAAGTTAAGATTTGTAATGAAACATGAATTAGACCAATTTGAACTTGATGCAAGACTCACCTTTTTCCAGTACTTCGAGATGTATATAGAATGCACTAGTTAGCTCTCAGAGAGATCATTTCCCTTCTCATTTCATCCATTTTTTAGCAGATCAATATGATTATCACTACATTCTGTTTGAAGATCGAAACAATACTTGAAATTGATTATTCCGATTTAGAACAGAACCTGTTTTGGCGGATACAAGACAATACCGGTACCGATCGATAACACTGCAAAAAAAAAACTAAAAGATATAGGTTGACATAAAACTAGAAAAAGCAATCACATTTGCCCAAGCTGGGAAAAGTCCCTTCAATTTCTTTGTTTCATCCACCAAAATTTGGTCAAGCGCCGCCACTTCCACCCTTAAATCTCCAGAACTGTTAGCCTGCAGGCATCCAATATAAGATCATATACATACAATAGGGAAATCAAAATTCATGTATTGTATCATATAGATTTTGAGACATTTGTGTACTGTATCGTGTTCCTATATTATTTTAGTTTTTTCACATCATACATTTAACATCACCAGGTTAAACCGAAATAGAATTGTACCTCTAGCCAAAAGGTCCAATTTTCATGACCGGCTCCGGTAAGTCGGCATATGTAGGAAGGTGGACCGCCTTAGGTGGTTACAATGAAATTCATGAAAACCAGACTACGCCACAGGGAATTTTTTAAATAAGTAGTTTACATACTTGTTATCTTATTGTCAGCAAATGACCAACTGGATAAGGGGCCAGTAATGTTAAGGACTGCAACCCAAACCTCCTCTAAGGAGCTGCAAAGATAAAAATATAGTCATAAAACTTTAGGAACATCTGCACCATTGAATTTTCCAGTGCACCTACGTCAATGTTAATTTTCCTCTCAATTGAATTGGTTTACTGATTCAGTAAAAAAACAGTTTTAATATAATACTTACTATACTTACCGGGCCAAACTGATTATACCAGTCAGGATGAAGTATTTCATTTTGAAACAAATGTATATGCAAACCAAGAAGAGACGTGCAAAAGCTTCAAACTTACCCTAAGGAAAGCTCCAAATAAACTCTCCGAGATCCATCTTTAGACGTCATTTGTGGCTTATTAGTATACAAATGAGGAAAATGTTCATATCTCTTCGAAATCTTGTCACTTTTTGCAGGGAACCTCAAACTTCTTGAAAACAAGTAGTTCACTGGAAAAATTGCCTGAACATTAAAGAAACAAAACTCCCATCACTCAAATTCACACAGGTGATGTTGTTTATGCAAATTAACTTCAGTGAGCAAAAAATCTGTGAGGCCAAGTGATCGAAACCGAGCAAGAGGACACATGATACACTCAGCTGTGTAAAGTGTAAACAAGACAATAATTGTGCTTGGAAATAACTTGGATTTGGTTCGAAAAGAAAAACTCGGATTAAATTTAATAATTGTCAAGTTCGAGCTCGAGTTTAAGTTTTAAAAGTGAAACTTGATCGAGCTTGAATTGAACTTCAAGTCTCAAATTTTTATCAAACTCAAACTTCTTATGATTTGAACTCGGTTTGCCTTGATCATACTCTTATTCACACCTAACTAAACCCTGTTGGAACCAACATTTGCAAGCACATGCATCCGGGTTTTAAAGGGGGTTGAGATCAAAATTCTCTTCCTAATCCAGAAATTATTGCAGGTTGTAGTAAACTTTATAAAAGTATGCCGGTATGCATGAAAGCTAAAATTTTACATATTACATACCGTAAAAGTCCGTTGGCTAGACAGGTTAGCAGTTTCGAAAGAAAACTCTGAACCAATGTGCAACTCCTTTGCCACTTCAGGTGAATGTTTAAAAAGAAATAGCAGTGAATTGGAGTCTATCACAGTCACGTCATAACTTGAATCAACAACCTGATTTGCATCTGTCAAGCCGACAAGAAAAACAGTAGAATAACACCGTTACAACTTTTAGACAGAGTATTAACCACGAGAATCTAAATGAAACGGTTATATTCCTAAGTTACTTGAGTTTGGGTCGAAAATACTCAAATTCAGCTCAATTATTGTAAAGTAGAGCTTGAGTTGAACAGCTCAAGCTACAAAAAAGTTGAACTCGAGTAATATGAGTTTAATTTAGCTTTTTTTTTAATTTTAATAATATTTTTAATTAGTCATTGAAAATCTTAATTCGAACTCAAGCATATAGAAACCAAGTATGAGAATAGGGCTCATTGTTTACTAAACAAACCTAATCAAGCAAGCTCGAGTCATTCCATTTTTAAATCGAACAGAACTCGAACATTAAAAGCAAAACTCGATCGAACTCGATCCACCAAAATAAACAGAATGCAAAAGCGTGGAATGTACTCTACAAGTCATACAGGTTTCACGTAGTTTTTAGAATACCTGCAGTAAGAAATGTATGCCGGAGAATAACTCTCTTCGGTGCATCTGTACTATATGGAAAAAACTGCGATGAAAGAGCCATGGAAACCACACTAAGATGCAGCAAGAATTGCAAGACGGATGGCCTGGCTAACCAATTGCCGCAGATAGATATTATTGGGCCAACACTCCAACCAGCAGCAATACCAACTATGGCTGCCATTACAATATCAGGAATGTAATACCCTGCACTCATAAAATAAAAGATCATTATTGGATTCTGCTGATATGGGGATCTATGATACGTACTGTTATAGTGAAACCCTCTATAACACAATCAAATGTTCTAAATAATCAAATTTTCACCAAAAGAATGAAATAATAATAATTTGATCCTATGCTACTCAAATTCAACTATTCAAGTGGGAGTGTCAGATATTGTATATGTCCAATAGAAGATCATATCCTCTTATTAATGTCTGAATATGCATTGCACATGGATGTCGAAACAGTACTTAAAAATAAAGAGTGGGGGCAACATTAATCTGATCCTTAATGCAAATTTAACTCGTAGCTACTTGGACAAAAGCAGTAACCATTATGAATGAGGAAAGTTCCCATTTTAATTCAATAAATCATCCATTTAGGCAAGTACTGTCAGATCCATCCGAATCTTAGAGAAGTGAAATTACCTATGAACTATAAAAGTTCAGAAAAACTAACCATAAGGAGGTGGAAGGGAACCCATCATTCCCATCTTCTCAACAAAAAACTGAACAAGAGTCCCACCAAAATAAACAGAGTGCAGAAGGCATGGAATTAAAGGTATCACATAAAAAGTTGCTGACCTAAAAGAAAGAAAAAAAATCAATTTATCAGTCTATATATACAGTTTTTACTAATATCTTAATACTGTTTTGCAGAATATAGGAACTTATGATTAAAGGAGTAAGTGTATAAATGCAAGAGGAAATTTGCTTCCAAACATGAGAATAACTCAGGCAATAAACAAAAAATGTATGCAAAGTGCGAAGAAATGATATCACATCATATGATAAATGAAGGTTATTAGGCCAGAGGTAACTTAACCTTATTGAGAAAATTTCATGTAAAAACTTAATAGGTGTTGAAGGTAAGAGTACTTGTTAATCCCTTGAATGCTGTTTTTTTACTTTCCATAATGCCAGAAGTTATTGTTGTTTTCATCCCTTGTTAAAACCCCTTCCAAACAAATGGGTGACCAAGTGAAAGATGCTTGAAAAGCTAACAAGTAGTTCTGAGATTGGGTGTGATTTTATGATTCTTCCCCCTTTTTCCAAGTTTTCTATGTATTTGGATGTCATATTCTATAACCAATGTCCAATATGCATCGGCTAATACATCAGAAACTGATGTTGAATATGAATATTTCAAGAAAATGAAATGTCAAAATAACACTAGTACATATGATGCAAATAACTAACAATTGGCTCCATCTAATAAATGCTTGGTAACGAGTAATTTAAAAACAACAGTATGCTCATAGTTCATGAAGAGGATTGATAATTCAACATTCACTGGAAATGATACCCGACTGATTGATGACTGCAAAACTTGACTGATAGGTGGAAGGAGATCCAGGCAACAAGCATAGAAGCAGATGTGAAAAAGGTTAAGAAACCCCCTGTTAACCCAGCTACAAGATAAGCCTGCCATTTGAAAGTTGTTTACAGAATTTTTGGAAATCAATGCTCGATCTTTAGCTAGCGAATGACAGTGATCAGACCACATACCAAAGTTATTGAAGCATAAAATCCAAATGCTCCCCAGAATCTTGCCTCATCAAATGTTGCCTGTAAGATTCATTTAGCCATATCCTCTTCACGAACCACATAACACACATATAAACACGTAAAGAATTTTCCTCTAATACAGATAAAAGTGTTCCATGCATCCTAGTTCCTAACCGAAGTGTTCATTATAAATTTATGCATAGGTGGGGAAGATTCTGTTATTACCAAGTCTTGCTGAATGCTTAAAAAGTACATGTTCAGTATTTCAACTTTTATCCATTAGTCAAGGTTAAGTGAGATTCATGCATGCAATGAGCCAATGACTTGAATGAAAATTGGGATGGGAAACAATGCAGCGTATGAAAATATAAGTTCACTGCGCAGAAGAATACAGTAAAGTAAGCTAGTTCTCTGTCGATTTCTGCAAGAAAAATTGAATCCAAAAAGTTTACCTCTTTTGTTGTCTTGAGAACTGAAACATCTTGGGAAAGGGGGAGAACGTGACAAAGGATTCTTGGGATCAACAGACCAATAAGTGAAATGGGAGTGAACATCAAGAAAGCCAAGTAGGGATTAGCAAACCTGCATATCAGTTCAGCACGTCAACAAATACTTCAAACATCTCCCATGTTCATCTTCCAGCTTAAAATGTACAACCAACCAATTCATTCCATAGCTAGAAAATAGCAGTCTCAAGATGGAAAAAGTAACTGGGAAAATAATAGCCATCATAATTGCAATAGCATGGAGGATCATTCCTGAAAAAATTCAACAAATTTGAAAACATTATAGCAGTCCACGCCCACAGCAGCTTGAAGAGAACTAACCATTTCCTATTAAGAACACAGAAGCAGAACTTATTAATGGAAATTATTAATTAAAAACAATAGTATATTGGTTATTAAGTAATTAAATATAATGGAATGCAGAACAGGTAAGAACTGTCAAATAAATTAATGGTCAACAGCCATTTTACCTTTGAAAAAATCATAAAAGGTGGCAAAACAACATAACCCAGAATTCATCAGACGTAAAAAGAAAGGCATAATCAGGAAGATGACAATGCTATAAAGCACCAGAGCAGTCCTTCTGGAGTAGAATATCTGAAACATGCACAATCACAATGAAACGTTTAATATGCCCATCATTTATGCTCATTAGACAATTACTATCTCAGAATAAACAACACCAGTTCCAAGTTCATATATACATGCACAAAACCTACCATTAACCAAGTTAAGTAATCAAAGAAAACAGCTTGTTCATCATTGTAGTCATCGGTATCACCAAGGGGTTCTCTTTCATGAGCATTTTTAAGCTTAGAAGACTCTGCAAAGGCCTTAATCGTGCTATACAAATTTTCTCCACGTGCTTGTATGCTACCAGGTCTGCATTGAAAACAGACGGGCACATCTAAATATGAGCGGAAGTACTTAATAACAAAAAGTATAAATTTCTACTAAATTGATTCTATACCACAGGATCAGATGTAATGCATACAATAGTCTGTCCACTGTGTCAGAGGAGGTATGATAATAATAACCACCGAAAAGAAAAATAATATCCAGGCCAGGAATACTGCCATAATCTCGGGAAAACATCCTGTAATCTGTGTCGGCAGGAATAAGAGGGAAAATATCCTGCAAGGATATTGAATTATTCATCTTTGACTCAGTTACACCATCAATATAAGCGGGTGAAGAAAAAAAAGGCTCGGGTTAACAAAATAGGAACTGAGTACAAATATTTTCATGGTCAGCCGAAATTAATTACGATGCGATGACCTTCACGTGTTTAAACAATAAACTAAAGTAACTATAGTAGAAGCTCCAAGAAAATAAATGTGCACCGGAAAAAGAATATATATACTAGAAAAGGATAAAGTAAAACCTGAGCTGCACTATTTGCCATGGGATATATTGCTGATTGAGCATAGACAAACGAAGGCCAAGAACTAGGTCCAGATTGGCAGACTACATCTGTAGAGTCAATGAATATGCAGCTTAGGCATGACAAATTTAAAAATAACTTCATATATATCTACTGAGAGAAAGTTAGGATATTTATCTTGAGTTGGGTCATTTTTAAGAAATCAGCACTTATTGTATTAAATAAGTTATAGCTTTATTTATCACAAACAGATTTATTACTTCACCAAAATAAAGTTTTCTTAGGCAATGACATAACCAGTGGCATGAACAATTATTTCAGCACTTACGGAAAGAACATTAGCATTTATATCCCTACCAAGACCTCCTGTTCCAGTCACTTCCAGGTTTATAAAAGCTCCTATGGAATCACGCCATTTATGCGTCCTCATGAAGCCATTTGCACCCTAACAAATCATAAGAAAAAAAGACTACATGTTTGTATGATTAGGATGTTCAGCAAGATTTGAATCTTGAAACAAAGTTGGGAAAAATATTGTCAGCTTCAGGTTTGGTTTTGTCAGTTTGGTTATGTTTTGCTTTTCTCCCTGGCACAACTCCTTGTTATCATTCCTATTGAGAGGGTCTGAAGTTTTGTCAACTATTTCCATTATCCTAAAAGAATTGACCAAGTTTCTTCTGTACCAAAATATATGTCTACTACTACAAAAGCAAATTTAGACATTTCAAGTTTTATAATATATCATTCATGAAAAATAAAACCTTTTTTCCTTGCAAAACGGCAATATTCTGAACAAAAATGATGGTATACTTCAAAACACAGCATTAGCATATCCTTATCAATAAAAAAGATTCTTCCACGCCATTAAACAATAAAATTATTGGCCGAGGTGGGACCCATCCAGAGTCTATGGTTAGTCTTGCGATTTCCAATGAAGATGCTGCAAACGACAAAGCAAAAGGTACATTTGTTTAAAAAGTAGGCAACATAATTCCTACAATCAAGCTGCTAAAATGTTCATTGTACTTACCAACACTTGAACCGCAATCAGCAGCACCAGGTGAACCAAGCGTAGAATCAAAATGAGCATTCACTAAAACTGATGGGTCACTATGTTTTGAATTTATTGAGGATATCCTGTCATTATATAAAGAGCAAGAAGAAATAACATTTGCCAAAAGTTTCAAGACTAAAACATATTGTGACATTGTCTACAACTCCAAAGAGTATAAAATTTTGGAGAATCTTAAACCTAATAATCATTTGACAACGATTCCATGGCTAGGATAAGCCATAACTGGCTCACCAGTCACCACTTTTAAATGCCTTAAACAATGATATTAGTCACTCTTTTCCTTTCATTTTCCATGAGTCTAACACCTTGATTAAAACTTACTGCTATCATATTCAATTTTCTTATCCATGATCAAGCTTGAAAAACAGAGTCTCAAACACAATTCTGATATTTTACACTGTAAGATATAGCAGATGCAAGTTCAACTATTTCTTTCCTTGGTCATGCATGCTTCATAAAAGAACCATATTACCTTTAGGACTTAACACAATATAATTCCAACTCAAAATGTTCTATTCAATTTCAGAAATTTACCTCATTAGAATATTGGTAAGATTTCTGTAGCTAAATGACATGCTGTGGCCTAAAAACATCATATTGAATGTCCCACTAACAACATTCTCTTCAATCTCGATTCTGCAAATTAATATTACGAGCCAAAATGGAGTTAAGCGAACATCTTCAAAAAGGTTAATGAGAAATACAAAATCCATTTGCTAATTATCAATGCAGTTAAAACAATTGTATTGAATGTACCAACCTGATATTAGACCCAGCTCTCTCCTTCACCCTTTCCAACTGTGCCTTGATATACTCAGCTGCTTCTCTCAAGCCCACACGTCCTTCCTATTGAATAAAAACAAACAAAAAACATACAAAATGAATTCACACTCCATCCCAGTTACATTTTTTTCCTTCATTTCAGCTTGGTAAAAAAAAAAATCAATTCTCCGCAGAGTTCAACTTCACTTTAAGTAACCTTCATACGATCAAATTGTGAATATTAACCGTTCCTTTTCTTTAAAGCAATCGTGTCCAACGCTCGAATTCGAATAATACCATCCGAATATCATTGAGAGTGATCATTTAAAGCTTAAAGGCTAGTACAATGAATAATTGAAATCTTCATTTAATCGGCATAAAGAACAAGCAAAAATGGTGAAGATCAAAGATACTTAAACGCACTTGTCGATTTCCGATTTCAAGTGACAAGACTCGAACATGCTCGACGGCTCTGGCTTCGGAGAAGCGATCAAGAGGCACGTCGATCCCCAACGGCTTGATGAACTTTGTGTAGATCACGGAATGAACCACAAACGACATGAGACCGTACACGACCGCCAAGGAAAACAACAATTTGAATCCAGAAACATCTCTGGCGTCGAACCTTAACGCCATTACCTTACGAAGTTTATTTTTAAGAAATTCCGAACCTCGATCTAACAGTGTTCTCTTCCTTTCTCTTATTCTGTAAAGATGATAAATCCAGATCAAGGAATCAAAGTTTTGCCAAAGCGGCCCTTATAGTGAAAGCAGCTGAATGTGTTTCCTTCTTTTTGCAGAGGAATTGGAATGAAAAACAACAGTTTAGACATGAGAGTAACAGAAAGCTAGACTAAAGAGAAGAAGAAGAAGAAGAAGAAGAAGAAGAAGAAGAAGAAGAGAGAGAGAATGATTTTGTTCCGTGCATTGCGTGTCTCCATTAACGTGCTACAGCCTCCACTACAGAAATTATTAGATGAATTCTGTTTTCCACGACATTTATATTCTAACTAATTAAATTTATTTATCTTAAAATAATTACTTAATAGATACTTACTTTCTAATTATATAAAAAAATTGATAATTCACCTTAAAAAATAAAACATAGTTATCTAGTTATTTTTCATACACTACGCCTCGGGAATAACTAACACTTCGTCTTACGTCCATTATTACAGTTATGCCACTGTGGGTAAAGAAAGAGAAGATGATGGCCCACTTGCGCAGCCCATTGAAGTTGAGCCGTTCTTTAAAACAGATGTTCTCTTAATTGAATTTTTGAACTTCAATGTTATTGGGTTCGTTGGTTGAGTGCTTTACTTTTTTATTTTTTATAATTTTATTCGAGTACAAAATAATATTTATGTTTGATTTTAAATTTAAATAGTTTCATATAATTTTTTGGTGATTATTCAATACACTTGCAGTGAAAACTTTTTAGTTTCTACAAATGTCTTAATTTTAAGGTTTAGGGATTTAGTTTATGGTTTAGAGGTTTATGTGTAATTGATTAGAATTTAGGGATAGTAGTTATAATCAAGGTTTATGGTTAGAATTTAAGGTTTATAGGTTAAAACCTAAATCCTCACATATTATCCTAAAAACTAAACTCTAACCTATAAACCCTAAACTTTAACCACTATCCCTAAATTCTAAACCCCTACACCTAAACCCCTAAACCATACACCCTAAATTGAATCCATAAACTCTAAAATTAAAGCGTTTGTGGAACTAACGCCGGTGTATTGGATATAAAAAGAATTTTTAAATAAAACATAGATAATTATTTGATGCAATGGTGGTGGCTACTTTTAGTTTCCACAAACACCTTAGTTTTAGGTAGGGGTGTTCATTGTCGGGTACCAGGTTATCGGGTATCGAAAAACCGGGTACCCGGTTCATCCATGTAACTCATTTGTCGGCCCGTGTCCAGACCCACTATATTTGCTACTCGGGTACCCATGAAACGCGGGTACCCAGGTAATCGGGTAACGAGTACTTGGTTCATAATTTTTTAATTTTAAATTTTAAAAAAATTCATATTAAACAAATAAAATTTAAAAGTTTATAATACATAATCCAAACAAAAAAATTAGTAATTTGAAGTTGAAATATTTAGATATATATTAAAGTTTATCACCAAAAGAATATATTAAAATAATTAATTTCGATCGTGATTTTTTTCCTTTCAAATATCATATTGACAAATCAATACAAATAGTTTTTAAAAAATTTAAACTTAAAACTTAAAAGTATATAATACAAACATAGAAAGAATTTAGTATTGGAGTAAAAATATTAAAAAACCTAAAATAAACATATATTTTAAAATATAAAAAATATATAAAAGTTTCGGGTTGGGTACCCAGTAAGGAAAAAATTTTGGTACGAGCCTGACCCGTGTACTCGGGAAAATTACCGGGTCGGGTACCCGGCTAGATAAAAAATAAAAATATTAAAAATACCCGCCTATTTCGTACCGGGTTGTCGGATAATTGGGTCGGGTCAGTCATGTCAGGTAATTTTGAACACCCCTAGTTTTAGGGGTTAAAGACACAATTTAGGGTGTAATGTAACAACCCAATTTTTGGGTTGATCATCCGGAGCTTAGATTCAGGTCAAATATTTAATCCAAGTATTAAATTAAAGAAATGATATTTTTGGAAGACTAATTTCAAAGTAAGTGATAACCGTTTTGTGTAGGGTTTGAAGGTTGAGGATTTATGGTGCGATTATACAGTTATGTTTTGAAAAAGGATGTTTTAAATTAAAAGGTGGGAAAGAAAAGGAGAAAAATCAAATTTTTATTCCTTTTTCTCTCTTTCTCCCTTTTTCATATTTTTTTTCTTTTTTCTCTCTTCCTTTTTAATCTTTCAACTTTGATCTATTGAGATTTGGTCATTTTTTGTTGACATCTCCATTGCCATTGTGTTCATCTCGTCGAGACGAGTTCACAGTACCAGCGATGTCACCATTAGAGCCACCGTCAAAAGGGGTGAGAAAAAGAAAATTCGGATTGTTAAGTTAGGGTAGTTCGAGTGCTCAAAATAAGAAACCAAAATCACCATTGTGTTCATCAGCATCAAGACATTCGATTTGGGCTTTCGCCGCTGGTGCTTGTCGAATAATGATGCACTTTAGAGTAAGTATAATCGTCGTATCAAGTAATATAGTGAGAGTAGAGTGTTGAACCCATGAGGATTGGTTGATAAATACGAAGTTATCGTAATTAGGAATGTGTTTGCAAGTATGAGTGTATGTAGGTTTAAGAAAAACTAGATTAACTAATCTAAAGATAGCAAAAATAAAGACAAACAGCTGTATCGACTTAACAATTAATTATGAAGGTTGAGATTATTGCTAAGGATATATGTTTGAATACCTATCTTAATGATATAGCAATGAGCAATACATGTTTGTGTAAATCCTCAGGTACTTCATCTACTCGATAGGATTTTCTAATGAATTTCTGACTCTCTCGATGCCTAGAAGTTAATAACTTTGTAATTAAGGTGATACATGTTTGCGTTAACCCTAACTACTCTATTATTTGTTTAAGAACTCACTTTAGTCGTTGAAACCCTAAACTTATGTCTAAGCCTAATAAAGACTAAGTTGACACCTTAGCCCCACTGCTCATGTTTGTATAACTCAACTCTCTCAAATATTAAGCCACATATCAATAGTTAACAGGCCTCTCTCGAATAACTCTTACAATTAACTACTCATTAAGCACATAAACAAAATAGATGAAGATGAAAACAACTAAAGCATTGAAATTAAATAATCAAAACATAAAATCCTAGGACGCAATAATCCCAACTAAAAAGTTTAGCTCATGTCTGAGCATAAAGAAACTATAATTAAAAGTATAGTATGACAGTTTATCAAGCAAAAGAAAAGAAATAAGCCGAGCATCCTCAACAAAACTCCCTCCATGTCGTCTAACTATGTTGTAGGCCTCATCTCCGTCAGCCTCTCTCGATGGCTTCATTCGATAAGGAGAATCGTCTAGCTTTACCTTGGTGGTTCTCCACAAGCTCGGACAAGGACTGTTGTCTGAATTGTGCTCTATATCGATCAGCCCTCTTTTGAGTAGCATCCAAGTCTTCTTTATATAGGCGATGAAACTAGGATTTTATTACCCTAAAGTGCATGGCTTTATTAAAGAAAGCCAATTGTTTCCCACTTCATTAAATGTTGCGTATCTGGGAGAAAGTCCATGTAGGCGAAGGTAGATTCATCTCCAACTCTTCATGCTTTGTCATCTCTAGCCATGTGATCTGCTCCTCGCCGGCTCCAGCTATTCTCCAGCATCCATCAGCATCCTGCACATACACCAAAAAGCACCACCTTCCCGTGAAAAGCACTAATATATATGACAATTTAGGCACATGCGGTGTAACTCTCTATCTATATGCAAATATGTACATTCTAACCTAAATGAGCTCGAAAACATGCAAAATACAAGGATTAAGGTCATATAAAATAAAACATTTACACACTCGTCAAATACCCTCAAAATTGAACTATTGCTTTTCCTCAAGCAATGCAAAATGGAAAAAAGAAAAATAAAAACAGAAAATGAGAACAGTAAATAGCCCATAAGTCCTAAGGTTCCATTAAGCTATTATTACAGGGATTCCAAGTTATGCTGTAGCAATAATTCATTCCTCAACTATGTTGATGATAAGCAAGTATATCAGAGCTTACCGTTTTATTCAAAAGATTAAATCTACTGTAAGTGTAGTGTATGCTTGGTTACATGCATTCATCACTTAATAGTCTTAGAAAAGCTTAAAGGTTGCTTTCTTTTTCTGCCTTGGCATATTGATTTTCCTTTTTAAGCACATTCTTACTCCATGTTCTTGTAAGTTTGAAAACTGTATCTCTGGGGCTTCAGCTCATCACATTAACCTTTCGGTACCTGAAAATGGAGTGGAGCAAACAACTCATCCTCAAGCCCTACGAGCAGTGTTATCTCGTGAAGACTTTTATTCACCCTATTGCCAGTACTATCATTCCTACCAGGGAAAGTTAAATGGAGCAAACACAACTCACCTTGTGTACTAAGATAGCAAGATGCAAAGAAGAGTGTCCCTCAACAGTTTCGTTTAAATTATCATGTCTTTGATTTTCAGAAAATTATTTGACCTTTTTTTTGCTACATTGAGCTTTTGAGTTCTTTTCTTTTCTTTTGATTCATGCTTAAGTATCATAAAGTCGACCTAAAGCATCCTTAAGATTTCTTAAGTGTTAGATTGCATGCAACTTGTGGTTTTAAGGGCTACAACAGATTTATCATTAAGTTCAAAAACTAGAAAGCTCTAAACACCTTGCAAAGCATCAACATATAGTCATCATAAGAAGTCATGATCACCACCTCAGCAATTTTCAAAATCAAAGGAATCATAACAAAGGGAACCTATTGGACAGATTAGGCTAATTACAGTTCTAAAAAAATTAATTTTTTAAATTTTATCCTAAATTTAACCTAATCTATGTGGGTATGTACTCCCCCAAACTTGAGAGTGTTAGAGTATGCCAAAAAACCAATCATAAGATGATTGTAAATAACATTTGTTTTACCTTGTTTATTCATAAAGAGACATTGCCATTATTATTTTCAGTTACAATTCTGTGTGCATAAATAAACTGAATTATAATAAAGTACTTAGAATAATATGGTTATTCTTAAATGTCCTTAGTCGAGTATTATTATGGGAATGGACAACAATAATGCATTAAGACTAATATGTAGTTGATTGATGACAAAGTGTTGTCATTGACATGGAGATGTCAAAAAACAATACATAAGTATGTGTTAGAGAACGACATACTGGACTGACCCGCTACGAGCATGTTTCTTGGATTATTATGTGACAGTCGCAACATTCTCATAGTGATAACTACATGTATGTTCCTCAAACTTGAGATCATCATTATTTCAACATCGTGAGTGACATATTTTGATACAGTCAAACGTGTGTCGTAACTGACTGCACTATAACGACTGATATTGGATATGTCACAATTTATGTAGTGGAATATGGTTGATCAAGATAAAATTTGTCCCTCATACATAATAGGAGTAATATCGTAGGCCACTTGATTGATTGATACTAGAAATGCATGGCCGTGCTCGAATAAGTTAATATGAGATATCATAGTTATTCGTTTATAATAGTCTACTCAAGATATCAAGAAATATTAGATGGACTATACAAGTGTGACTATTCCATGACTTGTGTCCAATCTAGATATAAAGGACAAAAGGATGTAATACATGAAAAAGAGTTAATAAAAAAAGATTATGTCGAATCATGATTTCTTGTAACTTAGGTGACAATGACATATTGCTAGATGTCACTCATTGTTTGTAATATTAGAAATGTTCTAATATTTACTACTAACGTTACATGAACCTACAGGGTCACACTCACGGTTGAAATGAGCATATATTAAATGAATTATATATGTACAAATTTATTGTACACGAATTTAGTTAAATTAATATATATTTGATATATATATATATAATTTAACTATTGGATAAATATTAAAAGAAAATAATTATTGTAATTATGTCTCTTTTAATATATATATATAAATAATATAATTCGATTTAAATTAATATATATATTGAAATCCTAATTAAAGTTGAATTAGGATTATATATATATATTAAAATCCTAATTCGTTGAATTAAGATTATATATATTTAATATATATTGAAATCCTAATTAAAGTTAAATTAGGATTATATATATTAATATATATATATATATATTGAAATCCTAATATGAGTTCAATTAGAATTTCAAAGGCTATATAAAGGCATGAGAGATCTAGCAATCATTAATGCTTTTGGAAAAACCCTCTAAATAGTTTAGAGAGTTTTATATGCTCATTTCAATTGGGTAAACTACGTAGAGGTCGGAGCGTTATCATTGCGGCTTAGGAATCGACATCGTGGAATCGTGATTGGATATCCATCTCCTCCAAATTCAGAATTCTAGATTTTAAACAGGTAATTCTTCACCCTTATTCACCTCGATTCGTTCCTCGTACATGGATCTCTGGTGGTAATCGTCGGATAATTTTCTAATGCGCCATGAGGTGTATCGGCATGACAAAACAAAGAGGAGCATTGCCCCCAATACAAAAAGAAAAAGAAATCAAAGAAAACAAAAATATGCAAAATAAAATATAAAACTAAACTAAATAAACTAAAAGAAAATAAAATTAAAACTAACCTAGGGAGTTACTTGGGCGGTGGTACACGACCGACTTGGCTTTTCATTCTCTTGCCAATGCGGTGTGCCGAAGGTGTAGGTGCTAGTGATGTCTTTTGGATTTTATGAGTTGCTGGTGATGCAGTAGCGTCTTTGTCAACAGAGGCGATGGTGGATGCCGATGAGCTTGAGGATGTAGATAGTGGGGGTCTTCTCCCCAAATGTGCTTGCAGCTCCTCAATAGGCTCAAGGACTCGACCACTAGACATCTTGGTTAGAGTCTTGGGAATGGTAGTAGTAGGAGCTGGTGATGTATAGATAGGAGGGGGAGTGGCTCGGTCGATTGGCTATTGCACCTCCATAGAATCATTGTTAACCAAGTGAACCGGGCTAGCAGAAGTTAAGTGTTTAGGGTGCATATGTGCCTTACCCTTGTCCTAGGCTCTCATCCTCTTACTTAGTTGGCGGGGAACAGACATCAGAGGACTATTTTTCCTCTTCCTTGTCCTGGTAGCAGCAGTGGGAGAACTAGAGGAGTTCTTCTTCTTCTTCTTATTCTTTATTTGATCATTTTCTTTCTCTTCTATCTTCTTCAACTTCTTCATTCTCTTTTTCTTCTCTTAAATCTTCTTTCTCATCTTTGTCTCTGTCATTGTCTTCTCCGCGTGATCGACTAGCAGGGATGTAAAATAATATTCTGGAAACACTAAGAATGCTTTGGTTAACCCTGAGGACAATTGATTCAACACAACTCTTATAGCCATATTTTTTTTATATATTCAAAGAATAGCCAGAAGGATTTCGCCATTGCACCCTTCAAGGCAGTACACAATGAATTTGTGACAGTGGTGCTGAATGGTGTTGAGCTAGACACCAGTCCCTTGAGTCGGGGTATTTCTTTTGGGAGTATCCCTGTAGATGCTTTTATGATCTCATCGGCTGGGTCAGTTCGAACTCGTACCTTTTCGTATAAGGTCGTTATCATATTGGGAAAAAATAGGGCTCATCTCTTTCCAAAAGAAATTACTTTATTAACAATGGATTCGCGGGTCATCTTGCCAATGTTGATCTGTTGGCCAGTCATCACCGAGTGTAGGAGGAGCATTCTCTCAGCATAGATGGTAGAGTGGTGTCTGGTGGGCCCTATTCTTGAGTATGAAGTGAATCCAGAACTTAGGGTCTCGTTTCATATCGACCCATTTCACAATCTTGTGAGTGGTGGATTGCCAAGTCCATGTGGTCCCCAAGATGCACAAATCTTGTAAAACCTCATAATGGGCTGTCAGAGACTTGGTGGGAGATGCAAGGGTTTTTATAGTCCAAGTCATCTTAGTGGCATTTGGAGTCAGCTTTGTCTTCCTTGCCTTTAGTAGCAAGATTACTCACTGTATTAGACACAAGAGTTGGTTCCTTTTGGTGCAAGAGCATCGATGGATGGCTTGCTTGGAGTAGGATCTACTATAGAGCTTCCACCAAACTTGGTTTCTGTCATCAACTACGTTCCACTACGAAGAGTGATGGCATTGCATTGCATTAAAGGCTTTAGTGACTTAAGTATCACTAGGTAAGCCTCCAGGTGGTCTTGTCTTCAACATCTGGGCAATTGGCCCTACTTGAGTCTCAAGGCACCTTATCGAACAGATGTTGTTTTGCATGATCAATTTCTAGTTATGCAACATGGCAACTTGTATTGTGAACATGTCACTGTGGTTCTTTAAATGGGCTACTTGATCCCACATAATGACACAACCAGTTTTCATAAAATTTTGATATGAATTATCAAATGAGTTAGAGTTAGAAGCTCATTGGTTCTACCTCTGAGTCTTTTGTTGAAATCTATGAGGGTCATTAGATGTAGTTGGTTATGCCCCTAAATTTCCTTTGATGCCTCCCCAACCGAAATTTGGATGTTGCTGCCACCCTGGTTGTAAGTGTTGGACTAGGGGTTGTTGTTACAGTTTGAATTCCCTACGTAGCATCCAGATTCTTGTTGGGTTGGGTATTCGCTCGACAAATGTTCCCTGTCGAATTTGCTAATGCTTGGAAAAAGAGTGGAAATGCAATGAAAGTAATTAAGAAATAATGCCAAGATTGAGTCATTTGCGTACAAGTATACACTATCATCAAGTAATACAACAGTGAGCTGAGTATCGTATCCACAAGGATTGACCAAGAATTTAATTGTTTTAATAGTTTACTTGTCAAGGGAAAATGTTGGATTGATTTGAAGGTTTGTTTTAGAAAATAACTTAAAGGAATACAATGAAGTAAAAACAAGTTGGCAAGATGAAGTTTTCAAATAAGTGATGACCGTTGGCAAGATATTCTTGATTTTTACGCTAATTATGCCAGCTATTAATAATGTCATGCATTGGATTTGTTGCCGACTAGATTTAAAGAGTGGCATTGCCTCTGTCAATGCCCTAAGTTAACCATGTTAAACCCATATATGTCTATAGTGAAGCTTTTCAATAATTAACTTGATTATGTTAAACCCATATAAGTAAACAATGCCAACTGTCGTATGGCAAAGAATTTAGAAAACTAAAGTACTAGCCAGATAGAAAACTATGCCAATGTGTTCTAATTATTAAAAACCAAACATAAACAAAGCGTTAAAAGCAAACATCCCCAACCAATTCTAAAAAGCTTAGTTCATGGTTGGGGGTTTCATCCACAAAATATCATCGTATCTCAACATCATTACTTAAATAAAAATAGAACTAAGAGAATGGGAAAGAATGAGATCCGTTGATGCAACCCTTCAATGGCTCCAAGCTCTCAATCTAGGTTGGTCGAACCACACCGCTTCTAGCTTCCTCTTCCACCACCGTGCTCTTTCTCCATTGTTCATCGTTGGGCTTCCTTTAAATAAGCACTTATGGAAACCCTAGATTGAGTTTGAATTTGAAATATGGTTGCATGATAAGATAAACGTGTTATCTCTTTATCTTTACTTTGAATTCGAGCTAATCTAGTTCTAACTAGGGCTGACATCATCGACCTTTGATCTTTTACCAATCAAGCTTGGCATTATTCTTTTTCCAGCCAAGCTTGACATTTTTCTTTTGCCAACCAAGCTTGGTATTCTTTTTTTGCCAACCAAGCTTGGCATTATTCTCTTTACTTTTGCCAACTGAGCTCAACATTTCCTTTTTGCATCCACTTGCTCCAGTCCTACCGTACCTGCATGCCACAACAAGAAAATACACCTTTACTCTGGAAAATAAGATATTCCTTAACTCCTTAATGCAAATGCATGATTTTACTACCTAAATGCATGAATACATACTCAAAGGCAAGCAAAAGCATGGCAAAATATGTATAAAAAATAGTACTTTTGAGGAGTTAACACTTCCCCAAACCCAGCTCATTGTTTTTCCTCAGGTAATGCAACTACAAACTAAGAAAATAGAAAACAAAACAGATTACCTTTGCAAAATTTTCTTGACTCACAATGCATGCTAGCAAACAGAATCTTGTTCTAGTTCTGTCCTTAGATATCTAGTGCAATAATGCCAAGCAGATAAGCAAATTCAAGTGCAGCAATATAACTCTAGTCTAAGGTCATGAAGTGTGCATGAAGTGCAGGAAATTTGCATCAAGTATCCTTTAACTCCCTTAGCAAATCTTTACTGTCCAAACTCAGAAATACTTTTTTATTTTTTATTTACCAAAGGTTTTCGCTGGTAATATTTTTAGGGTTGCTTCGCAATACTGTTTGGCGTGAGAAGTAAGACGGGCATACCACAAACCTCCATGTTAGTCCAGATATTACCAGGCTTACTCATCATACCATACCTTAAAGTTTTTGGCTTGAGAACTAAGAAGGAGCAAACCACGAAGCCCCAAGCTACTTGTTATCCCTAAGGTAGAAAAGAGTTCTTATTTTTTCTTGCCTTGTTAAAACATTGTTGCCTTATTCTTTTTACCCTGGCATCAAATTATTATTGTTATTTTTTTAATTCTAAGTTTAGATTCAAGAATCCTAAGTTTGTCTTGCGAATTAGATGCATAGTGGACTACAATTCCCTAAACTAGAGATCAATTGCTAAACAATCCTGACATTACTAACCTACTGGCGCATGCAAACTAAAGATTTCAAAATCATCATTGGACAGAGTATACTAGTACAAACTCTAACTATGCTAGCAGTTATGTTTATCAGATCAATCAAGCCTTGACAATTTTTTTTATTGGTTTGGTATGAATGGTTATACCTAATCTACATGGCAACAAAAAGCATACATAAATTTAACACGCATGAATGTCATGGAAAAAGATGTGAGGTAACACACACACCCCCAAACCTAAGGTGGGCATTGTCCTTAACGCATGAAAACACATATATACAAATGCAATGCATGCTAAAAATAAAAAACATGAATGTAATGAGTTAAGGGGTTGAGGACTCCCTTGGGGGATAATTTTAGCGAGTGGAGCGAGTCTTTCGTTCAATCATGGTGTCATCTACAAATATTTTATCGTCAGACACAATGTCTACATGTTGGGTCTTGTACTTGGTAAAATCTTCACGGGCATGTGACACTAGTACAGTGACATCAAATTGCTAGGCTGGAGTATGATCAAGCTGAGGGTTGACTTACATTCCTTCTATTGCACAGAGCTCAGTTGGGAACTCTGGATATCATGGAAAAGAATGGGGAACAGTGCTTCAAGAGATGTCCTTAGGGCACAGTCTCTGGCCCCAATATATTGCCAGAGTATCAGGTTTTATTCCTCGGCCTTTTGGAACTTCTAAAGGAGGAGTACTTGGCGTTGATAGATTTGGGAGAGTAATGCCACAACATCAAATAGAAATTGAGTGGTCATGCAACCTTGGGTTTCTTGGCAACAGAACTCAGCATGGTCTCTTGGCAAAATTTCCCGTGCTACGAATCGAAGAAGCCTTTCAAAATAGAGAAAGAAATAAAATGAAAAACTAAAAATTTAAACTGAGATATCCTAAGTATTGAAAGGAAAATGAATCTCCTAAATTATTTACAATGACCATATTGGGTTGGCAAAAAGTTACTAAATATCCGCAAGGAGAATGGTCTCTTTGGAATTAATCTAACTTCCTTCCCAGTAGTGCTTCATTCCTTGGCCCTTTGTTGGTGGATGGTAGGCTGTGACAATCTTTTGTTTGAATAACCAACATAGAAAGCCGAAAGATTGCTTTCTTTTGAGTATTCCCAACTACCGATTGTACAACAAAGGAGAATATTCTGCCATGGTGGCTTTGAACAACCATCTTAGAAAACCAAAGAATCTCTTTGCTGTAAGTCTAGAGACCCTTTGATCGAACTCAACACCCAATAGTGCTTAGGCTTTGCTGCTTCTTTCTCCTTTGATGTTGAGGCAGAATCATCCTCATAATGTTCTAGAATTGCTGTAACAATCTTCATTAAATCATCAATTTCTAGCCCTAACATCTCTATAATTTTTATTGCGGTGAAATTTTTCTACTTCAGCTTAGTTGGTTCTTCGAATCCTTTACCCATCACGACGTTAATCTTACTCCATGGAATTTGCTTATGTTCCCTGGCAGATCTAGGCTATGTTCTCATAAAAAAATGGACTTCATTAGCTCAACAGCTTGGCATTCCTCAAGTTCGTCTACACAATTAAGAGCTTTGAAAACGTTAAAGGTAACCTTCTAGTCATTCATACGCATAGTTAGCTCACCTTTTTGAACATCAATTAAGGTCCTACTCGTGGTAAGAAATGGTTTTCCCAAAATCATTGGGACATTAGCATTAGCCTCATATTCTAAAATAATGAAATTAGCAGGAAATATAAATTTATCAACCCTCATCAACACTTCCTCAATCTTACCCTTGGGATATGCATAAGATCGATATGCCAATTGATGTGTTATTGTGGTAGGCGTTGCTTCAATGCCAAGTACCCTGAAAACTGACATTGGCATTAGATTGATGCTGGATCCCAAATTGCACAGTGCCTTGCCCATGAATTTATTGGCAATCATACAGGGAATAGTGAAACTCCCATGATCTTTCAGTTTCGGTGGCAGTCTTTTGCTGATCATGGCACTGCATCATTCAGTGAGAGCAACAATCTCAAAATCCCCTGATTTCCTCTTTTTGGACTAAATGCCCCCATGAATTTAACGTAGTTAGGCATTTTTTCAAGAGCTTCCACTAATGGGATGCTGATTTTTAGTTGTTTAAGGACTTCCAAGAAGCGCTTAATCTATTGATCATGCTTATGTTTCTGGAGCCTTTGTGGAAAAGGTGGTGGTGTGTAGCCAAATGCTGACTCAGTTGGTTTTGCCGAGCTGGTCCTGGCATTAGATTGAAGTCTGGCATTGATGGTACTTACCTCTCTTTTCTCAACGTTATTGGATTCTTCTATTGGTATTGGTTTCTCTTTCTGGCATACAACTGGCTGCTTGGCCGACAATTCATTCTCGATTTGTTTGCCACTTCTAAGGGTGACTGTTTTGCATGATTATCTCCCTTTTTGCCAAGCATCCTCTGTATCACTTGGAAGAGTCCTTGAAGGTCTGGCATTAAGTGCGTTGGCAATCTGTCCCATTTGAACTTCTGAATTCCTCATGGATGCAGCGAGAGTCTAAAAAGTTACATCGTTATGCTCTATATAATCCTTCAGGGTGTTCTCATCAGAAGATCTTTGCACTAGAGGTAGATTATTCTGGGCTCTTTGTGGCATCACATTCTATTTGAAACTTTTTGATGCATTGTTATTATTCTGGCATTGGGCATAAAATTGGTTACCTATATGATTCAACCATAGGTTGTTGTTGTAGTTGTAGTTGCCAACAAAATACACCGACTCTAAGTTTGCTGGGCATTCCTCCATGAGATGGTCGTCACTACACATAGTGCAAAATGGTTTAAACACATTTACCTCTCATATGTTAGCAGGCTTTTGCATTTTCTTCACTATGTTAGTGAGGTTGGCAATTTGAGCATTGATTGATGGAAGTGCCTCAAGTTCCAACTTTCCAGTTGCTCTCATCCTGACTCCCAATCTGGTGGTAGGATACTGGGGATCATTAGTGGCAATCCTTTTAAGGATGTCATATGCCTTAGTGTATTTCTTTTTTAGCAACGAATCGTTTACCAAAGCATCAACAACGGTCATGGCATGAGCATTGAGTCCATTATAAAAGGTCTCCATATGGGTCAAAGTAGGGAATTCATGCATGAGGCATCTTCTCAACATGTCATTGAAACATTCCCAAGCATTATATAGAGACTCGTGATCAGTCTACCTAAAGGTAATGATTTCACTTCGCATCTTGACATTAAGTTTGGGTGGCTGGAACCTCAGAAGAAACTTCTGGCATAAATCTGCCCATGTAGTGACTAAACTAGGTGGAAATGAATTTAAGCACAATTTAGCTTTATCTCGCAAGGAAAATGAGATAACCTCATCTTCATTGTTTCTTCATTCTCACCAGGTTGTTGAAATAGTTGGCAAACCTCCATGAATTACTTCAAATGCTACCTTGGGTCTCCAATAGGTGATCCATCAAATTGTCCTACATTCAATAGCATTTGAATCATTATCGGTTTAAGCTCAAAGTTAGCCATATTTATCTCTGGACCGATCGGTCCTGGCATCAAATCATATATGGTGGGTGCTAGGTGTTTTTTGATGGGTTGGTTATCTCCTAACTCAATATTCCTATTCTGCACCATCTCTTGACATTCTCTCCTTAGCCTACGTAGGGTTCTTTCAATTTCAGAATCGTGCTTCAAGTTCTTCCCTTACAGTGTTCGCCTATTCATAAAATAAATAAAAAATATGTAAAAATAAGTAAAAATCAAAACAAATAATTATGTTGCAATCCCCGGTAACGGCGCACAAATCTTGTTAACTTTACTAACGCTTGGCAAAAAAGTGGAAATGAAATGAAAATAATTAAAAAATAATGTCAAGAATGAGTTTTTTGTGTGCAAGTATACACGGTCATCAAGTAATACAACAATGAGCTGAGTATCGTATCCACAAGGATTAACCAAGAATTTAATTGTTTTAATTGTTTGCTTGTCAAAGGAAAATGTTGGATTGATTTGAATGTTTGGTTTAGAAAATAACTTAAAGGAATGCGATAAAGTAAAACAAGTTGACAAGAGAAAGTTTTCAAATGAGTGATGAGTGTTGGCAAGGGATGCCTGCTTTTTACGCTAGTTATGCTAGCTATTAATAACTCCATGCCTTGGATTTGTTGTTGAGCAGAATTTAAAAGTGGCATTTCCTCTATCGATGGAAAAATAGTGGAAATGCAATGAAAATAATTAAGAAATAATGCCAAGAATGAGTTTTTTGCGTGCAAGTATACACGGTCAACAAGTAATACACAGTGAGCTGAGTATCGTATCCACATGGATTGACCAAGAATTTAATTGTTTGCTTGTCAATGGAAAATGTTGGATTGATTTGGATGTTTGTTTTAGAAAATAACTTAAAGGAATGCAATAAAGTAAATACAAGTTGGCAAGAGGAAGTTTTCAAATGAGTGATGAGTGTTGGCAAGGGATGCCTGATTTTTACGCTAGTTATGCTAGCTATTAATAACGTCATGCCTTGGATTTGTTGCTGAGCAGAATTTAAGAGTGGCATTTCCTCTATCGATGGCAATGCCCTAAGTTAACCATATTAAACCCTTATATATCTATAGTGAAGCTTTTCATTAATTAACTTGATTACGTTTCAATCTATACTCCTAAGGGGTAGATTCACTCCCGAAGTAAGCTTATCTACTTGAACATCTTCTGTCGAAGCTTCTCTCCTTAGTATCTGGCAACCAATTGTTACCCCTCAAGTCTATTAAGATATTAAGGTATGATAAGCAAACAATGCCAACTGTCTTATGGCAAAGAATTTAGAAAACTGGAGTACTAGCCGGATAGAAAGCATTCTAATTATTAAAAACCAAACATAAACAAAGAGTTAAACACAAACATCCCCAACCAATTGTAAAAAGCTTAGTTCATGGTTAGGGGTTCCATCCACAAAATATCATCATATATCAACATCATCACTTAAATAAAAATAAAACTAAGAGAATGAGAAAGAAGGGAACTCGTTGATGCAGCCCTTTAATGGCTCCAAGCTCTCGGTCTAGGTTGGTCGAACCACACAGCCTCTAGCTTCCTCTTCTACCACCGTGCTCTATCTCCATTGTTCATTGTTGGGCTTCCTTTAAATTGTCACTCGTGGAAACCCTAGATTGAGTTTGAATTGGAAATCTAGTTTCACAATAAGATAAACGTGTTATCTCTTTACCCTTACTTTGAATTCGAACTGATCTGGTTCTAATTAGGGCTGACGTCATCAACCTTTGATCTTTTGCCAACCAAGCTTGGTTGACATTCTTCTATCTGCTTTTTCCAACTGAGCTCAGCATTTCCCTTTTGCGTTCACTTTCTCCAGTCCTACCATACCTGTACACCACAACAAGAAAATACACTTTTACTCTGGCAAATAAGACATTCCTTAACTCCTTAATATAAATGCATGATTTTACTAGCTAAATGCATGAATACATACTTAAAGCAAGCAAAATCATGTCAATATATACATAAAAACAATACTTTTGAGGAGTTAGCATTCCCCATCATAGTGCTCACAGGTATATAGCACTAGCTTGGCCTCATGGATGTTGGAGGTTCCTTGCATGTTCTTGAGTAGATTGGTGATGGTCGAGAGTCGAGATGCTACAATCTGAGGACGTCCAATTGGAGGGTTTCAGCTACTTTAGGTCCAGCCATCAATCTCCTTCGGGAAACTGGTAGTCAGCACTAGTGTAATCACTAATTTTTATCCGGCTTTGTATATACAATAATACTAGTTTAATGTTTTGTTATTGTTATCATTATTAAGGTTTAATAATTATTATTAATGTTTAATTTTATTATTAATAATATTGCTTAATATTATTACCGATTATTATTGTGGATAATATATGTAAGAACTATAATATTAAAATATATCTAAAATGTTGGCCTAAATTAAATTAAATGTCCATATATTACAAACCAGTATCCAATTTTTACAACTAGCTCGTTAGGCCCAAAACAATATAAAACCTATAAAACCCTAATAAAAAACTCTACCCTAATTTGTTTATCTTTTGCGCAGCCAAGATATGACCGTTGGATCAAATCTAATCTAACAGTCCAGATCAAAAGGAGAAGAGGCTATTCAGCTCTTCACACGCGCGTGTTTCTCACCCGAGACCGTTCTTCTCCTTCACGCCCTCATGCGCCTACGCTGCCTCATATCCTCCGTCCACGTGGTGCCACTGTAATATCCTCAAATATAGTATAAAAGAAGTTACTACAATGCCTTCATTAAATCCCTAATTGATTGAAAGCAAGATACTAAATCTAGTTAATAAGGACTAGAATGTTATAAATGTTAAAGTAGTAACCTATTGTATAAGTGACCAAATAAAAACAAATAACAAATTGAAGGAATGCATGCAAAATTCTAACATTCCTAAAATGCCCCTACACATGTCATTAATTAGGGGATAATCAAGGATAAATTAGACATTTTAGGAGGAGTTTATTGATGAGCTATTGTCATCCTCCCCTTGTGGCCGAATATGAGGAAGAAATAGAGAGAAAAGGGTTTGAGAGAGAAAAATCCATAATCCATTGATGCAAGCTTGAAATTTGGTGAAATTGAAGTTGTTAACATTCATATAATCTTGTTAGGAACGTAAAATCACTTCCTTGATATGTTATAGATACAAATAATGCATTTAGATTTAGGGTTCTTGCTTGAATTACATGAAATTGATGAATAGATAGTGAATTGATGTTATGAACTAGTTAAGAAGTTCAATTGATGGATTAAACCATGAAATTGACATGACAATAAAATGAATAGGAGAAATTGATGTTGTCAATAGCTAAATTGCTAATGAGATATATGTATAGTTGCTGGAAAAATTGAGGAATATGAACATAGTTGGAAACAATTTTGATTAGGGATTGTTTTGATAGGGAAAATGTGTAAACATGTTAAATGAACATAGAATCCTGTTTTGATCATGTTGCTAGGTAAAATTAAGATTGAATTGAATGGATATGTTGCTGGAAAATGACTACAATTAATTGAACTAGTTAAATTAGGTAATGGATTGCCTAGTTGATGAATTGGATGTGTAATTGTGATCAAATAGATCAAATTAGGTTCAACATGTTAATGCCCTGTTATAAGAACATTTCTAGGTGAATTATGATGGCCTAGACATGTATGAACATGAACATGAATGGAATTGCCATGTTAGGACCTTGCTAAAATGAGTTAAGGAGCTAGGAATTCAACCAAGTGTAATCTGCCCAGAATGCTCTGTTCTAGGCAGTAACTTTGAAAAATCACTAAAAATTGTGTATAATGAATTTAAGGCTAAAATTTTTATGGAAAACACCTTGGTATGTCTAAATTCATTAGGAGAAAACAGAACTGAACTCTGGGTTATATGCTGAATTGTAGAGAAGAAACACTAGGGACAGTGCAAACTGTCCAGTGTAGCAAAATGCCCTGTCTATATGTTAAAATATGTATTAATTGGATAATAACTAAAATTCAAGCCTTATATGTTTATAAATAAAATTTTGTTAGCTTTCCAACTGTGTAAACCAATTGAAATTCCGACGTATGGAATGAAAGATATGAATATTTAAGTAGGCAGTGCACATGCTGCCAGACAGTAACAATTTAGAAGTTTATATTGAATTGTATGCTTATGTATGGAGTCACATAATAACTCAATTGATTGTTGGATTGTATCTAATACCTTATGTATTGTATGAATGTTAGATCAAGTGGAAATTGATGATAAAGGGGCTCACTTAGATCAACAAGATAGTAGAGGAAAAAGGATTACAATCTGGGATCAACAATAGCTCGAAAAATATCATGTGAGTGTAGTTTAAAGTTTGGAGAGGGCGGTAACCTCTCCAAGTATGTTTTGATTTGTAAATTTTATTGAACCTTAAGTGTAAATTGCTTAATGAGCTTGCTATGAAGCAATAGCAAGGTAAGTACTCCTTTGAGTGGTTACTTGATTGTGAAGTATGCTTGGATTGTCATTGATTGAATTATTATGCTTATTGCCTAATTGAACTAGATGAAATTGAAGCATGATGTTATAGATAGAAGTACACAATTCATTGTTGAATGACATATTGATTGATACTCCCACATTAATTATGGAAACATTGATATTGGATTGGATCGAGTAAAAGGGAATATTGGCACAATTATGCATATTGAATTGAATACATGCTTCTAATTGCTTAAAAGGGATAACTATTGAAAGCCTTGGTCTCGAGTCGGTCTTAGATATAGTTGGCATGCCATAGAGTCTACAGAGCTCATTGTCGGGGTGGACTACGGTCCGGGACCTTGATCCCTAATTGGCGACAGTAGGAGGGAAGTATTGTTATTGGTCATTGGTGACAGTAGGAGGGATTGACCAGGTACTTGGTACCATATTGATTATTGTATTGGCGACAGTTTGGTTGGAGACTCGAGTATCTAGACTGAGTAATCGATTCTCAAGGTTATACTTAAAATGAATTAATAACTCATGCACATTGACTTGTTGCCACATTGAATTGTATTGATTGAATGTAAAGGTAAAAATTGAATATCATGAACTATGGATATTGAAACCTTGATTGAACATTGCTTATGTGAGTTGCTTGATTGTGAAGGAAATTCAAATGTTATGAACTATTGCTATTGAGACATTGATTGAGCCTTGTTACATGAGATTGCTTTAGTTGAATTGTTAAACGAATTGGATGTTTGAGTATGCCTAAACTTCAAGCTTTGTATTGATATTGGATTGAAAACTAGATAAGCATTTAGTAGGGTAAGCCTTGTTCGAATGGTTTCCTATTGATAGGGGAACCATATCATCCATTTGATGATTCGTAGTTGAGACTTATTGTATTGATGCCTTGAAACTTTAACTCACTCACTAAGCTTTGCTTATTCTAGTCTCATTTCTATGATACAGGTTGATTTTGGATCCTTCTGAAGTCTAAGCTCATACAAGTCACTTGTTGCTCAAAAGAGTATGTTTCTATTTTGTTTAGTTCTCCTAGGATGGTGGCACCTTAGGCATGTATATATATAAGGTCACTTAACTATGGTTTGTATAAGTTAATCCTATCCTTGATCTTAAAGAAGTTTGGTATGTATAAATGAGCATGTATACATTATATTGAACTTGTATGCTTGATAGTTTAATGTTCGATCTATATGGATGAATTATGCATGAAATGGTTGAATGGATTCTTTGAAATTGGGTATTTGACATTAGGTAAATGTAGTAAACCACATGTTTAGACATGAACTACATTCATCACCTAAGGAACTAGTCATATTGTCTAGATAATATTGGAAGCATGAATGATTGATTATGGTAACTTAAGTAAATAATAAACCATAAGTATAGACTTGAACCTCTTTGGTTACATTTAGTTCTAAACGAATGGTGTAGATGATTTTGTAGGCCTATAGGCTTGATTAAAATCACATATTTAATTCTTATAAAACACTTTTTGATATGCTTAATAGTCACAATGAATGTTAGGATGATCCATGCATTCCTCACCTAGTTCGAATAGTAGCTTGGAAATCAAGTAAGATTTAGATGGATTGAATATGATAACATATGGTATTATGAGACCTAGTTTATCAAGTGAGAGCATCATTTATGTTTAATTTGATCCTTTTCTATTCGAACTATGACTTGATGTGCAAGAAAGTCCTTAATCGAATGATACTTAATACCTAACATTGTTTGAATGGTTGATTGTAATTGTAGTAACTTACCTAATCCTACTAGGGTGGTTAGAGTATGTTACAGCCACCGCCAAAAAATACGTTGGTGCCGTTCTGCCACCGATTCTCTCCAACAATTGAACAAGACAGCACATAATAAAAAAATCAAGGGGATGTCAATCCCGAAATCATCAACAATGTAATCCTTTATTGTTGCTTAAGATTGTAAACAAAGAAAAGGGATAAAAAGGAATCCCCATGTAATCCGATTTCAAGTTATCATCAATACAAAAAAGAGGATTTTGGAGAGGTATTTTTAGTTCTTCACTATTCTTTTCGAATAAGAAAGAGATTTAGGGTTTTTACTTGGTTTCCGTCTCGGGTTGCTGTTGTGATGACAATAGAGGTGGGTGTTGCCGATGAACAACGCCATCACTATTCTTTTCGAATAAAATCTATTTTTTATTAAAAAAGAGTATCGAAGCATCAGTTTTTTAGATCTGGAGAAAATAAAGTTTCTTTTGTAAAAACAAAGGTTGGATCTGGTTTGCGGCGGCCGAAGATTGGTTTGCGGTTGCCGGCACGGTCGAAGGACGCCAGATTCTGAGTTCTTATTGAACACCAGATGGATATTTCAGAGAAAAGCTCGGAGGCCTTTTGATATGTTTTCAAAGGATATGAGAAAATGAGAAAAGTTTTTTTTGGGTTTTATACCATGATTTAAAAACGAGTTTATTACACCATTTAAATCTCTCTGCCTCTTCCAAATGCTCTTCGCAGTCCCTACACGTTTTCCAAACTTTTCAAATTCATCCCCATCAATTCGATTAAGCCCAAAATCAATGGGTTAATTACCCATTTCGGCCCTCTTTGTTATTAATCATTTCCATTCCAGTCCTCGTTTATGCTTTAATTATTTAATTAGATTAGATTTATATGACATGATTTATATTAGTTGCTTGTTTAAATTTAATTAATTGTTTACATATCTTTTATACTATGTATATTTTTTTACTATATTGATCCTTTTTACAATTTTAATTTGTATAAATATATAGAGTACTTAGTATATGTATCTATATATAGAATACATAGTTTTAACTAATACAAACTTATACCATATATAATATGCTTTTCATTAATACAATATATATTATGTTATGTTTACGTAAGGTTTCTTTTTCCCCTTTATTTGTACCTTAAATATATATATATATATATATCCTTTTTTACATATAGAATACACGGTGTTTCCTTTTTTATATCTATATATTCCCTTTGTTATATTTCCTTTTTTGTTTATATTCTCTTTTTTATATCAATCTATATGTATATATTATGATTCTATTTTCCCCTCATATATATATTATTGTATATAATTACATTATGTGTACGCTATGTTATAATATGTTTTCCCCTTCTTACATTATTATTGCTTTACAACATATGCTTTCATTTCTAGTACTTTAATTTATATGTTTACTTATTTATGGATTTACATTTATGCCCATTTATATATCAGCTAGCATATTTATTATTCATGCATTTAGTACGATGCATGTAGTTTTAGGCCTTTTTGTTCTAGTATATTAGTGAGAGTGTCATCTCAGTTTTTGGGTGTCTTTTTATTAGGTACCATGAATACCGAGGAAATTTCATTTATGTTATCATGCATGTATGCATTTTAGGGATCAAATTTTAAATTAAACTGATTTTTTTTCATTTACGTTACGAAATCTTAGGTTCCAATTTTGGGCGTTGTAGAGGTGTTAATCATTCCCCACGCGTAACCGGCTCCAGAACCCTTTTTAAATCTCTGGTTTGCTTTTTTTGGTGTCTGGTCTACCTTAATCGAGTGACCGGTGGCGACTCCTTTGTTTTCATTAAAAATACGAGCTTTTCCAAAATTCTCCTTCAATTGATTTTTTTATAAAAAATGGGATACTATGGTAATTTTTAGTTGCTACAACATGACGACTTCGTTGGGGACAAATTTTTGTTTTGAAAACAAAATAGAGAGTCAAGACATAGTTTGATTCGTATCGTAATTATTAAGAAAAATTGAAATTCAGTTTAATTTAATTTTTAATCTCTAACCTTGTTGGTTTACCGATTTATATTTTCCGTTTTGATATATTTGTCATTCATGCATGAGTTCTCTCTCCGAGCTTCGTCCCTTGTTAAGTGGGAGTGATTACTTCGCCTCGTGGGGTGTTCACCTCCGTGTGGTGTTATAATTCTTTTTTGGGATTCAGTCCATATATTTCATGGGGTCTACACCCCTGTATGGTATATGGGTCGTACCCCCCCGAATCGATGTTCTAGCGATAGTTCAGGTACCCATTACTTTAGATCCAAACAGCATATAGTGGACTGTAAGAGCCCACATTTTAGAGCCATGCTGAAACTCTATCCGTTTAGTGGTAACCCTACTTAGGTTTTGTTTGATTTGTTCAGTTTTTTATTGTTTATACTTGTTTTAATTGCATGATTTAATTACTTTAATTTATTGTCATGTTTATTATTTTCCACTTAATTTATTTTATCTTTATTTATTCGATTATTTCACCACACTGACATAGTTTCCTTTTGTGTTTGTTTTTTCATTTACATTTGTTTTGCATTGCATCCTTATGGCATAAAATAAAGGTATTAATTTCGCAAGTGGCTATCACTTTAGAAGGCGATCATAATGGATAAGAGGTCTTGTGATCAAATAGAACAGACAGATCCCGAGCATTGTCCTAAAGATACACTGAATACTAGAAAGGGTGTCACATCCGAAGGCTTTGAAATGAACATAGAAGACGATACTCACACTAGTGACGAATGAATTGAGGTACAAGATTTGAAGAAGCAAATGGCCGAGATGGTGAACCTGATGACCGCTATGGCCAAGGAGAAAGGGGTCATTGAATCAAGAGAAGAATTGGTCAACAATCAGAACGTGAAGCTTGATGGTAAAAAATCTACCCCTGAATGAGGCAACTTGGCCAAATATCATAGTTCGAACCCATTCGTGATTCACATCAACAAATCAGTAGGAGGAGTATCTAAGTCAAGCTCCCAGAAAGTGGTGGTAGGTCCAGAAGAAACCCGAGAAACAAGTGATGTGAAGAAGCACATTTTTGGTTCCCATGAGATATACTGAGTTACTCTCGGTGCTGGTCGAGAGGAATCTTATTACCTCGGTTCAGTCCGTGCCAAAGGAACCTCCTTACCCAAAAGGTTACAACATTCGTGCCAGATGTAGTTACCACTTAGGAAGTTTAGGTCACACTACTGAGAATTATGAGGCTTTGGAGAAAAAAGCTCAAGACCTTATCAAAACATGAGTGTTGGATTTTGAAAATGGAAAGCTCAGATTCCACAACGAGCCAGCAATAACCTGGGAGGAAAAATTAAATAAAGGCCAGTACCCAGGGCAAGGTTCAAATCATGATGTCTACTTCCTGACTGATGCTCAAAAGGTGAGAGTTAAAGGTTTTCATTTCGATCTGATACCCACATTGTATGGAGAGCTATATCCTCAACTATTGGAAGCCCCGTTGGTGAGCTCGGTCTTTCTGACATCCATGCAACCCCCGTACCCAGATTGGTATGATGTTAATGCTCGTTGTGAGTATCACCCCAGAATTTAAGAGCATACCATCAAGAATTGCATAACCTTTAAACGGCAAGTCCAAGCGCTTTTGGAAAATAGAAAGTGGGAATTCAAAACAAGGGGTCAGCTAAGGATGGAAGTACTCTAGAAAAGGGGCATCTGCTTGAATGAGACGCTCAAGAAAACAAGCTCAGGCAAGAAAAAGATGATTTGAGTGAGGAACTGAAGGTTTTACAGGATGAGCTTAGAAGTTCTTTACAAAAGTACGAAATTCATGTTGAAACCATCAAGCAAGTCGCATATGAAAACACTATAGAACTAACTTCTAAGTTGTGAGAGGCTAAATGATAAATAAAAGAAATGGACAATGACATGAAGGTGGTCGTTACTCAAGCGCGCAAAGTGGCAGACTTGGCCAACGCAACAATGTCGTTAAGTCAGAATATTGATCCAGCACTAGACCGAGAAGGAAAGTTAACTTGCTTGTTGGAAGAACTAAAAAAGTTAGGGGTTAGGGCTCATCAATATCTGTAAATCTTGGAAAAGAAATAGTTGATGTAACAAGCCTTTTTGTTTAATGAAAGTCTTTCTACGATGATCACTTCACGACTAATATGTTGTTGCATTCATGTTTACATTTCATTTCAACATTGCATATTATAGGTGTTGATTCAAAATTATTCCATATTAAGAGATCTTTATAATGAGAATGATGTTCTATAATATACAAAGAATGATAATGCTACGGTTTGAGGATGGTTCGAATGGAAGCAAATGGAAGGTGGAGACAGAATTAGAGCGCCGAGTACACACTTCGCTCCAGGAAGTCGAGATACTAAGAAGACTGATTGGTTGATACATGTAGAATATTGTCAATCTTCTGTAAACATACATATTCTCTTAATGAAAGTCTTTCTAAAGGACTATTGGTGAATCAATACCTTGTATTCATTGTATTTTATACTTATTGGTTGCCCTTCTATTCTTTTGTTTATTTATGACATGTTTATGCATTAATTAACTAAATAATAAGATTCTTGGGGTTTGATGACAATAATATGGAAATTAGTTGAAAGCTTTGTCATGGGTGAAAGAATTGAACGGACTCAAAAATCAAGACTCGAGCAGTTAGAAGATAAAATCGAGAGATGTGTCAGGAAAAGAGGAGGAGTTGATGCTTTCAACACAAGAGAGCTTTGCCTAATCCCTAATTTGGTTATTCCATTTGATTCTAAGATTCCTTGCTTTGAGAAACATGATGGTACCAGCTGTACTAAGATTCATCTGACTATGTTCTACAGAAAAATGGAAGGCTACCTAGGAAATGAAAAGTTGTTGATTCACTACTTCCATGATAGTTTTACATGGCCTACCGTAATATGGTATAACAGATTTAGCAAAGACCTAATTCGGTCATGGGATCATTTAGCCAAAGCATTCTTAGGGCAATATAGATATGCCTTGAATTCAGCACCTAGTCGGCAATTTCTTCAAAGCCTGAAGATGAGATCTGATGAGAGCTTTAAAGGATATGCTTTAAGGTGGCAGAGTTTGGCAGCCGAGGTACAACCTCCTATAGTTGAAGAGGAAATGACTCATATGTTTGATGCAACTCTTCTCATCCTTTTCTTTCATATAACGCTCTAGAAATCAAGGAGCAGATTCGAGGACTTTATGATAGTTGGAGAAAGAATAAAACATGAGATTCAGACAGGGATATTAGGGCAGAAGCTTATAGACCAAACTAGTCAGGAAGTAGAAGACAAAGCGGTAAACGAGTGCCACCTTCAAAGCTCTCGTAATCGTAAGAGAAGAAGGCTTGTTGATCATTCTGAATCACCCCAAAAAATTCCTCGAACAAGCGTGAATCTTTAGATATTTAGGGGTACCAATTTTAGACTTTTTCCCTTATTTGGTTGAAGGTCATTACATCATTCCTAGGATGATGAAGATTACGCTTGACTTATCTGCCCACAGTTTTAACTCGAATAATGTTTACGATTTCCACATAAGGGCACCAGGGTATTCCACCAGGAAGAGCAGTCCATTGAGGAGCTAGTCAGAGATGGAGTTTTGACACAAGAGTTAATTCAGCAGGTGGAAAACAAGGGAGAGGGGGCAAGCTTACATCGTATCGAAAAGTCAAAATGAATGATTCGTCACTCCAAGGATGACTTGAAGTCCCTATGCACAGGTTTCTCATCATTTCCTAATATTTTTTAAAAACTCTTCCACATTTTGGTTTTTTCTTTTGAGGATAATGCATAGAACAAACCCTACGGCTTAAGCCCTAAAGTGGTGGAAATATTTTGTAAAGACACATGTTTATTTATTTTCGTCAAAATGAAAAATCACATTTTCTTAATTCATATTTAGAAGACATTTTTGCATTTCTTGATTTTATAAACATTTTATTCATTTTTATGGGGTAGTTTTTGTTCTCCCATACACATATACATATTTTTTTGAAGAATAAATGAATATATATATATATATCATTTTTATCAGGTCATTGAATTTGAATTGCAAGAGTACCTTTGATTCAAATTCAGAGACCAATTCTAAGTTGCTTATGTTTAGAAAGAATTGAATGTTGTGAGGATATTACAAATGCGAGCCTCTAATGATCTATTTAGGCCAACGGGGGAACAAAACAAGTGTTCAGGTAATAGGCAGATCCCATTTAGTGAATTCCCCTCATGCATTTGTTGTTTAAGATCCTCGAGTCAAGTGTTGACCCTAAACTTCTACTTCTTGAAGACTTTCTCTGGATGTCTATGAATGGGATGACGAATGATATTCTTTCACTTTCCAAGGAGGAAGAAATAAAACCTCATATATTGGATACAAAGGCTAGAGAATCATCAAAAATAGTTGAAGGAAAATTCATGCTCCAAGAGCCAACCAAGCGAAGTTGAAAATGCCAACTAGAAGGCCGAAGCGAATGAGAATCAGAGCATTAAGTTGAACAATGCAATAAAAGAAAGCAATATACACATGTGAAATTCCCCATTCAATTTAGAAGAGTCATGGAGAATTGATTATGTTCGAGTGGAAACATGCATCAACACTAGTCAGGATAAAGTACGGTCCAAAAATACATATTCCCAAATTTGAAGAAAAGAAATGAATTTTAGGGAAGGATGAGGCATGGTGAGTTAGTAATATTAAGAGAGCTACCTTAAATGGGTTAGAATTTAGGTATGAGAATTATTCCTCTTAGAAGCCTAATAGACTGAAAGAGATTACAAATGTGCACATATCTCTGCAAACAGTCAAGATATTATAAACATACGCTTCATTCAGGTTGATCTTTGTCAATTTGAAGCAAATGTGCTATTGCATTTGATATTTTGAGCCGAACATTAGTTTCCAAAAATGTTTGGCATTTACTCTAATTTTGATTTTTTAAACATTAGTTTTCAAAAATGTTTGGCATTTTTCTACAAATTTTGATATTTTTTTTAATATTTTTTCATTTTCTCCAAACATTAGTTTTCAAAAATGTTTGACATTTTTTCTCCAAATTTTGATTTTTAAGATATCTATAGTTTTTTTAAACATTAGTTTTCAAAATATTTGGTATTCTCTCCGAGTTTTATTTTCAAAATGACTAATATCTTTTCAAAAAATTGCATTTTTGTATTACTTTATAATGAGAATTAAAGCATAGGGACCTAGAATTGGTTTCCGCCGAGATAATTCATTAAGTTCGATAAAGAAGATTGAACTTATAGATGAATTCAGGGAGTGGAGGAATTTTGCTCGCCCTAATATTGAAATAGACGAAGACTTTGAATGATGGATCAAAGATGAGAAAGTAGTTGAGCTTAAGATTGATTGGGGTAATGCTGAACATAAAAATGATGAGAGTTCTTATATAAGAATAGTATAGGGGCCAAAAGCATATCAGTTACAAATATAGGTGGTAACCCTGGAAGATGAGAAGGATATTCACATGAAAGATTTGAAAGCATGTTGCTAAATCAGATTTGAAACAAATGTTCAATTGACAAGATGAAGATTTAAGAGCATAATACTAAGAAGAAAATAAAAGAAATCCGGGGATGACCTTTTAGGGGACGAAAGCTTATATGAAGATCTCCTAATCCTCACATGCATTATATGTAGTTAGACATCCCTATGTTAGGAGTATGCTAACTTAAAAGCATTTTGCTTATTTTAAACAGGTATTCAAAGACTTTGATCTATGGCTCCATGTTGAAGAGGTAAATCATGCTAAAGATTTCCATTTGGTAGCCTTTTGGCGTGAATCCATTTCTTAAGTCTTTTGGGCTATCGATAAGTCTTTGGGCATGATGATAAGTCCTTCGGGCCATTAGTAAGTCATTCAGGCATGATGTTAAGCCTTCTTTTGATGTTATTACAAGTATAAATCAGGGCATCATTTTAAGGGATGTTGGTAGCCTTTTTGGCGTAAATCTATTTCTTAAGTCCTCTGGGCCATCAGTAAGTCCTCCATGCATAATGATAAGTACTTTGGGCCATCAGTAAGTCTTTCGGGCATGATGTTAAACCTTCTTTCGATGTCAATATAGGTAGAAACTAAGGCATCATTTTAAGGGATGTTGATAATCTTTTTGGCGTGAATTCATTTTTTAAGTCCTTCAGGCCATTAGTAACTCCTTCGGGCATGGTGTTAAGCCTTCTTTTGATGTCGAGACGAGTAGAAATCGGGGCATCAACTTAAGGTATTTTGGTATTCTCTAAGCGAGATGCCACTTTTTAAGTCATTCGGGCCATCAGTAAGACCCTCAGGCATGATATTAAGACCTTCAGGCCATTAGTAAGACCTGTAATCACTCATTTTTATCCAGATATAGTATTATTATATAGTTTTATTATATCTTATAATATTATAATAAAAGTAAAAGGAAAAAAAGAAAGGAAAAAGTAAAAAAAGAGGAAAGTGTGCATGTGTGCCACGTGCAAAAATCACCCACGTCACTTCCCACCATTTGCCTATCAAAGACGGGTGGGGAGGATGCCAAATACAAGAAGGAAGAAAATTGGCCATGAATTGCAATTGAAAGCAATCGGCATGGCCCAAGCCTTGGGGCAGTGCCCTTCAAGGCTCGAGAGCAGTGCTCTCGCCGGAGAATTATTTTTTGGACTGTTTATTCGATTGGAGGTCTCGTTGAGGTCCGTTCGAATAAATTTTTGGGTCATGGCTAGATGATGTCGAGATCTCGCTAGGGGTCGGTCGAGGTTCTCTATTCGGGCTTCTAGTAGGGTAAATTCTGATCTTTATCTTTGTATTTATTGTCATCTTAAATATAGAATAATATATATATATATATATTGATTATGTTTTTTGGCGTAATATATGTTTTGTAAGCCATATTTGTATGTGTACTTTACGTTGTATGAATTAATTATATGAATAAAATATATTATTGTCATTAGATTTTCATATTTACTTTTGTTTATACTTTAATTGTTCATACGTATAACTATTACACCTAGCGTAGACCCTATTGTTCTGGTATTCTATTGGGAGTGGCATCCTGTTCTTCAGGTGTCATCTCCTTTGACTGTTATGAATATCAGGATAATTTTAAAATAATCATGCATTTTAGAAGTTAAAATTAAATTAACTCAAATTTTGGTTTTCTTGCAAAGACAACACTAAATCAACGCAGTACCAATTTTGGGCGTTGTGGGGTTGCTAATCCTTCCCTATACGTAATTGACTCCCGAATCTAAACGTTTAGAATCTCTGGTTATTTTTAATGGTGTATGACCTACCAAAGTGGCCGGTGGTGACTCTAATTTTTGTTTTAAAATAAAAACCTTTATTACAGATGACGACTCCGCTGGGGACACTTTTTTAAGAGAATCATGCCAATGTTGATTTTGTGTTGTCTTGCAAAAAAATAAAAAATTCGGTTTAATTTAATTTTAATCCCTCAGCATTCATGCATGAGATTTTTAATCGGGCTCCTCTCCTTGTTAAGTGCGAGTGATTACTTCGCTTTGTGGGGTTTTCACCTCCGTATAGTGTTGTAATTCACTTCCTAAATTTTGTCCTTATATTTCGTAGGGTCTACACCTCCGTATGGTATAAGGGTCGTATTCTCTTGAATCGATATCCTAGCGACAGTTTGGGTACCGCTCGCTCTAGAACTTAAACCGCATATATTGGACCGTAGGAGCCGACCCATTTTAGAACTCTTAAGTGGGAATGATTACTTCGCTTCATGGGGTATTCACCTCCGTATAGTGTTGTAATTCATTCCCAGAATTCGATCCTTATATTTCATGGGTTCTACACCTCCGTATAGTATAAGGTTCGTATTCCCCCGAATCGATGTCCTAGCGACAATTCAGGTACCGCTCATTCTAGAACTTAAACCGCATATAGTGGACCGTAGAGCTCACCTTTTAACCATGCGAAAACTTCATCCGTTTATCGATAACCCTGTTAGGCCTTGTTTGATATATTTATGCTTTTGTTTGTTATATATGCCATATATGTGCTTTTAATTGCTTTAATTCATTACCCTTATCATTTTGTTTTTTTGTTTATTTATTTGATTATCTTACCGTACTAGCTTGGTTTTCTGTTGGTGTTTATTTTTTGTTTTCTTTATCTTTTTTTGCATTTATGTTGCATACCACATCATACCATGTTGATTTGAGAACAATTCAATTTAGAGGGCATTCGACATGGGAGAGAAGTCTGTGATGCCAAGAGCAATAATGCTACAGTATCAGGTTGGGCCAAACGAAAGCCAATGGAGAAAGAAGACTATTTTACGATGAGATATGTGTCAAAGCCCCCTTCAAACTGGATTGACAAGATATGCCCCGGAAGAAGACTCTTGTCTACATTCTGCCTGTAGGGGTTAGTGATATTTTCAGAAGTTTTAGGGTATGTAGATTACACTGCCGCGAACTTTTTGAGCAGTAGAAGAGAATAGTGAGACTGCCCCTCAGTCCGAAGTAACGTTAAGACATGAAGTGCGAACCTTGCTTCACGAAGTCAAGATGTCAAGAGGAGAAACTAAATGTTATCTGTAATTCATTATTTTAGCTTCTTGCAATCAGAGATCTTCTCCGTTAAACTGGTGTTTTTCTAAGGACTGTTTACGAATCAACATCATATTTGCATTCATTGCATTTTATACATATTGTTCTCCCTTCTAGTCTTTTATTCATGACACATTCCATGCACTGACTAATTATATGATAAATATTTATCCGTATTAGTTGAAGTTTTATCATGGATGAAAGAATTGAACAAACTTAGAGATCGAGACTCAAGCAGCTAGATGATAAATTCGAGAAAGAGAGGCATTGGGGCATTCTACCAAGAAGTAGGGCAAGCTTACACTGCACCTAGAAGACCAGAATAAGTTGACACCATGACAATGACTGGCATTTTAGCAAGACCGACCAAAATGTCGATATAACGTGCTTAAATACGGTAAAGTTTAAAAAAATGGATAAGTCAAATATCCATCGAAAATCTATTTTTACGAATGGTCAAATGAAAATAAACCCTTTGGAAAAATCTAATGTCATGATTGGTATAAACTGATTGTACCCAAGGGAATGGTAAAACTAGCCTGAAGCAAACGACTACCGGTAAAGGCAAATCAAAACCGTTGATCCTTGTGCATTTGGGAAAAATGCAAAAGAAATCCATGAGCTAAGCTATAGTCAGAGTGTAGTTATTTATGTCAAAATGAAAATTTCATTTATAAAATATTTTTGCATTATTCGATTCTTTAAATATTTTATTCACAAATTTAGAAAAAGGGGATATGTATATATCATTTTTATTAGGACCTTAAATATCAATTGCAATAGTACATTTGAGTCAAAGCCAAAAGACCAATTCCAAGCAGCTTATGCTTAGAAGGAATTGAATGTTGTGAGAATATTGCAAATGCGAGCCTCTGATAATCTATTTAGGTCAACGAGGGAACAAGATGAGTGTTTAAATAATGGACAGACCCTATTTTAGGAAATTCCCTTCTCAGGCATTTGTCGTTTAAGATCCTTGAATCGAGTGTTGACCCTAAACTTCTATCCCCTGAAGAATTTCTCTTGACATCTATGAATGGGACAACGAATGACATTCACATTTTCCAAGAGGAAGAAATTATTGAAATCAAAGGCCATAAAATCAACAGAGGAAATTGATTGAAGACTGTAAGAAAAATACCAGGCAAAAAATTGAAGCAATCCAGAATGAGCACAACAAGTTAAATAGTACAATGAAGAAAAAGAGTGAGGTAAATGAATAATTCACTAGCATCAAAAGAGCCATAGAGGATTGATTACATCGAAGCAAAAATAGACGTCAAGGTTTAATACAAATACAATAAAAGAAGGGAGATTAAAGACTGGGACCCTGAATAGTCAGTTTAAAAAAGAAAAAGAATAAAAGAAGATAAAGTATTTTACATGAGCACGCATAGATCAAGCAATGCAAAAATGAAGCTTTAAGTGGAAGAAATGAGTAGGAGACTTCAAGTACTCTTGATTTTGAAGAACCTTGGAAGATCAAGTATCTCTGAATAGAAAAAAAAGTATCAATATCTGGCCAGAATGCATCTTGAAAATAAAAGGAAAAGAGTAGCCTGGTGAGCATATTGAAATCTATGCCCGACCAGAATACACCGATCTAAGAACACAAAAGAAAAAATAAAGTCAAGGGTAAAAGCCCTTAAAAGACCATTTTGATCATTCATAGATATCTAAGTTTAGTAAGATTGTCTTCAGATTACATTCTGCCTATAAGGGTTAACCTTTCTTCAAGGAACGTCAAACTTCAAGTGCCTGATCGACACCAAAATGAAGAAAGGATAGGCCATGGTGAGTTAGTGAGATTAAGAGAGCCACCTAAAATGGGTTAGAATTTAGGTACGAGAATCGTTCTTCTTAGAAGCCTAATAGACTGGAAGAGGCTACACACGTGCATATATCCTTACAATAGTCAAGATATTCTAAACATACTCTTTATTTGAATTAATATTTGTTAATTTGAAACAAATATGCTATTGCATTTGATATTTTAGGGTCGAACATTAGTTTTTAAAAGTGTTGGAATTTTTACCCCAAATTTTGAGATATTATTACTCATGCATCATAAAGTATGCTCATGCATCATCTTTATCATATTACCTAAAAACATTCATATAGAAAATTGAACAAGTAGTTTCCAAGAAGATGACTTTGGCAAGAACTTCACGCACCTTTGCACTGGTCAAGAAGACACGAGCTTGATTGTAATCTGTATTGATATGATTATCTCAATTAAAAAGGCAGAGGTCATCCGACAATCTCAAAGCAAGATATCACTTTTTAGACTTTCAAGTCATCGCCTTTGATGGATTTCTTTTGATGTTAAGACGGGTATAAATTGGGGCATCATCTCAAAGATTTCTAATCTTTAGCCTTTTGGGAAGTAATGGACTCGGGGCATGATGACAACCTTACTTTGATGCCAAGACGATCAGAAATCAAGGCATTATCTCAAAGATTTCCAATCTTCATCCTTTTGGGAAAAGTGAAATTTTTTTTGCACCCACGCCATAGGAAATATGGTGTCATTTCTAAAGATAAATGTTCTATATAGAAGAACCCACATTTTCAAAGATTCGAAGCAAAAGGTTCTATACAGGGAGAACCCATCAAGTTCTATATAAGAAGAACCCATCAAGTTCTATATAGGAAGAACTTGTAGCTCAAAAGATTCGACGCAGAAGATTCTATATAGGAAGAACCCACAGTGTTGGTAATCGAAGGCGAAAAAGTTCTATATAGGAAGGACTTGCAACCCAAAGGATTTTGCCAAAGAGAAGCTGAATTCTATACAGAAAGAATTCGCCTCTCCAAGGCTCCAGACAGAGGAAGAGTGAACCGGTTCTATATAGGAAGAACTCACAGCTTCAGGACTTTAAAGCGAAGAACTCGCAGCTCCAAGACTTCAAAGCAAAGAGTTTTATATGGGAAAAACTCATAACTTCAGGATTTCAAGGTGAAAGTTTTAATATAGGAAGAATATGTAGCTCCAAGACTAGAAGGTGGAAATGTTCTATACAGGAAGAACTTGCAACCTAAAAGTTCTTGTGACTCAAAGAAGACAAGCTAAAAAGTTCTGTATAGGAAGGACTTGTAGCTCAAAGATTTCAGATGGAAGAGAAGTGAACAGTTCTATATAGGAAGAACTCGAAGCTTCGTATCTCCATACACAAAAGTATGGCAAAAATGAGTGCTTATGATCTTTGTTTTGTTCTCGTTTCACAAGAACAAGCAAAGAGGGGCAACTGTAATCACTCATTTTTGTCCGGATATAGTATTATTATATAGTATCATTATATCTTATTATATTATAATAAAAGTAAAAGTAAAAAAAGAAAGGAAAAAGTAAAAAAGGAGGAAATCGTGCATATGTGCCACGTGCAAAAATCACCTACGTCACCTTTCACCATTTGCCTATAAAAGGCCGGTAGGGAGGCTGCCAAATACAAGAAGGAAGAAAACTAACCATGAATTGCAATTGCAATTGAAAGCAATCGGCGTGGCCCAAGCCTTGGGGCAGTGCCCTTCGAGGCTCGAGAGCAGTGCTCTCACTGGAGAATTATTTTCTGGACTGTTTATTCGATCGGAGGTCTCGCTGAGGTCCATTCGAATAAATTTTTGGGTCATGGCTAGATGATGTCTAGATCTCGCTAGGGGTCGGTCGAGGTTTTCTGTTTGAGCTTCTAGTAGGGTAAATTTTGATCTTTATCTTTGTATTTATTTTCGGTTTAGATATAGAATAATATATATTGATTATGTTTTTTAGCGTAATATATGTTTTGTAAGCCATGTTTGTATGTGTACTTTAGGTTGTATGAATTATTTATATGTATAAAATATATTTTTGTCATTAGAATTTCATATTTACTTTTGTTTATACTTTAATTGTTCATACATATAACTATTACACCTAGCTTAGACCCCATTGTTCTGGTATTCTATTGGGAGTGGCATCTTGTTCTTCAGGTGTCATCTTCTTTTATTGCTGTCAATATCAGGGTAATTTTAAAATTATCATGCATTTTAGAAGTTAAAATTAAATTAACTCGAATTTTGGTTTTCTTGCAAAAACAACACTAAATCAACGTGGTACCAATTTTGGGCATTGTGGGGATGCTAATCCTTCCTCATGCAAAATCGACTCCCAAACCTAAACGTTTAAAATTTCTGGTTGTTTTAAAATAAAACCTTTATTACAAGACTTTCGAGCATGATGTTAAAACTTCTTTTCGTGGCAACACGACAAATATCAGGACATCAAAGAATTCACACCTTGAAGAATTAGCCGAAGAAAAGCGAAAAGTTCCAGAAGAACTCGTGATTCCGAGGCTACAAAAAGGGAAGTAGGATAAAAATTAGTACTTATGATTTTTGCTCTATTCTCGTTTCACAAAAATGAGCAAAGAAGGGTAGCTGCAATCATTAATTTTTATCTAGCTTTATATATATACACACACTAATACTAGTTTAATGTTTTTTTATTGTTATCATTATTAAGGTTTAATAATTATTATTAATGATTAATGTTATAATTAATAATATTACTTAATATTATTACCGGTTATTATTATGGATAATATATGTTAGAGCTGTAATTTTAAAACATATATGAAATGTTGGCCCAAATTAAATTAAGTGTCCATATATTACAAACCAATATCCATTTTTTACAACTAGCCTGTTAGGCCCAAAACAATATAAAACCTAAAATACCCTAATTTGTTTATCCTCGCAGCTAAGATATGATCCAATGATCCAGATCAAAAAGGAGAAGAGGCCATTCAGCTCTCCACGCGTGTGTTCCTCACCCGATACCGTTTGGCTCCCTCACACACCTACGCTGCCTCATCTCTTCCGTCCATGTGGTGCCACCACTAAAATATATGATGCTGTCGTATTGCCACTGATTCTAATCAACAACCGAACAGGACAACACATAATAAAAAAACCAAGGGGATGTAAGTCTCGAAATCATCAACAGTGTAATCCTTTATTGTTGCTTAAGATTGTAAACAAAGAAATGGGATAAAAAGAAATCCCCATGTAATCCAATTTTAGATTATCATCAATACAAAAAAAGAGGATTTCAAAGATGTATTTTCAGTTCTTCACTATTCTTTTTGAATAAAAAGGATTTAGGATTTTTACCTGGTTCCGGTCTCGGGCTGTCGTTGTGACGACGACAGAGGTATGTGTTGCTGATGAACACCACCACCGTGTCTTGCTCTTTTCACTTACCTTTTCTCCGATTAGAGATTTAAAATGTTTTGAGTTTTCAAAAAAGGGTTTATAAAATCTGGTTTTTTCTTTAAAAGAGTCTCAAAGCATCAATGTTTTTGGATCTGGAGAAAATGAAGTTTCTTTTGTAAAAACAAAGGTTGGATCTAATTTTAGGAAGGAAAAATGAAGCTTTTGGTTGTTTTGGACTTCGATGGAGCCGGCGAAGTCCGGCTGGTGATTGGTATGCGATGCCCGGCACAGTGGAAGGATACCAGATGAATATTTCAGAGAAAATTTGAGATGCCTTTTGATATGTTTTCAAAGGAAATGAGAATAGTTTTTGTTTTTTTGGGTTTTATACGATGTTTTAGAAACGGGTTTAGTACACCATTTAAATTCCTCTGCCTCTTCCAAATGCTCTCTGCAGTCCCTACACGTTTTCCAAACTTTTCAAATTCATCCCCATCAGCCCGATTAAACCCGAAATTAGTGGGTTAATTATCAATTTCGCCCCCCTTTGTTTTTAATCATTTCCATTTTAGTCCTTGTTTATTATTTAATTATTTAATTAGATTAGATTTATATGACATGTTTTATATTAGTTGCTTGTTTAAATTTAATTAATTGTTTACATATCTTTTATACCATGTATATTTGTTTTTACCATATTGATCCTATTTACCATTTTAATTTGTATAAATATAGAGTATTTAGTATAATGTATCTATACATAGAATACATGGTTTTAACTAAAACAAATTTATACCATATATAATATGCTTTTCATTAATACAATATATATTATGTTATGTTTACGTAAGGTTCCCTTTTTTTCCCTTGATTTGTACCTTAAATATATATATATACATATATATATATATATATATATATATATATTTCCTTTTTTACATATAGAATACACGATGTTTAACCTTTTAATATCTATATATATTCCCTTTATTATATTTCCTTTTTTGTTTATATTCCCTTTTTATATCAATCTATATGTATATATTATGATTCTGTTTTCCCCATATATATATATATATATATTATGTGTACGCTATGTTATAATATGTTTCTATTATTATTATTATTATTATTATTATTATTATTATTATTATTATTATTATTATTATTTTACTACATATGCTTTCATTTCAAGTACTTTAATTTATATGTTTACTTATTTATGGATTTACATTTATGAACATTTATATATTAGCTAGCATATTTATTATTCATGCATTTAGTATGATGTAAGTAGTTTTAGGCCTTTTTGTTCTGATATATTAGTGGGAGTGTCATCCCGATTTTCAGGTGTCTTCTTCTTAGGTACCATGAATACCGATGCAATTTCATTTATGTTATCATGCATGCATGTATTTTAGGGATCAGATTTTAAATTAAACCGAATTTTAAATTTTCTTTGCATTTACGATACGAACCCTTAGGTACCAATTTTGGGCGTTGTGGGGGTGTTAATCCTTCCCCATGCGTAATTGGCTCCCGAACCCTTTTTAAATCTCTGGTTTACTTTTTTGGTGTCCAGTCTACTTTAACCGAGTGACCGGTGGCGATTCCTTTGTTTTCATTAAAAATACGAGCTTTTCCAAAATTCCCCTTCAATCAATTTTTTTTTATAAAAAGTTGGATGCTATGGTAATTTTTAGCTGCTACAATTGGTTATCCTGTCAAGTACTTTAAAAGCATCATCACATTCTTTATCGAGCAAAGTACCATTAGTTGACGAATCAATCATCATCCTTGTTGTTGCATTGACACCAGTACACCCTATGACGCAGCGAAAAAAATTATCTGGTATATTGCACCAGTGATCCATGTACGAGGAACGAATCCGGGGTGAAAAGGGATGAAACGTTACCTTAATTAAATCTAAAAACCGCAGGGAGTTAGGAGAATTCAATTCTTCTAGCACGATATCGAATCCAAGTCATCACAATAGCGTTCTAACCTCTACGTAGTCCACCCGAACGAAACAAACAATATTTTCTCTTCTCTAACTGTTAGAGAGGTTTTTCGCAAAAGCATACTTTGGCTGCTAGACCTTATGCATTTATATAGTAATCAAAACCCTAATTCTAATTAAATTCAGATTCTTTAAATATACAATATATTTAACCGAATATAATTAAATATGTAGAATCCGATTCTACTTCAATCAGATTTCTTTAGGGATATATATTAATAGTATATGATAATTACAATAATTATCTATTATTAAAATATATATAAACGAAACTATCTATAATTACAATAATCATAATAATTTCAATATTTTATTTAATTCATGCACAAAAAAGTTTGTACATATGCTATCTAGTCGATATTTGTTCGTTTCAATCATAGGGTGTGACCCTTGTAGGTTCATGCAACGTTAGCAGTAATATCTAGAACAATTCTAATATTACAAGCAATGAGTGGCATCTAGCTATACATCATTGCTACCTAAGTTACAAGAAGTCGTGGTTCGACATAACCTTTTTTGTGATTAACTTTTTTTATGTATTACATCCTTTTGTCCTTATATCTAGATCAGACACAAGTCATGGAATAGTCACACTTGTATAGTCCATCTAATAGTTCTTGATATCTTGAGTAGACTATTATAAACGAATAACTATGATATCTCATATCAATTTATTCGAGCATGACCATGCATTTTTAGTCTCACTCAATCAAGTGGCCTATGATATTACTCCTATTATTTAGGAGGGACAAATCCTATCTTGAACAACCATATTCTGCTACATAGATTGCAACATATCCAATATCAGTCTTTATAGCGTAGTCAGTTATGACACACGTTTTATTTTATCAAAATATGTCACTCACAATGTTGAAATAATGATAATCTCAAGTCCGAGGATCATACATGTAGTTATCATTATGAGCAATGTTGTGACGGTCACATAATAATCCAAGAAACATGCTCATAGCGTGTCAGTCCAGTATGTCGTTCTCTAACACATACTTATGTATTGATTTTGACATCTCCATGTCAGTGACAACACTTTGTCATCAATCAACTACATATTAGTCTTAATATATTATTGTTGTCCATGCCCACAATAATACTCGACTAAGGACATTCTAAGAATAACTATATTATTCTAAGGACTTTACTATAATTCAATTTATTTATAAACACACAGAATAAGACTGAAATAATAATGGCTTTATATTAATAAACAAGATAAAATAATAATGACTTTACTATAATTCAATTTACTATAATTCAATTTATTTTACAACCATCTCATAAATGGCCTTTGGGCATACTCTAACAGCTCTGGCTCGAACACGTAGTGAGAAAGGGAATAGCTTAAGTTGTAAAGCATCAATAGGTATATCTGGTTGGTTGAAACAATCAATGACTTCCAGGTAAGCTTGGATGTGCTCACGAGCATCTTCTCTTGCGGATCCTCCAAATTTTCCAATTTTATTGAGCATGTTGAACATAACAGGCTTTAGCTCAAAAAGGGTCGTCCCTAGATCAGGTACCACAGTCGGTGGGTTGAGATTGTTGATGACGGGCTCAATGATATCTCTCATGAATCTTCTGGGCCTGGCAGGAGGTGGATCCTCATGTCAATTTTGGCCATTAAATTGAATTCCGCTGCCAACTCCCTATTTATCGACTGGAGGTACATCATTTAGATTACGCATATTTTCAAGGTCATTTTGTCACATCCTGAAAACTGGCCTAGTTAGAATTAGGTTCTAGCGATCAGAATTTTGTATCAGATAAGCCCGGATGATGTAAGCATATGATCTTTGTACCTTTTTTAAGTAATGAAAATCAGATGGGTTCAATTTAAATCGAGGGACCTTTTTTAAGAAATTCAAAGCTGAAAATGTAGGAAATAAGCCAGGTGTATTGATACGGTGAGACAAGTATCGATACGGCCTAACTGTCCATAACTAACTTACCTATTTTAGCCTAGCCGTATTGATACGGCCATATGGTGTATCGATACGGGCCTTTGCAAAAATCCATTTAGTGACTAAATTGGAAAAATTGAAACTTGGGGTCGACTCACCTCCTTGCTTGCCACCCCATTATGTGAAAGTGATCAGAAATGATGACTTTTAGTCATCAAAGTTGACAAATTGGGAAAAAATGATTTCTTAGTGGATAAGGCAAACCTTTGCTTGGAGGAAACCTTCATATTGGCTCCTAAGGAGGTGGAGCAATCATTAGGGAATTTAATTCCATAAAATAGGAAAAGCTTTCTTCCCTGTTGAGAATTCCCAGAAGAGCAAAATTCAACTTTTAACTGAAGAAACAAGCTAGCACCACCATTGTTGTCTTCAACCTTGAGCTCAAGCACACACCTCCCTTATTAACCTCCCCAAGCTTAAGCTTTCTTCGATCCAATAATTCCATAGCAAAGCTATCGATCGGGTAAGTGAAAGCCCTCAATCAATTTTTGAAATCCATGGATACTTGGAGTTTAATTGCAAGTTGAAGTATTAAGCCTAATCTTGAAATAATTATAATTTCATTGTTTGGTTATAGTAACCTCTTGTGCTTTCATCCTAGCCCAAGAGTTGGAGGAGATTAATCCATCGTCCCCAACCAAGCCTAGGAACAAATGAGTGGTAATTTAGGAGCCTTGAAAGCATCGATATTCAAGGTGATTGTAGTTATGTCAAGGGATAGGCAAGGTGCCATCCCGTTGCATTCTTTTTGTGTTACAATTTGCATTTTGTTTAAAGGCTCAAGTAGAGCAAGCTGCACGGATACTAATGGTAAGCATGTTAAGTCCGTATGTGATATTCAAAAAATGTTATATATGTGAAATTGATATGAATATGCTATAATATGATATGAACATGATATGATATGTGGAGCTAAAGCTCAATTTTGCATTATGATATGTTATGGCTTATGGGCACAAGGTAAGGCTTATGACAAAATGTGTAATCTTGGACATTTGTGAGTTATGGATACAATTGGCATGCCATAGGTTTATTTGAGCTCACTAAGTAAGGGATTGGACTACGGTCCGGGGCTACGACCTATATGTGGTGAAATAAGGTTGGTTTGTGTAAGGGACATTTTTTCGGAGCTATAACTTAAGGCTAAGGCCTACTTTCGATATGATTTGGTGTACAAGGGAATTTGCATATACATTGGTTACTATGTCCAAGGGAAATGATATGTTTATATGATTTATAATTGCTATATGGAACCATGACTATTGGCTTGAATATGTTTTTATGTGATTGATGCTCTGTAAATTGTTACTCCAAGCATACCTACATGTCATTCATGTATTTGACAAATTATTGTGCATTTGTTATAACTACCTCACTAGGCTATGTAAGCCTAACATCCGTGTGTCTCATGCATTTCAGGACCCTGAAGCAATTCGAACCTCGATCGTGTAGTTGCGGTGGCAATTCACTTCCACCAATTATATGTTTGCCTAACTTTTGCTTTGAACTCCTAGTAAGGTGGCATATGGCTCAAACATGTCATGTTTACATATTTTGATATGTACGTAATTGTCTAATAGTGTCTAGGTGTTGTATATGAAAGTTGGTATGTTTTGAATTGGTAAAACTGGTTAAAAATGAGCTTAAAGTGTTAAATGGTGAAACCTTAGCAAACATATTGAAATGCTCTGAAATTTTGTATGCTACTAGATTTATAGATTAATGACTTGCTGGTAAAACTTCATGGTAATTGGACATCATTCAACAGGTTAAATTTGCTAAACACCAGATAGAATCTATCATTACAAGGTAGGTGTATCGATACGGGTCAAGCTGTATCGATACGGCCTTTGTATATTTGGACTTGGTAAGACAGAGCGTATCGATATGCTAGAAGTGTACCAATATGGACATTGGCAGTAAGGTTTGGAAAATTAATTACATCGGTACGACCTTGGGTGTACCGAAACGGGTCATCCTTAGTCAACGTATATCGATACAGGTTTGTATGTATCGATACAGGCTTGTCCCCTTTAGTTTTGAAATTGTGAATTTCGACTTAGCGTATCGATACAGCCTTAAGTGTATCGGTACAGTGTCAGCTAATTCTGTTAAACAGCTTAAACTACAGTTTTAAATAGTTTACAATTGGTCACTAATCTTTAAATGGTCTAATTGGATAGGTAAACGACCTTCGTTAATAACGAAACATCACAGATTAATAATTGGTAAGTTTAATTAAATATTTGTAAAAATAAATTCCAATAAATTCCCTTAATTTGTAAAATTTGCAATTTAGTCCTAAGTCAAAAAAAGTTTAAAATTAACCCCAAACTGAATAAGCTATTGATAAATTAGTTCGATAAGTCTTAAAAGTGATAAATAAGACATCCTAAATAAGATTCCAAACCTGGTTAAACTTCTGATCTCCGAATGAGTTCCCGATAACACTTTCTGACTCAATTCTCTACCAGACTGGGAAGGGAGTGTTACATTTGTGGTATTAGAGCCTAAGTTTAATCGGTTATAGGACTAAACTAAAGTTTGTTATGAGTCTGCATCTGTATATGCCACCTAGGAGTGTATTTGTATATGTTACCTGTGACTTGCAACTTACACGATTAATTATTTCTTTATGATTAGATCTGAAAATGTTTGTACCTACTAATAGGCGTGCCATAAACGAGCCACACCCCAGCTCCTCTTCGACACAAGGGGAAAATCTAAGGGTAGAAGTAAGGCCCGAACAACTGGGTTAGAATGACTCGTCTTATCCTCCTTCGATGCCTCCTGCTCAGTAGGAGTACCTAATGTTGATGGCTAACATGATTAAGCAAGTGGTCGTGTCTCTGAGGCATGAACCACCCTTTCAGCCTATTAAAGCATCTTCATCTGTTTCGAGAGCCCCTATTGACAAGCTCTATCATATTCAGTTTACACCTTCACTGGCCAGGACCTGGATAATCCTAAGACAGTAGAGTATTGGCTGGAGAATACCTTTAAAGTTCTAAATAAGCAGATGAAGTGTCCCAAGGAGTACAAGTTAGAGTGTGCCTTGGCCCTGATTTCTGAAGAAGCTCAGAGTTGGTGGGACACTGTGACACTCACCGTACCGAAGCACAAAGTCATGTGAGACTTCTTCCTTCAGGAGTTCAGTAAGAAATACATCAGTGAACACTACATTACTGAGAGCCGTAAGAAGTTCCTCCATCTGAGACAAGGAGGAAGACCTGTGGAGCAGTATATCTATGATTTCTGTAAGTACTCGAGGTATGGTATTGAGATCATACGCATGGAAAAGGAGAAGTGTAGAATGTTCATCGATGGCCTTTGCGATGAGTTACGCCATCTCTTCACTGCTTTGGAGTTAGAGGACTTTCAAAACCCAGTCAATCATGCGATTGCTACTAAAGCCTCCTAGAAGGCTTACGAGAGGAGAAAAAGGAACCAAGCTAAATCTAACAAAAGGTTCTGAGATGACTCTAGACCTCTTATGCCTTAGAGAAAAGGTAGACAGTGGGACCAAAAGTCTGCCACCTTCCAACAGCTACCAAGATCGGGATATATGCCACAGCCCCAGTCTCTAGGGACATTTGTTGCTTGTACAGCTTTTGTTGATAGTACGTGCGGTTCTAAGAGAGGTTCACAGATTCCCTTATGTAAATTTTTCCAGAAGATGCACCGTAGACAGTGCCATAGACAGTTAGGATCATGTTACCTCTGTGGTGAATCAGGTCACTTCATCAAGCAGTGTCCGCAGAATCCAAACACTCCTACCTCTATGGCTTCTCAGCGGGGAGACCTCGCAACACCAATGCTCCTTCAGTTGGACGCGATCCTCAGACCTCAGCCCAGATGTATCATGTACGAGGCCGAGAGCAAGAGGATGATCCAGATGTGATTGCAGGTATGGTAGAATTATGTTCTGATCTTGTTTATTCTTTGGTACATCTAGGCTCTACGCATTCCTTTATTAGTGAACCATTGATTGCAAAGTATGCCTTAAAATTTGAATCGGTCACTTCCTAGATTGTTGTCTCTAACCCACTAGGAGATAGTGTGGTTATTCAATCGATTTGTAAAGCTTATTCTTTGAGAATCCAAGGGATCCCATTTTCGGCTAACTTGATGGCCTTGCCCTTCCGCGAGTTCCATCTTATCCTAGGCCTTGATTGGTTAGCAGAACATCAAGCCTAGGTAGATTGCTCGAAGAAAAAACTATACCTCCGTGGACTTGGCAAGGAAAACATAACCTTGATGAAAACTAAACTCGAGCTTAGTGAAGCAATCATGTTTGCTATAGAGTATAAAGGAGATTTAAAGCTTGAAGATGTGCCGTTAGTGAAGGAATTCCCTGACGTATTTCCCAATAAACTTTTGAGACTCCCTCTGACCTGAGAAGTGGAATTCAGAATTGAAGTACAACCGAGGACTACACTAGTCTCCATTACTTCGTATAGGATGGCCCTAATCGAATTAAAAGAGTTGAAAGTCCAAATCCAAGATCTTTTGGATGACAGATTCATACGACCGAGTTCCTCAACTTGGGGAGCACTAGTTTTATTTGTCAAGAAGAAAGATGGATCGATGCGATTGTGCATTGACTATCGTCAGCTGAATAGAGTAACAATCAAGAATAAATATCCATTACCGAGGATCGATGACCTCTTCGACTAGTTGAATGGTGCTTTTGTCTTTTCTAAGATAGACTTACGATCCAGTTACTACCAAATGCAAGTAAAGGAGTTTGATGTTCCGAAGATTGCCTTCGGAACTAGATATGACCACTATGAGTTCTTGGTAATGCCTTTTAGGCTTACCAATGCACCTGCAGCCTTCATGGACTTGATGAACTATGTGTTCTGGCCCTATCTAGATAGATTCGTTGTTGTGTTCATATACAACATCTTAATCTATTCCAAGGACTCCACTACGCGTGAAGAACATCTCCAGATTGTGCTTTAGACTCTCCGAGAGAAACAGTTGTATGCTAAGTTCAACAAATATGAATTTTGGCTATCTGAAGTATCTTTTTTGGGTTATGTGATGTCTTCTGTGGGAATTCAGGTGGACCCAAAGAAGATTCAAGCAGTTCTTGATTGGATTCCTACAAGAATGTTGGAGAAGTTCGTACCTTTCTAGGCCTTGCAGGCTACTACCGTAGATTCATTAAAGGGTTCTCAGTGATTGTTGTACCCTTGACGAAGCTTCTCCATAAGGAAACCCCCTTTGTATAGACAACCGAGCAACAAAGGAGTTTTGATCAGCTTAAGCAAGTCCTAACACATGCCCCTGTTTTGGCGTAACTCGAGTCAAGCAAGGACTTCACCGTATACAGTGATGCATTCCACTTGGGATTAGGTTGTATGCTTATGCAAGAAGGAAGAGTCATTGCTTATGTCTCACTTCAGCTTAAACCCCACGAGCTAAACTACCTGACACATAATTTGGAGTTAGCTGCTGTTGTGTTTGCCTTAAAGATTTGGAGGCACTATCTATATAGCGAGAAGTGTTACTTGTACACTGATCATAAGAGCCTAAAGTATCTTCTGACCCAGAAAGAGTTGAATCTTCGTCAATGATGATGGATGGAACTTTTGAAAGATTATGACTTGGTTATTGATTACCATCCTGGTAAGGCCAATGTTGTGGTTGACGCTCTAAGTCGGAATCCCACACCCTCCCTGAGATGTTTAAATGCTCACTTCTGGCTCAAGAAGCATGGCAAGTTATTGGCTGAATTGAGAGTTCAGTCGACCATTGTGTCTCAAATCAAAGCACTCAAAGAATCTAAGGATGAGTTACGAGTTCTTATTGAAAAGATCAAGGATAAGACAGATCCTAACTTTGCTATGAATTCTAAAGGTCTGTTGTGTTTCCGAAATTGTATCTGTGTTCCCGATAATGATGATCTTCAGGATCAAATCCTAAATAAAGTTCATTCGAGCCCCTTTTCTATCCATCCCGGAGCTATCAAGATGTATAAGAACCTAAAAGAGTTATATTGGTGGTCTGACATGAAAAGAGAGATCACAGACTTTATGGCTAGGTGCTTAACTTGCCAACGGGTTAAAGCAGAGTACAAGGTACCTACTGGTCTTTTGCAACCTATTGAGCTTCCACAGTGGAAATAAGAGCGTATTACGATGGACTTCGTAAGTGGCTTGCTAGTGACACCAAAGAAGTATGATGCTATTTGGGTCATTGTAGATTGATTTACCAAATTAGCTCATTTCATTCCGGTGAGAATGGACTTCGGTTTACCTAAGCTTGTTGAGTTGTACATTTGAGAAGTTATTTGTTTGCACAGAGTTCCTATGTCCATTATTTCCGATCATGATCCATGTTTTGCATCATGGTTTTGGAGGACCTTACAAGAGACTTTGGGAACTCGAGTGCACCTAAGCACTGCTTTCTATCCTCAAACTGATGGTCAATCCAAAAGAGTTATTCACATAACCTTATTTCTCGTTTTATCCATATGCATAAGTGTTTTGTATCAATCACGATTCTTTCTTGTAGATTCTAAAAGATATGCTTTGAGCCTGTGTTATTGACTTTAGGAATACGTGGGAGAAATCCCTGTCTTTGGTGGAATTTGCTTACAACAATAGGTACCAAGCCTCGATTCAAATGACACCCTATGAAGCCCTTTATGGGAGGAAATATAGAACCCCTCCCAGTTGGATCGAGCTTGGTGAAGGCGAGGTACTAGGTGCTGACTTACTTCGGGAGACCAAAAAAAGGGTGACCATTATCTGTGATCAGCTCAGAGCTGTGTTCGATCGGCAAAAAGCTTATGTTGATTTGAAAATAAGGGACATTCAATATGATATTTGTGAGAAAGCCTTACTTAAAGTATTTTCGTGGAAGAAGATCCTTCGTTTTGGCAAAAAGGGGAAGCTGAGTCCTCTTTTTATTGGCCCATTTGAGGTGATTGAGAAGGTTGGACCTATAGTGTACTGACTAGCTCTCCTTGAGGAGTTAAGCCAAATTCATAATGTCTTTCACGTGTCTATGCTATGGAAGTACCAGTCGGATTCTTCCCATGTAATCGAGTCGGAGTTTGTAGAGATTCAGTCTAATCTAACGTACGAGGAAGAATCTATACAGATCCTCGCACGAGAAGTTAAGAGGCTTCAAAACAAATTTGTGCCTTTAGTAAAAGTCCTTTGGAGAAGCCATTCGGTCGAGGAAGCAACGTGGGAACCGGAAGAGAAGATGCAAAAACAGTACCCTTATGTGTTCAACTAGAGTGAAAATTTGAAGACGAATTTTCTTAAAGAGATGAGAGTTGTCACATCCTTAAAATTGGCCTAGTCAGAATTAGGTTTCGGTGATCAGAATTTTGTATCAGATAAACCCGGATGATGTAAGCATATGATCTTTGTACCTTTTTTAAGTAATGAAAATCAGATAGGTTTAATTTAAATCGAGAGACCTTTTTGTAAGAAATTCAAAGCTAAAAATGTTGTAATGAGCCAGGTGTATCGATACGGTGAGACCAATATCGATACGGCCTAACTGCCCATAACCAACTTACTTGTTTTAGCCTAGCCGTATCGATACGGCCATAGGGTGTATCGATACGGGCCTTTGCAAAAATCTGTTTAGTTACTAAATTGGAAGAATTGAAACTTGGGGTTGACTCACCTCCTTGCTTGCCACCCCATCACGTGAAAGTGATCAGAAATAATGACTTTTAGGCATCAAATTTGACAAATTGGGAAAAAATGAATTCTTAGTGGATAAGGAAAACCTTTGCTTGGAGGAAACCTTCTTATTGGCTCCTTAGAAGGTGGAGCAATCATTAAGGAATTTAATTCCATAAAATAGAAAAAGCTCTCTTCCTTGTTGAGAATTCCCAGGAGAGCAAAATTCAACTCTTGACTAAAGAAACCAAGCTAGCACCACCATTGTTGTCTTCAACCTTGAGCTCAAGCACACGCATTCCTTATTAACCTCCCCAATCTTAAGCTTTCTTCGATCCAATAATTCCATAGCAACGCTATCGATCGGGTAATTGAAAGCCCTCAATCAATTTTTGAAATCCATGGATACTTGGAGTTTAATTGCAAGTTGAAGTATTAAGCCTAATCTTGAAATAAGTATAATTTCGTTGTTTTGGTTATAGTAACCTCTTGTGCTTTCATCATAGCCCAAGAGTTGGAGGAGATTAATCCATCGTCTCCAACCAAGCCTAGAAACAAAGGAGTGGTAATTCGGGAGCCTTGAGAGCATCAATAATCAAGGTGAGTGTAGTTTTCTTAAGAGATAGGCAAGGTTCCATCCCATTGCATTCGTTTTGTGTTACAATTTGCATTTTGTTTAAAGGCTCAAGTAGAGCAAGCTGTGCGGATGCTAACGGTAAGCATGGTAAGCCCGTATGTGATATTCGAAAATGCTATATATGTGAAATTGATATGAATATACTATGATATGAAAATGATATGATATGATATGATATGTGGAGCTAAAGCTCAATTTCGTATTTCGATATGTTATGGCCTATGGGCACAAGGTAAGGTTTATGACAAAATGTGTAATCTTGGACATTTGTGAGTTATGGATACAATTGGCATGCCATAGGGTTATTTGAGCTCACTAAGTAAGGGATTGGACTAAGGTCCGGGGCTACGGCCTATATGTGGTGAAATAAGGTTGGTTTGTGTAAGGGACATTTTTTCAGAGCTACGGCTCAATGCTAAGGCCTACTTTCGATATGATTTGGTGTACAGGGGAATCCGCATATCCATTGGTTACTATGTCCAAGGGAAATGGTATGTTTATATGATTTATAATTGCTATATGGAACCATGACTATTGGCTTGGATATGTTTTTATGTGATTGATGCTATGTAAATTGTTACTCCAAGCATACCTACATGTCATTTATGTATTTGAAGAATTATTGTGCATTTTTTATAACTACCTCACTAGGCTATGTAAGCCTAACATCTGCATTCCTCATGCATTTCAGGACCCTGAAGTAATTCGAGCCTCAATCGTGTAGTTGCGGTGGCAAGTCACTTCCACCAATCATATATATGCTTAACTTTTGCTTTGAACTCCTAGTAAGGTGGCGTATGGCTCAAACATGTCATGTTTGCATATTTTGATATGTGTGTAATTGCCTAATAGTGCCTAGGTGTTGTATGTGAAAGTTGGTATGTTTTGAATTGGTAAAAGTGGTTAAAAATGAGCTTAAAGTGCTAAATGGTGAAACCTTATCAAACAGATTCGAAATGCTCTGAAATGTTGTATGCTGCCAGAATTATAGATTAATGACTTGCTAGTAAAATTTCATGGTAATTGGACATCGTTCAACAAGTTAAATGTGCTAAACACCAGATAAAATCTGTCATTATAGGGCAGGCCTATCGATACAGGTCAAGTTGTATCGATACGGTCTTGCATATTTGGACTTGGTAAGATAGGGCGTATCAATACGCTAGGGAGTTTACCGATACAGGTCTTGGTAGTAAGGCCTGGAAAATTAATTACATCGGTACGACCTTGGGTGTACCGAAAAGGGTCAACCTTAGTCAACGCGTATCCATACAGGTTTGTATGTATCGATACGGGCTTGTTCCATTTAGTTCTAAAATTGTGAGTTTCAACTTAGTGTGCCGATACGGCCTTAAGTGTATCGGTACAATGTCAGTTAATTCTGTTAAAAAGCTTAAACTACAATTTTAAATAGTTTACAATTGGTCACTAATCTTTAAATGGTCTAATTGGATAGGTAAACGACCTCCGTTAATAACGAAACCTCACAGATTAATAATTGGGAAGTTTAATTAAAGATTTGTAAAAATAAATTCCAATAAAGTCCCTTAATTTGTAAAATATGCAATTTAGTCCCTAAGTCCAAAAAAAGTTTAAAATTGACCCCAAACTGAATAAGCTATTGATAAATTAGTTCAATAAGTTTTAAAAGAGATAAATAAGACATCCTGAATAAGATTCCAAACCTGGTTAAACTTCTGATCTTCGAATGAGTTCCCGATAACACTTTTCGACTTGGTTCTCTACCAGACCGGGAAGGGGGTGTTACAGGTTCCTTGGTGGACTCTCTTCATCGTTCACCAATGTCTTGTTCACCCATCGTACTTTCCTCAAAGTTCTCTCAAGCTCTGGGTCGTACAGAAGAATAAGTTTTTGGTGGACCTACTGGTCATGCACTGGAACGTACCTAAAAATAAAAACAAAAACAAAAATTAAATGCAATAAAAATAAAAGTCATAAGCGCAATTACAACGTAAGTATCAATTGCCAATCCCCGACAACGACGCCAAGAACTTGATGCTTGTCGAATAGTGATGCACTTTAAAGCATGTATACTCGTCGTATCAAGTAATAAAGTGATAGTAGAGTGTCGAACACACGAGGATTGGCTGATAAATACGAAGTTATCGTACTTAGGGATGTGTTTGCAAGTATGGGTGTATGTCGGTTTAAGAAAAGCTAGATTAACTAATCTAAAGATAGTAATAATAAAGACAAACAACTTCAGTAACTTAACAATTAATTATGGATGTTGGGATTATTGCTAAGGTATATATTTGATTACCTATCTCAATGCTATAGTAACGAGCAATACATGTCTGCGTAAACCCTAAGGTTCTTCATCTACTCGACATGATTTTCTAATGAACTTCTAACTTTCTCGATGCCTAGAAGTTAATAACTTTGTAATTAAGGTGATACATGTTTGCGTTAACCCTAACTACTCTATTATTTGTTTAAGAACTCTCTTTTAGTCGTTGAAACCCTAAACTTATGTCTAAGCTGGATTAAGAATAAGTTGACAGCTTAGCCATACTGCTCATGTTTGTATAACTTAACTCTCTCGAATATTAAGCCATAGATCAATAGTTAACAAGCCTCTCTCGAATAGCTCTTACAATTAACTACGCATTAAGCACATGAACAGAATAGGTAAAGATGGAAACAACTAAAGCATTGAAATTAAATAATCAAACATAAAATTCTAGGACGTAATAATCTCAACTAAAAAGTTTAGCTCATGTATAAGTCTAAAGCAACCATAATTAAAAGTATAGTATGGCAGTTTATCAAGCAAATGAAAAGAAATAAGCCGAGCATCCCCGACAAAACTCCCTCTGTGCCGTCTAACAGTGCTACAAGCCTCCTCTCTATCAGTCTCTCTTGATGCTTCGTTTAGTGAGGAGAATCGTCTAGCTTCACCTCATTGGTTCTCCACAAGCACGAACTAGGACTGTCATCTGAATTGCGCTCTCTATCGATCGGCCCTTCTTTAAGTAGCGTCCAAGTCTTCTTTATATAGGTGGTGAAACTAGGGCTTCAGTACCCTAAAGTGCATGGCTTTATTAAAGAAAGCCAATTGTTTCCCGTTTAATTAAATGTTGCATATTTGGGAGAAAGTCCACATGGGCAAAGGTAGATTCATCTCCAACTCTTCATGCTTTGTCATCTCTAGCCATGCAATCTGCTCCTCTCCGGTTCTAGTTATCCTTCAGCATCCACCAACATCTTGCACATACGCCAAAAAGCACCAACTTCCCGTAAAAAGCACCAATATATATGACAATTTAAACACAAGTAGTGTAACTCCCTATCTACATGCAAATATGTACATTCTAACCGAAGTGGGCTTGAAAACATGCAAAATACAAGGAATAATGGCATATAAAATAGAACATTTATGCACCCATCATCCGCCGCCGTCTGGCCACCAAAAGCCGATGCACGAAACTGCCGCATATACGTGGGCGATGCCCGGACAAGTTTGGGGCTGTTATAACACAGCTGGGCTGTGGATCAGCTGTTGAGCCTAACCGGGGGGTTTTGATGTTCTAAGCCCGTTGGTGTAGTCCGTTTTGCCAAATTCGAACTCAGTAAGTTGTTTTTACGCGTTTTATTCCTTAAAGTAGTCCGATAATGCGGAATTCCTTTTGTAGTCATATTTGTTTTATTCGAGAGTTATGTAAACTCGAGTGTTGGATTAAAAAGGATGATATGAGGAGCTCAAATGAGGATTTAGCGTTAATTGCTTGAGGTTAGTATGCATCAAACTCTGAATGCTTCATGAGCATCATAAATATAATTACCTTGCATTTTAGTGGTTGCAAAATAGGTAGATGAGAACTGAGCATGTATGGTGACTGGTATTTCAAGACTTGATAATTATGAGATGCTTGGTGATTGGTATTTCAATACTTGATAATTATGAGATGCTTGGTGATGTTATGACTGATAGAGGTTTTAGAGACCGTGTAGGGTCGTTTAGATTGCTTAAATAATTAATTGTGGATTGTTGAATGATTGATAAGTTGTGTTGTCATGTATGCTAGTTCGAATAGATTGATGTGATTTCTGGAATTTGTGCTTAAGGGATAAATAGCGGAAATTACTCGATTAAATGACCATGAAGCCGACAAATAATATTAATTGATTTAAATATGTTAGTAAACAAACTCTAACGATTTTCATATACTTTAGGGATCGAGTAAAGCTTTGTAAAATCGTAATTCGTAGAAAATCTATGAACCTATGAGTAGGGTCTCGGTACGGGCTTCGGCTGTACTAGTACGCGATTGTGGGTCGTATCGGTACGGTTTGACCCATACCGATACTTGTGGAAATTTGGGATTTCTAGTGAGCAATGCCAATATCAGTACGTATGTAAGTACTGGTACACTAGGATATCGTACCGGTACTCGTATTTGAGTTTCAGTACCCACTAAACTGAATAATCTATAATGTCAATTAAAAATGAAAATCGATGAGTAATATTAATGAATTGATTTATGCCTAAATTAATGAGATAATGCATATTAATGAGATAATTAATGGCGATGATTAATGTACACTTCCATAATGTATAAACTTAATTGGTTGACTTGATAATTGATAGAAACCATAGAGTTATGGTAATCATGCTAATATTGCGTGTTGTATGGTAATCGTGTCAATGTTGTATGTTGTTTGGACATTTGGTTGATTGAGTCACCTTTGGTTGATGGAATTCGAGTACCTAGAGAGCGTGTTGCAACACATTTGTTGCCTACGCGGTCCGACAGATCTGGTGTTGTTGGGAAAATTTAAATCGAATATATATATTAATATATATAATATCAATTCAACTAATTAGAATTTTAATATATATATATATATACATAATCCCAATTCAACTTTAATTAGGATTTCAATATATATTAATTTAAATCGAATTATATTATTTATATATTAAAAGAGTCATAATTACAATAATTATTTTCTTTTAATATTTATCCAATCGTTAAATTATATATATATCAAATATATATTAATTTAACTAAATTCGTGTACAACAAATTTGTACATATATAATTCATTTAATATATGCTCATTTCAACTGTGAGTGTAACCCTATAGGTTCATGTAACGTTAGTAGTAAATATTAGAACATTTCTAATATTACAAACAATGGGTGACATCTAGCAATATGTCATTGTCACCTAAGTTACAAGAAATCATGATTCGACATAACCTTTTTCGTGATTAACTCTCTTTCATGTATTACATCCTTTTGTCCTTTATATCTAGATTGGACACAAGTCATGGAATAGTCACACTCGTATAGTCCATCTAATATTTTTTGATATCTTGAGTAGACTATTATAAACAAATAACTATGATATCTTATATCAACTTACTCGAGCATGGCCATGCATTTCTAGTCTCACTCAATCAAGTCCCCTATGATATTACTCTTATTATGTATGAGGGACAAATCTTATCTTGATCAACCATATCCCACTACATAGATTGTGACATATCCAATATCAGTCTTTATAGTGTAGTCAGTTATGACACACGTTTGATTGTATCAAAATATGTCATTCACGATGTTGAAATAATGATGATCTCAAGTCTGAAGATGATACATGTAGTTATTACTATGAGCGATGTTGTGACCGTCACATAATAATCCAAGAAACATGCTCATAGCGGGTCAGTCCAGTACGTCATTCTCTAACACATACTTATGCATTAATTTTTGACATCTCTATGTCAATGACAACACTTTGTCATCAATCAACTACATATTAGTCTTAATGCATTATTATTGTCCATGCCCACAATAATACTCGACTAAGGGCATTTAAGAATAATCATATTATTCTAAGGACTTTATTATAATTCAGTTTATTTATGCATGCAAAATTGTAACTAAAAATAATAATGGAAATGCTTCTTTATGAATAAACAAGGTAAAAACAAATGTCATCTACAATCCTCTTATGATTGGTCTTTCGGCATACTCTAACAGATTGAACACTTGGTTGATTGAGTCACCTTTGGTTGATGGGATTTAGGTACCCAGAGAGCGTGTTGCAACACCATGAGATGAGATTATGAATGTAAGTTCTCGAGGTTGTGTGACACTTGGTTATGACTTTGCTTGCTTGTGCTCAAATGATCTGGTGAGATCCCGAGTATGGTTGGGTCTTGTGTGCCACACATGATGTTTGCATGTATTTAGACGACTAGTGTTTATTTTATCTTTCCTTGTTGCTTGTACTAGCTTGCATGCTTATGTTTATGATTAGCGTGGAGTATAGTAGAGTAGATGTGTATCACTGAGCTTTGTATGCTCAACGCTCGAAATTGTTATTTTCGTTCGTAGGTTGATAGATTGATCAGAAGCTTGACGAGCACAATCATTTGGGATTCCATCATGCGATGATTGCCAGAGTACGATACTTGTATTTAGTGGGATGTGTATTCATAGAACATTAAGTGGTCGAAGTGGTCGAGTCTGTAACTGTTATTTTGGTATTGTATTGATCAAGTCAAATATTCAAATATTTTAAATTAAATTGGAGCTCCTTTGTAATGATTTAATTATTTATTCATATTTTCAATTGTTGGATTTAAATGTTTTGGAAAATGTTGTATTTGTGCTAAACTAAGTTGAGAAATTTTATGGTAGTGGTTTGGACTTATGACCCAAATGTGATATCTGTTTAGGGTGTTATATGTAGGGTTCAATAATTTATGTTTAGTAGTTTAGAATTTAGTGATTGTGAATAGAATTTATAGTTTAGGGTTAAGATCTAGTTTTTATAGGTTAAAACCTAAATCCTCAACATATTACCCTGAAACCTAAACTCCAACCTCTAAACCCTACAGACTAACCCTAACCCCTAAATTATAATCATTGCTCCTAAATTATAAACCCATGCACCTAAACCCCTAAACCTTACACCCTAAACTAAGTCTTTATACCCTAAAATTAAGGTATTTGTGGAAACTAAACATTTCCATAGCCAGTGTATTAGAAATAAATCCATAAGACATACATGTAAATTAAATTACACGAACTCATATCACCTAGGTGTAACACACTTTTCACTATTGGAACCATTCTTTAGTTTCCGAAAGAGATTTTATTAGTTACATGATTTTTCAAAAAAAATATACCATCTCTAAACTTGAAAGTTTTTCTTTTTTTAAAGAAATAGGGAAAAGACGGGGCTAGGCAAAGAAATAGAAGGGCCATGTTTGGAAATTAACGGATAGCTAATAACGGATTACATTAGATGATAACTGCTAGCTGATTACAATAGTTGATTTGACTAGCGGATTGTATAAAAGTGTTTGGTAAAATTAACAGATAGCTTATAGTTGTTTAATTATTTAAAAAAGCAAAATGACATATAAGGACATGATTATATTTGATACGTGTTTGAATAGCTTATTAGTTATCAATATTTTGTATCTATTAATATTAATTAGATTATGAAAAAAAAATTAATATAACATTACTAAGCACATTTGAGGATCTATATATTAATTTATTCTTAAATATAATTATTTTTAATTCAATTTAATTTATTATTAAATTTAATACAAATATAAATGTGTAAGAATAAAAAGAAAAAAAGAAAAAGTATTAGTTTACATATGTCACAATATAAATACGTGAGAGTGGAGAATTAAAATAGAAAATGTTAATTTTAGGTTATTTAGAGGCTTTTTATAATTGTTAAGTGTAAAGGGTCTTAAAATTAGCAGTTTTTTTTTCAAAATTAGAGGTTTCACTCCAATCCGCTATTTACCAAACATCTAAATTAGCGGATTTGACCAGTTAAACCTCTAATTTTAGCTCAAACCTCTAATTTTTGCTCAAACCGTTGTTTATATGGCCAAGCTAATTCGTTGGGAAAAGTTTATAAATGGTTACTAAACTATTTTAAAATATTTAATTTGATCATTGAACTTTCAAAAGTTATAAAATGTGTATTAAACTTTATATTTTGTTATAAAATGAGCACAGAGCCAGTAGATGTCATTAACATCTTAACAACAGGCTGAATGGACAACTAAAGTAATATATTAGTTGTTATAAAATGGTCATTAAACTTTATAAATGTTATACAATGATAAATTTACTATTTAACTATTACAAAATATCATTGAACTAGTTAGTTGTTACAAAATAATCATTAAACTACTTAATTGTTACAAAATAGTCATTAAGTTATTTAATTGTTACAAAATGGTTGGTTATTACAAGTTATATTGTAAATTTTTGTTATTTATTTCAAGAGACTATATTTCCATAAATGATTCAAATGAAGGAATGAAAGAATTTTTAGTTTCCAAAAGCATTTCGTGGGAAAAAAAAAACATTTCATTCCTTTTATTGAAAAAGATATTGAAAACAAAAAGCTATTACTTCCTTTCATTTGAGATGTTTTTGAAAACAAAATCTTGAAATCAAATGAAAAAAAAAACTTAAAGCATAACTTGTAATAATCAACCATTTTGTAACAATTAAATAGTTCAATTATCATTTTGTAATAATTAAATAGTTCAATGACCATTTTGTAACAATTAAATAGTTCAATGATTATTTTATAACAATTAAATAGTTCAATGATCATTTTATAACAATTAAATAGTGAATTTATCATTTTGTAACAATTAAATAGTAAATTTATCCTTTTGTACCAAATTAAATAATTGGTTTAATAGTCAAAAAAGGTGCCCAACCCATATTTTTTCAGTTTGGTGCCTAACATTTCATTTTGCAACTCAAATTAGGTTTTTCCGTGATGAACGTTAAAATTTTTCCGTTATCAAATAAAAACACGATTCGTGATATATTTTGGTATTTTCTTTAATTTTTATTTTTCTAAAAATCAGAAAATCTTTAATTTTATTAAAAAAACCCAAATCTTTAATTTCTCTAGAATCCCCAAAGCCAAACCCTAGATCCTAAATTCCTTCCCTCCCACCAGCGATTCAACCACCACCGACCACCTTTACATTCGTCCCCCCCCACGGCTGAAAGCCCCATGATTCCGTCGTTAAAAATCGGAAAATGAATCGTTGATTTCTCCATTGACGAACATCCAAAAATAAAGGAAAAAAAGATAGATTGGGCTTCTAACCGACTATTAGAGGGTGAGAGATGTTGAGCAGTGAGGTACCCGATGCTTGGGTGGTGAACGACCGAACTGTGGGAAATGCTGGACAGTGAGGAAGATGTGATTTGAGGGTTTGTTTGAAAGAAATTTAAACTTTGAAGTTTTTTAAAGAAATACATAATTTTAAAATAATTTAGAAATTAAATAAATAAAAAAAATATACCACGTGTCATATTATAATTTGTTAACGGAAAAATTTTAATGGTCGTTGACAAAAAAAATCTAATTTTAAGTATCAAAGTGGCCCAAAAAACGTAAAACACCAAACTGGGAAAAAAGGTATAGATTTGACATTTTTTTTTTTACTATTAAGCCTAAATAATTTAACGACCATTCTGTAACATTTACAAAATTTATGACCATATAATATTTACAAAGTTCAATCTCCATTTTATAACAACGAATATATTACTTTACTTTCTAATTAAACTCGTTCATTTTATAAACAAAATCCAAAACTTAATGTTTATTTTATAATTTTAAAAATTTAATGATTAAAATAAATATTTTAAGATAATTTATCGATAATTCGTAAACTTTACACTTCATATTTTTCCTGCTAATTTGGAGCTTGAATTTAGTTGGCTTTTCCTGGAGTTTACAACGCTACTGTAATTCTGTAAATAAATTTCTTTCTGGTTTTGCTTCAATTGTGGATAAAGCACAAAATTTAAGTATATTTTTTTGTGGAAATCCAAAGGACAATTCAGCAAAATTAAAAAGCATTACGAAGCACAGTTAAGATTATTCAGTGAGCAAAACAGAGGCGGCGGCAGATCTCACAAGAATGTACGGTAAAGCTGCAATCTGCTTATCATTCGTGGTTCTCTTCCTGATTTCATGTTCAATCTATGTCGGCACCGTTGATATCAGATCCTACTTCTTCCCTTTACTTCAGTCACCCACGGTTCCACGCTCGCTCTGCGCCTCCGCCCGCCCCCTCCGCGTTTACATGTACGATCTCCCCAGGAGATTCCACGTCGGCATGATGGATCGTCGGAGTTCCTCCAAGGGAGCTGCTCACGTCACGGCGGAGAATTTCCCGCCGTGGCCCTCGACTTCCGGGATCAAGAGGCAGCACAGTGTGGAGTATTGGCTGATGGCATCGCTTCTTTACGGAGGCAATGGGGAAGAAGGTAGGGAGGCGGTAAGGATTTCGGATCCAGAAACTGCGGAGGCCTTTTTTGTGCCGTTTTTTTCGTCGTTGAGTTTTAATACGCACGGCCATAACATGACGGATCCTGCGACGGAGGTTGATCGCCGATTACAGGTACTGCGGATCTTAATTGGTGACTTCAGGCTATGATTCAATGCTTTGTTTGGTGATTGCTTTGTGAATGGATAGAAACCAGAACATAAGCTCATTTAGTTACACTTTGAGGTACTTTGCTGATATTGAATTCCATAATAAATTTTAGACTTTTCTGGGTTTTGAGAATTACATCTATGATCCCATTGAGTTCAAAACAAAAACATTTCATTGTTAAGGATTTTAGACACGTTTACCGATTGATGATTATATGAAAGGGAAATGATGTTTTGGTTGTGCTTTTAATTCACATGTTAAAGAATTAGCCAATGGTTTTAGGAACCATCCTTTGCTTTTGTCATTTCAGGTCGAATTACTGGAAATCCTGCGAAAATCCAAGTACTATCAAAGATCTGGAGGCAGAGACCATGTAATTCCCATGACACATCCAAATGCTTTCAGATTTCTTCGACAAGAGTTGAATGCATCTCTCCTTATTGTTGTAGATTTCGGCCGCTATCCTAGAAACGTGTCAAGTCTAAGCAAAGATGTGGTTGCTCCTTATGTACATGTTGTGGACTCCTTCATAGATGATGACCCTCTGGACCCGTATGAGTCTCGAAACACACTTCTTTTCTTCCGGGGAAATACTGTCAGGAAAGATGTATGATAGTTTTTAAAACATAAATACTCCGCTCATAGAAGTTATGTTGAATTTGATAATGTTACTTAACTCAAGACCATTTCTGTGCAGCAAGGCAAAATTCGAATCAAACTGGCAAAGATGTTGTCTGGTATTGATGATGTTCATTATGAGAAGAGTGTAGCAACTCCGAAAAACATTATAATGGTATGTTGCTTGTCTTGACCCTTGGAAGTATACTATTTTCCGAACAATCAAATAATGAAGTAGTAATCCCACTTTCCAATTTGCATATTTTTGGTAGTTGAAAGACCCGATTTGCTTGCCAGTATGTGATACAATGCCTGCTATTTGTACCCTTTTTCTTTGGATGTGTAGACGTGGTGTGATACTTCTGGCACATAGTTTCAGACAATAATTTTGTGTTCCAAATCTATTAAGTGGAGTCTATTTGCCACTATATTTCGGGTACTAATCCTTTCAAACCATATTCAAAATCTGAAACCATATAATCACATTTTCAAGTTGGAGGAAAATTTTGGAGACACTTTGCAAATTTTCTAATAGATTCTTGTGCTAAAAGTATGCTATCTGTCTTATTTCTTTCACTTTCTTGTGTATTAGTCTACAGTGGGGATGCGTTCGTCGAAGTTCTGTCTGCATCCTGCGGGTGACACACCTTCATCTTGCCGACTATTCGATGCTATTATGAGCCATTGTGTTCCCGTGATTGTTAGTGATAAGATTGAGCTTCCCTATGAGGATGAAATTGACTACACTGAATTCTCAATTTTCATCTCCATGAAAGAGGCATTAGAACCAGGTTATTTGGTCAATCAGTTGCGTCAATTCCCAAAGGATCGATGGCTTGAAATGTGGAAGCGGCTCAAGAGTGTTTCCCATCATTTCGAGTTCCAGTACCCTCCAAAGAAGGAAGATGCCGTTAATATGTTATGGAGACAGGTAAAGCACAAGCTTCCCAGTGTCCAACTCGCTGTACACAGAAGTAGAAGGTTGAAAGTTCCGGATTGGTGGCGGCGGAGGAGATGATCCCAGAACCTTGTTTCAACACTGTACATCACGATATTTTTTATTCCTCATTTATAGCGACATCTAATGGCGGCAGGTAATGAGCAAAGGTGCTTGGAAATCACGGGCCAGCTTTACCAAGCTCATGACTTACAGTGCGTAGTTCTGATATTTTTTTCTCTGAGGAGGCAATCAATTTGGATTTAATCTCAGGTAACATTGTTTTTCACCATTTGATTGTCGGATGTTGGTTATAGATAGTGCAATGACATAGGATATACAGATCCAGAACTTCTAATCCTTGCATTCTAATCTATGTTGTTTCGACTCTTATTTTTTTCTACACATTCAACACTTGTGATTGGCATATATTTAGGGATATGACTCCTCCAAGAGGATCTTCCAAGTACACCATTTTAGAAGAAAAAATTCTGTGTCGAGCACATGTCTACTATGTTGCACCAATACGGGTACGGAAACGGAGTCGACAAACGACAATTTCTAAAATTAAAGGATACGCTAAGGGTACGGAAATATAAAATAAATTTTATACTTTAAAAAAATGTAAAAACAAAAATTTATAAATAAAAGCATGTGAGCATGACATCACACATTCTTATATACTTATAATTGAATTAAATGAGCAAGAGAAAGTCGAAAAAAAAGAAAAAGAAAAGTGTAGGAGAATAAAAAATAAAAAATAAAAAATAAACTAAGAAGATGAAATATTGGGGAGTGCCCAAGCCGTACTTAATACGTCCTCAGTATGGAATGTATCAGGTACATGGCACAACACTAGATTCAAGTACCCGTGCTTCATAGTATATTTATGTATTTCAACTCTCTGAAATGAGTCTAATCTTATAAGGGTAATTATTCCATACATTAGTAGTGTAAATTTTTATGTTTTAAGGATTCAGATTATAGTTTATGGGTTTAGCCTTAGTGATTTATAATTTAGGTATCATTGTTAGAATTTAAGCTTTAAGGTTTGAATTTAGGGGTTAAAAGTTTAAACTTAAACCTCTAACCATATTACGCTAAATTCTAAATTCCTAATCTATAAACTTTAAAATAAATCCACAAACTTTATAATTAACGTGTTTGTGGAAATTTTTAGTTTCCACTGCTATTGTATTGAATATAAATCTATTTTATAATAGTATATGTTTATTTTTTAACCTTTAATAATGCATACACTTTAAAGACAAGTTGTTCCACTCGAAGACTAGAGTCTAATCTAAGTTTATTATTGTTTTCAAATTTCTGAATTCAAAAGAGAAGTGATATAATGGCTGGTGAAATGTTGCTGTCGGATTGAAATTTTGGAATCCATTTTCTGAGCTGTGTATCTCAGTTGGAAGCTTTCATTAGGTGAGTTTGGGGTTGTTTAGATCTGGTAAAGAGACAATCAACTAATTGCCAACTTTAAAAACTTTTATTTTCTCTTCCGTAGAGGTTTTCAGGGTCAAATAAATAAAATTAGATATCCCATTTTGTCTCTACAATATAAGATAATTACATCGAAGCGCTAATAAAAATGAGAGTCGTTCTTGAGATATTAGTAGCTCTAGGGCGAATTTAAAAATTAGACATCTAATAATAAGTATTAAAAAAATTATATTTTAAAAGTGGGTCTCTTATAACAAATATTTTTTAAATATGCTCTTAATAACATGTATTGAGAAAAAACTGGACTAATAATAATAAATATCATGAATAATTGAATTTTAAGAGTAGATCCATAATAATAAATATAGAAAAAAATGGGCCTCTAATAACAAATATTGAGGAAAAATAAATTTTAAGAGTATATGACTAATAACAAATATTACAAAAAATCAGGCCCCTAATAATAAGTATTGGGGAAAATTGAACTCCTAATAAAAAATATTGAGAAAAATAGGAGTAGATCTCTAATAACAAATATTAGAAAAAGATCGAGCCCCTAATAAAAGTATTGAAAAAATTAGGGTCCTAATAACAATTATTGAATAAAAAATAGACCCCTTATAACAAATATTAAAAAATTAATTTTAAGAGTAGACCCTTATAACAAGTATCGAGAAAAATTAGACACTTGATAACAAATATTAGAAAATAAATAAATTTTAAGAGTAGAGCCCTAATAACAAATATTGAGAAAAAAAATTAGGCCCTAATAATTATTATTGAAAAAATTAGGACCTAATTACAAATATTAAAAATATTAAAATTTAAGAATAAACACCTAATAATAAGTGTAACAACGGGAGTCGCCATCAAACCTTTTTTGTTTGGGGTGGGATAGGATTACTTAAAAATCGGTTATTTTAATAAAACATATTTTTGTGTCATTTTATTAAAACAATGAGTTTTGGGTCTACGAAACCAAAAAAATAGGTTCGAGAGTCAATTACGTGTGGGGGAAGGATGAGCACCCCCACAACGCCCAAAATTGGTACCTGGTCGATTAGATATTGTCAAACGATGGAAATTAAGAATTCAAATTTAATTTAAAATTTGTGATCCCTTAAAATTTTTAAAAGAATATTTTGTATAAAAGGAATTTACACCCCTGCACCCGGGACATAATTCCCGAATGAAGAGAACCTATTTCTGAAAATTATAATTTAGAATTTGTTTGGCTCGATAATTACAATCGGAATGCTTGCCAAGTGGTGAAGATGTAATTTGGGTGTTTGGAGTGGAAGCATAAAGATAGAAAAATATGGACAAGGATTTAGAGTGATTCGGCTTTCTAACCAAAGCCTACATCCACTACCTTAGCTTCTTACTAAGGATTTCACCAATTCACTAAGAATTCTTCCCCTTTTCTAGGCTTAGAAGGCAACCTTTTACAACCTAGACTCAATACCAAAGTCTAGCAACCAAAGCTCACAAATCAAGCTTTGGGAACACTCTTGTACAAAGAGAAAACTTAGCAAACGAAATCTCTCTCTAAAGGTTGATGTTTGCACACTAAAGCCCTCACCCAAAACCTATAACACTTGAGCTTACATTGACAATTTGAGCTCACAAGTGTTTGTCTATACAAAGAATGTGAATTAAGCACTAAAACACATTTGACATCATAATGTTCTTGACAGTTGAAGCATTAGTCATCCATAGATGCTTGGAGGTTCTTTTTATACTCCTAATTGAGCTTCTAGCCGTTGGAAACCGTTGGGATTGAATTGGAGCCGTTGAGGCCTTTATTTCCCGCAATAATTGTAGTTCTGAAGCTATCCGTATCGGTACTCAGGTAGCCGTATCGGTACATCCTTCTTCAGAACTAGCCGTTGTGCTCTTCATAGCTGATGCGTATCGATACGCGTAGGAGCATATTGGTACGACCTGCAATTTAAAAGACCGTTGGGAAATAGCCGTTGGGGGATTTTGGCCGTTGGGGTAATTGCAACGTACGCGTATCGAAACGCTAAGAGGCATATCAAAACGACCCCTCTTCGTATCGATACGGCCCATACCTGTATCGATATAGGTTTTGGCAAAAACAAAACTTGTAGTTGAAACCCTTAAGGTGTATCGATATGGGTAATACGGTATCGGTACGGTTACTTGAAAAACTCATGTTTGGCTACTTTAAAGACATTTAAATCATTCCAAAACCTTATAAAATCCATCAAACATATTTTCAAGTTGTTTGGACTTAAAATCATTTTTGAAATCTTTTCAATTTAATCCAAAACTATTTTTCAATTATTATATCAAAATAAATAATCCTAACAGAATTAAAATGATATTTTATAGTAGGGACTAACGGAAAGCGGCACCTCTTACGTACGAGATACGTTTTTTCAAAATAATCCCTAAAAAGAAAAATCGAATTGAATTGAAACCCATGAATACAAAATATATGTGGATATATATATGTATATTAGAATATAAATAGTGAAAGATAATATTAGTAGTAATGGTAATAATAAATTATATACGGTGATATATAATATAATAATAATTGATTATAATATGATAAATAAAAAGAACAATATAATATGTAACTTATGATTATAATAATAATTATTTAATATGATAATAACAATAGTATGTAATATACTTCTATATATGTACAAAATAATAAAAAATAATTATAAATTAATTATAATAATGGTAGTAATAAAATAATAAAGAAGAAAAGAAAATAAAAACAGTGACCAAAATGAAACAAAATACAAATTAAAGGCCAAGGATGTGAAGGATACGGAACGAAGAAACCGCGAGCATAATTTTCTCATCATTCGAAATGCGTGGATCCTTTATCTGGGTCGGGTCAAGGCGCGGGTCAGAGATGGTCAAAACGATGTAGTTTTGATAAGTCCTTATATACCACTTTTTATCCCCAAAAAATCTCATTTGATAAGATAATCCTAAAAAAATCTAAAGCTCTCTCTAATTCTCTCCCTCACTCCCTCTGTCGGAGACCGAAAGTGGCCGAGAGCCGTCGCACGTTGTCGCCGTTTATGGTGGCCGGAGACATGAAAGAGACCACCTTTTTGGCTATCCTCGACACGTTGAGTTCGAATTCGAGGTCGGTTTTTTTTCAAATACTACCCTATTTTCCTGGATCTACAAAAGAACGAAAGGTTTTTAATGTCTTTTTTTACCTTTTTGTTTGGTTCAGTTGAAAACTCTTTTTGTTTTTTAGTTTGAATCTGGATGATGATGATGATGATTTGAGATTTTTTTTATTTCAAATCATAATCCCCGATTACATGCTTTGATTTTGGTTTTTATAACCAAAATTTACAAAAATATGTAAAATATCTCCATTTTGCTTACTTTTAATGTATGAAATGAAGTCCATTTTTTCTTTTTGCAGGGCGGTGGAGTAAAGCGGTGGCCGGTGAAAGCCAGTGGTGGCGTGCGTGCAAGCCACGTCAGTCGAAGAGCCGACGCGTGGCATGCACGCGCCATGGAAGATGAAGGGGCATGGCGGCGGCAGCTTGGGATAAGGAAGGGAGTTTAGGTTATCTTTTTTTTAGGTTTTGTGTAATTGGGTATTAGGGTTTGGTTATTTTTTAATGGGTATTGGGTCATTTGGGTTATTTAAATGTAATTTGGTTTAATTTGGGCTTTAAGGCTCGGACAGAAAATGGGTATTACAATAAGTATTAAAAAAATTAGACCATAATACTAATGTTATAAAAAAGAATTAGGCCATGTCGGAAATATCGACAAATTCTTGTGGAGTCCAAATAAACAAATAAATATGAAATAAAAAGAAATCCACTGTTCTAATTTCATCTCTATCGAATTTTAATATCATAATAGTGGATATAGTCACGATTCAATGGGTTAGATCCACTTATTTTTTCTTTTGTTGATTTATAATCTTTACAATTCTTTACAATGGATTTGATTGGAATAATCTAATTCGAAATCAAAATAAAAATATATATTTGTTTTGTCGACTTATTAGTATTCATTATAATAAATAAATGTTCAACTTTCTTTTAGAATTACTCTACTCTAACTCATTAGAATAATAACTTATTCGAGTTAAATTATACTATACAATTTTCAATTACTAATTAAATTATTATACAAGACGCCCATCTCGTCTATGCCCAAAGACGACTCTGATAATAGTTTAGACAATATAATTATGTAATGTATTATTCGAACATTTAAAATTTAATTATTCTGTTTTGCATTTTAACGGTTTAAAAAATGTAACCAACTAATAACGTTAGTAATAAACTTTTTTATTTTAAATATATGAACACTTTAATATTCATAAATCTCTGATTTTAAATTAAATTTTAATTAATTTTTTTATTAAATAAAGAGCTTTAACATCTCAAGGATAAATAGCAAGATCCGAACTACTTCGGTCTGCAGTAGGGGTGTGTATAATTCACTTTACCGAATTAACCGACCGAACTGAATTTTTTCGGTTAATCGGCTGGTTAAGTTTAGGTAAAATCGGTTAACGGTTAAGAGTTTTTCAAACTTTGCTTATCGATTAATTCAGTTCGAAATCAGTTAATTAACCAAAATTATTATATATTAAATATTATATATATTACATATATTTATTTATAGTCATTAAACTTTTATCAAATTAGCATAAAATGAAAGTTTAGTGACTAAAAAGATCATTTTAGCTTAATTAGTGACCAATTGTGTAATTTACCCAAAATTATATAACAAATTTCGGTTAATTCAAAAACCAACCAAATTAACCAAATTTTTTTATTTGGTTACAAAATTTCAAAAAAAAATTAGTTAATAAATTTTGAGTAATTTGGTTCGGTCGGTTAACCGAATGCACACCACTAATATGTCGTGGTTTTGGATGTTTCTTCTGGAAAATTTAGTGGGATAATCCACTTTAAAACTTTTATTTAGTTATTAGGGTGTTTCAAACTTTTTTTTTGGCAAAATAGGCCAAAATCCACAGTGCCACGCCATGTGCTCCTGGCGTTCTTGGGCCACGTTGGACCTCGCCACCTCCACATGACGAGGTGCTGTGATTATGGCAGCTTTGGCTTGCAGCGATGTCAGCGGCTCCGCAATGGAAGTGGTGCAGGGTAGACCACGCCACCTCCACATGGCGAGGTAAGCTGGACCACGCCTCTTCCACATGGCGAGGTGCTGTGGACGTCAGAGCTGCATGCAAGCAACCCGGCCAACTTTCACGTTAAAGCTGACATCCATTTATTTATTTTTGTTAACTCTTTGTATATATATATATATATATGTATGTATATAGGGTCTGAGTGTATAGGGGTTGAGAAGAGAAAAATATTGATAGAGTTTGAATTAGAATTTTGAGAGAGTTTGAGTTGAAAATTTCGATGATATCTATTTTTTGAAGATATATTCGAAGGTAGTGAAGATTGTGGAAGTATATATTTTTGTAGATCTTCTCGGTTTCTCAAAAGTAAGTATGTATGTAATTGATTTTTTAATTAATCCGTTATTTTTTAATTATAAAGTGTTTGTAGAATTTTTTGTGTGTGATTGAAGATATATTCGAATGATAATAACTTTTTTTATTTTTGAAGTCTTTATAGTACATTTACACACGAGTTCTCATCGAATCCGGTAAGTTTTTGTATTTTTTAAATTTATATTCGTATAGATCTTAATTTTTGAAGTTAATACATTCCCATTTTTTGGTTGTATATATATTCGAATATTTAATGATAATTGTTTTGCATATCTGTAAATAGAAAATGGCATATGGAGGAGTTTTGATGTACCGTGACCATCAACACATTTGGTCTCATATTCATGAAGATCAAGTAAGTAATTTAAAATTAATTATGTCATGTGTAATACGAAATAATTTATTATAATAAATTAATTATAGGGTGTGGAGCAGCATTCGCCATCGAGGAATGAAGATCAAGGAACCTTCTGATCGCATAGTTTATTACCTACAGCGTGCCTGTTTTTATAATGCTTTATTTCTCCGTAGATTTAAGATAGTCCCTGGGTTGGTTAATGATAATTGTTTTGCATATCCGCAAATAGAAAATGGCATATGGAGGAGTTTTGTTGTACCGTGACCATCAACACATTTTGTCTCATATTCATGAAGATCAAGTAAGTAATTTAAAATTAATTATGTCATGTGTAATACGAAATAATTTATTATAATAAATTAATTATAAGGTGTGGAGCAGCATTTGTCGTCGAGGAATGAAGATCCAGGAACCTTCTGATCGCATAGTTTATTACCTACAGCGTGCCGATTTTATAATGCTTCATTTCTCCGTGGATTTAAGATAGTCCCTGGGTTGATTACCGCATTGATTGAACGGTGGAGACAATAGACTCACACATTTCATTTTCCATTTGGCGAATGCACAATAACTCTAGAGGATGTAGCAGTACAACTTGGTGTCCCAACAAATGGGAAGCCGTTGGTTGGAGAAAACAAGTATAATGCATTTGAGCTTTGCAGGCAGTACCTGGGCAAAGTTCCTCCTGAGTCATGTGTGGACGGTCTATGTCTCAGAATTTCATGGTTACAACGAGAATTTATTGTAACAGATGAATATACTCACGAAGAACTTGTGTGTGCGGCTCGAGCATATATACTACAACTGATCGGTGGGGTATTGATGCCAGATACATTTGGTAATATGGTTCACACACAATATCTACCGTTCTTGACTAATTTTGACAGAGCTGCTACATATAGTTGGGGTTCTGCAATATTGGCATTATTGTACCATGAAATGTGCAAGGTTGCAGTTATTGATGGTGAGGAGAAGAATTCAGATATGAGTAAATGTCAAATCTTATTGCATTCGTGGGCGTGATATAGGCTGCCTTATCTAACGTCCATTGTGGAAGTACATGTACCGATGGGGTTTCCGCTTGCTGGAAGGTAATGTTGTGATTACAGTCGTATATGGCTATTTTATTGATCTAATATTTATCTGAAATGACTTAGAAATATAAGTTCAATATCTTTGCAGATGGAGACATAAGTTGAAGAATGCGAGGGTGGTGCACAACACTGTCACAAATACAAGACTAAAAATCCAAACAATAGGAAAAGATCAGGTATCATAATATTAGTTTTAAATTTAATTTTTGACTTTGTAGTTTTTTAAGGTAATATGTTTCTGTTTTGTTTGTGTATGCATATTATTAATATTTGTGTTTTATAGTTTTTTTTGGCAGCCATACGCAAATAAAACAATCAAGGCTTGCATATCGGACAGTGTGCTTCAATGTTTATCATTCTGGGGTGCAATTGTGCCGCTGATCCATTTTTCTATTGTTGAGTATCATTGTGCTAACAGAGTGTTGCGGCAGTTCATCTTCCATTAACCTATTCCTAGAGCTCCACCTGAACATATTCATACTGTTCGTAGAGGTAGATTCAATGAGAACTAGACTGTGAAGTAAGACAATTTCATTGAACAGTGGGAGAAAAGATGGAGTGGGATAATAATTTGAGTCCAATTCAAGCCGTGATTTTGAATTTAATACATAATACTATTCGTGGTTTTCAGAAAATGGAAAACCGTTCATAGTATCTGTCGAAGATGTAAATAAATGGCTTGAAGATCTGCGGTATTCAAGACACGTACAGTTATCATCCGAGTATGGTCAGAGCTCTCAAGAACCAACAGATGAACCAAACATGGATTGTTCTACGGGTTGGCATTCTTCATGGTCTTCAGTGCAATCCCAGTCCCCCCGATACATGTAAGCAATAATCTTTGGGAAGAACCAATACAACATGGGTATCCACCATTTGGTAATGTGTCGGAACAACCACCATTTGGAGAAAGCTTGTCATTTCATCAAACATTTGGATTTGGTAATGTTCCGGAACAATCACCAATCAATTTTCAAATTGGTGGCAAGTCATCTTCTCAGCCCGCTTACAATGAAGATGAAGGATACACACAATTTCAGTATCCTCAAACATCCGTATATGGGAAGGTATGGGTATTGGTAGTATGACATCTCTGTTGTCAACTACGACCATTAACAGCTCATCATTTCATCCGGAAGATATGTATGGTACACTACCTTTTATGCAGATGATGTATGATCAATTTGTCAATGATGAGCAGACTCTGGATCAACCAAGTAGAATGGTTCGACCCCTAGACGATACGATCAAACATCATCCTTCCACCGGCAGGAATTACCGAAGAGGAGGTAGATGAAGGATTTGCCGTAAATTTTATTTATTTGTAATATATTTTAATTTGAAAACATTGTTTGTTTGTTTTAGTTTTTGGATTATTATTTAATATTTTGATTTAATTAATCATATTTAATTTCGATTTAATATATTAGAATTTCAGAAATAAAAACTGTTGCATCGTAACTAAAAGTAAATGGTTAATTTTGGTTCGAATATTAACTGTAAAAGAAATAAATGGTTAAGTTTGGTTCAAATATTAACTGTGAAAAATAAATGGTTAGTTTTGGTTGGAATATTAACTGTATATTTTTTCGGACACTTGTTTTCTTCTTTGATATTTTGGTTCGATATTTAAGTTCGTTCTTTAATTTCGGTATTCAAATTGAAATTCTCAACTCAACATTTTAATTTTTAATTTCGATTTAACGTATTAGAATTTTAGAAATAAAAAAGACCGCATCGTAACTAAAAAAATAAAAAAAGAATAAATGAAATTAAAAAAAAAGAAAACGAATTTGAATTTGAATTGAATTAGAGGAATTGAATTTTGAATGGGAGGGGAGGGTTGGTGGTGGCAGGCTAGGGTAGCGACTAGGGGTGGGTGGATGGGTGGTATTAATTTTGGTTCGAATATTAAATGTAAAAGAAATAAATAGTTAATTTTGGTTCAAATATTAACTGTAAAAAAATAAATGGTTAGTTTTGGTTGGAATATTAACTGTATATTTTTTCGAACACTTGTTTTCTTCTTTGATATTTTGGTTCAATATTTAAGTTCGTTTTTTAATTTCGGTAGTCAAATTCAAATTCCAACTCAATATTTTGATATTTAATTTCGATTTAACATATTAAAATTTTAAAAATTAAAAATATCGCGTCGTAACTAAAAAATAAAAAAGAATGAATGAAATTAAAAAAAGAAAACTAATTTTCTTGTTGAATGGAGGAATTGAATTCAATTCTTCATATTTGAATGAATGGATGAGCAGCGCCAGTCATTGAATGAATGGGAGCAGAGGGTTGGTGGTGGCAGGCTACGGTTGGGGCTAGGGCTGGGTGGTATTAATTTTGGTTCGAATATTAACTATAAAAGAAATAAGTAGTTAACTTTGGTTCAAATATTAACTGTAAAAAAATAAATTGTTAGTTTTGATTGGAATATTAACTGTATATTTTTTCGGACACTTGTTTTCTTCTTTGATATTTTGGTTCAATATTTAAGTTCATTCTTTAATTTCGATATTCAAATTCAAATTCCAACTCAATATTTTGGTATTTAATTTCGATTTAACATATTAGAATTTTAAAAATTAAAAATATTGCATCGTAACTAAAAAAAATAAAAAATGAATGAAATTAAAAAAAAACAAATTTTCTTGTTGAATGAAGGAATTGAATTCTTCATATTTGAATGAATGAGCAGCGTCAGTCATTGAATGAATGAGAGGGGAGGGAGGGTTGGTGGTGGCAGGCTAGGGTAGGGGCTAGGGGTGGGTGGTATTAATTTTTGTTCGAATATTTATTGTAAAAGAAATAAATGGTTAATTTTGGTTCGAATATTAACTGTAAGAAAAATAAATGGTTAGTTTTGGTTGGAATATTAACTGTATATTTTTTCGGACACTTGTTTAATTTCGGTTTTCAAATTCAAATTATAACTCAAAATTCAAAATTTACATTAACGAAAAAAATGTATTTACATTAACAAAAAATTTAGGTTGATGGTCCGGCACGATAGTTGAAAAGATTGGATTTGTTCGGACACTTGTTTTTTGTGTGACCTGGTCCCCTGCAAATAGTACAATGTTTAACTTGAACTCCCCCCTCTCTCATCCGGATTATCCATATTCGTATGAATGCGAGTGGACGCCAGTCGACCTTTCAGCTTTCTACGAAGCTCTGAATTTGGTAACCATTCTTCGTACATTGGCTCTTGCGGCCAATAATCTTGGTTCAAGATCGTGTTGAATCGAATTCTGTATATATTTGCCATATTCTCCAGTTTATAACACTTATCCGCAAAGCTGTAAGGGTCGAAACGATAATGCAAACATGCGACGTGTGCGTGAGAGCATGGGTATCCAAATGCTTGGAATGTACCACAATCACACCATCTTTGAAGAAGGTCTACGGTGAACATTCTTTGTTCACCTCGGACCTTAGCTTCGTCAGAAAATTGAAAACCATGTGGGTCGAACGTTCTAACTCGCATAGAGGTGGCATCCGTGTGAAGTTTGATCATTGTATCCTGCAGAGTTTGAGACCAATTTTATCCATTGTTTATTTGGGCGTTAACTTCTTGCCCTTTGTCGGACCACACTTTACTCAATCTGAAGTAAGTCTCCCACACAATACTTGAAATTAGAAGATGGCGTGTTCCTTTAAGCACCGAGTTTATAGCCTCTGCAAGGTTAGTTGTCATATGGACATAACGCCGACCTTCATCATAGGCTTGTGACCATCTTTCCCTGGGCATGTCATTTGCAAAATTAAATACAAAAACACCGTGCCGCTTCAAGCTATTTATCCTCGATTCGAATTTGGGTCGAACTAGTTCATACCCTATTTAAAAAATAAGTTAAATAAATCAACATGATCATCTCAAAAAAATTTACTAATTTTAAACAACGGATAACAACTTACCCGCGCCTATAATCTATTTTCAGATCTGATTGTTTTTGAAACGCGTCTTCGCATTTCCCGCAATATGTCGTACACAAAAGGCTGGATATGCATATGAAGGCTTCCATAAACTCTCATCTCTGTCAATTATTGATAAGAACACAATCCCTTTATTAGAAATCATGCAAATCCCATCTTCTTTAACTACATAGTTGCGTAGATGCTTCAAAAAGAATTCCCATCCACCCACGTCTTCCTTTTCAACTATGACAAAGACAATTGATAATATATTACTGTCTCCATATTGTGCAATAGTCACGAGTAATATATGATTGTACTTCCCATATAGCCAGGTACCATCCACTTGAATCATGCATTTGCAGAATGGAAACCCTTCAATGCACGCATTGAACGCCCAAAATAACTTGCTAAATATCTTTTTACCATGAATTAATTCGCCTTGTAAGTTGAGCGCCAATTTTGTTTCATATTCTACTATGGTTCTCGGGATGAATATTTGCATTGCTTGTAAAAGAGCTGGTAGCTCATTATACGATTTATCCCAATCACCATACACCTGCGCCATCGCCTTCTGCTTTGCCATCCATGCCTTGTAGTAAGATGGAATATATCAAAGCTGATTCCGGATAGATGCTACTAACACTGCAATCGAAATTCTTGGTTCTTTTTCAACCAATAACTTGGTGTAAGCACATATTAGATCAAAGTCTAAATTAATATGGTCTTGTGGTAAAGTTATATCTGAACATGTGTGCTGCTCAATGAACTGTGACACCTCCCACATCTGACTCCTCTTCTTGTATGAAATTCGTACCCACCAAGGACATTTGCTCTTCCAATTAATACACCTTACACAATAGGTTTGTTTATTAGACTCAACAACAGAAAATGATGTATGACGCTTGATGCAGTACTCCTTAACTGCCAGCTGTCCAGCTTCTTTTGTTTCGAACTCAGCCTTCAGTACCAATTCCCCCAAAGTTCGAAGATGATGAAGAACCAAATATGTGGGCTTGATATTCCAGAACTCGCATTGTAGTATAGTCCACCTTATACATGCGGGCAGGAGGTTCATAAGCTGGATAAATGAGTTCCAATTGCTCGGGCTTTGGTTCAACATAACCCCAAACTGGCTGCTCATTTCTCAACCCAAGCCTAGCAACAGCCGTAGCTCAAACATCATCTTCAACATTTAGACCATTACCCTAAGACGCATCTGTCATAACAGCCTCAACATCATCAACATCGAGTAAGTGCACGCCATCATCTTCTGTAATAGGCACAAGATTTTCTTTATCCTCACTAAAATCATCAAGTGATTCGCCCCAACGACCAACTATGGGTTCAGTGTCACAATGTGTTGATGAACTTATTCTCTCTAAATATTCAAAAAAATATCATTAAATATTCGAATATATATACAACCAAACAATGAGAATGTATTAACTTCAAAAATTTTGATTTATAAGAATATAAATTTAAAAAATACAAAAACTTACCGGATTCGACGAGAAACCGTGTAAATATACTATAAAGACTTCAACAATAAAATGTTAGTATCATTTGAATATATCTTCAATCACGCACAAAAGATTCTACAAACCCTCTATAATTAAAAAAACAACAGATTGATTAAAAAAACCAATTACATACTTACTTTTGAGAAACCGAGAAGATCTACAAAAATATATACTTCTACAATTTTCACTGTCTTCGAATATATCTTCAAAAAATAGATATCACCAAAATTTTTAACTCAAACTCTCTCAAAATTCTAACTCAAACTCTATCAATATTTTTCTCTTCTCAACCCCTATACACTCAAACCCTATATATATATACAAAGAAATAACAAAAAAACAATAATAAATGGGGACTGCATGCATGTCAAACATCACATCACCACCTGCACATGGCGAGGTCTCCCCTGCACAGCTTAGCAACAAGCTGTTGAACTAGAGCTGCCATAATCCACAACACCTCGCCATCTTTACATGGCGAGGTCTAACGTGGCCCGAAAACATCAGGAGCACATGACGTGACACTGTGAATTTTAGCCTACTTTCCCAAATAAAATTTAAAACACCCTAATAACTAAATAAAAGTCTTAAAGTGGATTATCCCACTAAATCGGCCGTTTCTTTGTGGTCTGTTTTTGTTGCAGCTATGCTGTTTTGCCTTGGACGATGCGTGTCGATTACTCTCGCCTCACTTATCGTTATGCTGATTAATTCTGTGTCGGGACGACTGTTCTTATTTCTTTTTTAATCGTGTCCTGTAGGGGTGATTTGATGTGATTGTCTGTACGTGCTCCTCAGTCCTTTGTTGCCTTTTGGGTCATCTGGGCTTCATGTTTCGTTGTGTGTATGTTGTGGTTTGTAAGGACTCTAGTTCGGTTGCAATAATTCTTTTGTTTCACTATTTTTTATCGATTAAGCTGTCAAATATTTGAACTAATTTAATAATCTCCATCATATACTTATACAGAACACACTTGGCATCAAACTATGTTCAAGTACCTTCATGTCCAAATCAACACATGTTCCACTGCAGCACAAATTTCATGCCAATGAATTGAGTAAAAGCAGGGACGGACCGTTGCCTTCAAATTTGGTGGTTTAATTATAATTTAAATTGTTAATAATTTTAAAATTATTATAATTAAGTTTTTGTTTTTCTTAAAAAAAATTGATTTATTATTTTTTAAGATCCGGTCAGTTAAAATTAATAAAATTAAACTTTGACTCTTATTTTTTAGTTTAATTATTTTTAAGACTTTTAAATTTAAAATTAGTATAATTAAACCTTAACTCCCTTATTTTTATAGTTTACTTACTTTTTAAAATTTTATTCGTTTCAAATTAATCAATTTATTCTCTCGTAAGTCGATCCTAACTTCTTCCCGGCTAAAAAATGATGAGAGGACAATGTAACGGATTAGGGGCAGATCTACTGCAACCACAAACTTATCATGACCTTGTCTACTTCCCCAGTGGATTCCACACAAGTTTCTAATCAGTGTTCGGCTTCATATACGTAGCTTTTTTCTGAATGGCTAGAATTCATTTCTCAATCCCTTTCAGTTTAATGAAATGATATGCTTCTCTTGGCTGGATATATTATATACACGTACTTTTCTCCAATATTTTTGTTGACTATTTTTTATGTTTAACTTTTTTTTTCCTAGCAAAGTTACAAGTACAATTAATATCTTCGAATAATTATAATCATAACAAAATTATTACAATACAAAAAAAATATGAATAACACTCACACATATTAAGATCTGTACCTAAAATCCCAAAAATGTTAAGTTTCTCCTCCTTAACGTTAGCTTAAAGTTAATAACCACTGTCCTAATTTGGGTTGGTCTAAGTGGTATTGTTAAGCAACTTGATATCGTTTTAAGAGGTTTCGAGTTCGAGACTTTGTGTATGCAGAAAATTCTTTTTAGGAGACCTACCTACCAAAATCAAGCGTAGAGCGAAGGTTGATCCAGATGAATTGAAGGACGAACCGGGAGGGGAAAAAAAGGTTAATATCCACTGTAATCAACTCTTTCCTAATTAAACTAAATATTTTCAACCACTCCATTACAAGAAAAGCAAAATCACTTGAAGAATGACTTACCTACTCTGCATGCAAATTCAGCACACACATATATATAAAAGAGGAAAGCCTCAATGAAATGAAACCAAAGCCAAAACTTTTAAAGAAATGGTATTGTTAAGCAGCTTGGTATTGTTTTAAGAGGTTTGAGTTCGAGACTTTGTGTATCTGAGAAAATTATCTTTAAGATACCTACCCACCAAAATCAAGCGTAGAAGGAGGGTTGATCCGGATGGATTGAAGGACGAACCGGGAGGGGAAAAAGGTTAATATCCACTTTGTAATCAACTCATTCCTAATTAAACTAAATATTTTCAACCACTCCGTTACAAAAAAGCAAAATCACTTGAAGAATGACTTACCTACTCTGCATGCAAATTCAAAGACACACACATATATATAAAAGAGGAAAGCCTCAATGAAATGAAACCAAAGCCAAAACTTTTAAAGAAATGGTATTGTTAAGCGACTTGGTATTGTTTTAAGAGGTTTTGAGTTCGAGACTTTGTGTATACAAAAATTATCTTTAAGATACCTACCCACCAAAATCAAGCGTAGAAGGAGGGTTGATCCAGATGGATTGAAGGACGAACCGGGAGGGGAAAAAAAAAGGTTAATATCCACTTTGTAATCAACTCATTCCTAATTAAACTAAATATTTTCAACCACTCCGTTACAAGAAAAGCAAAATCACTTGAAGAATGACTTACCTACTCTGCATGCAAATTCAGCACACACATATATATAAAAGAGGAAAGCCTCAATGAAATGAAACCAAAGCCAAAACTTTTAAAGAAATGGTATTGTTAAGCGACTTGGTATTGTTTTAAGAGGTTTCGAGTTCGAGACTTTGTGTATACAGAAAATTATCTTTAAGATACCTACCCACCAAAATCAAGCGTAGAAGGAGGGTTGATCCAGATGGATTGAAGGACGAACCGGGAGGGGAAAAAAAGGTTAATATCCACTGTAATCAACTCATTCCTAATTAAACTAAATATTTTCAACCACTCCGTTACAAGAAAAGCAAAATCACTTGAAGAATGACTTACCTACTCTGCATGCAAATTCAGCACACACATATATATAAAAGAGGAAAGCCTCAATGAAATGAAACCAAAGCCAAAACTTTTAAAGAAATGGTATTGTTAAGCAGCTTGGTATTGTTTTAAGAGGTTTCGAGTTCGAGACTTTGTGTATACAGAAAATTATCTTTAAGATACCTACCCACCAAAATCAAGCGTAGAAGGAGGGTTGATCCAGATGGATTGAAGGACGAACCGGGAGGGGAAAAAAAGGTTAATATCCACTGTAATCAACTCATTCCTAATTAAACTAAATATTTTCAACCACTCCGTTACAAGAAAAGCAAAATCACTTGAAGAATGACTTACCTACTCTGCATGCAAATTCAGCACACACATATATATAAAAGAGGAAAGCCTCAATGAAATGAAACCAAAGCCAAAACTTTCAAAGAAATGGCAGATTGGACCACGAAGACCATCCTCAGAAACAATGCCCTGCAACAGGTTTTTCTTATTATTTTTCTGCAGTCTCTGTCTTTTCCTCATAGTATTAAATTGGGCTACGACACAGCGTTCGCAACTGTACTGCAACCGCAATTTAGTACTATGCTTTTCCTATGTCATTGATTTTACCTTTGTGGTTGTGTGAAATTGCAGTATATCTTTGAAACCAGTGCCTATCCCAAAGAACATGAGCAACTGAAGGAACTGAGAGAGGCCAGTGCTGAGAAATACAAAGAATTGTAAGTTGATGTTTTTTAGCAGTTTTGTTCTTGTTGAAGAGTGCCACTTTGAACATGATTTGTTTTTTGTGTATAAATATAGGAGCGTCATGAATGTGCCTGTTGATGAAGCACAGTTCTTGTCTTTGTTTCTAAAGATAATGAATGCCAGAGTTTTTACAGGCTATTCCCTTCTTGCTACGGCCCTTGCATTGCCCCAAGACGCCCAGGTATTTATTTATCTATTTATAGATGTGTTATACCTCCACCTTAGAGTCTTCCGTTGCAACGTCTCCGCATGTAGGGTTCCAAAGCTCATTCGAAAGAGTCCTGCCATATCCTTCATTTGGTTACAACCCCTTACCGTGCTTTGTGGTCAAATCCACATGATCTATCAACTGAGTCTATTACGCAGTTAAGTCTACACCTATTGACCCATCAATAGCATCAAGGACAAAATCGGGATTTGAGGTTAAGGATGTGAGAGACAAATTCATAATTTATCTATTTTTTTCAAAAAATATAATAAAGGTAAAAAAAATTTCCCCTACGTGGGGGGCAAGGGCCCCTCCAAGGGACATGTAGTTTCGTTCCTGATAGCCATCAATTCTAGGCTTGGCACCTTAGTACGAGTCATACCTCTGTTGTTATGGGCGTATAAATGTTCATACAGGCCACAATAGAAAGAGGATTCTCGAGATCGATACCACTATACATCTTCTTCTCTACCCTTTCTTATCTCTCATTTCTCTCTTCAAACCTCAAACGAAGACTCCCCGTCAAAATCAGAAATAATGAACCGTCAAAAATCACCATCTTTCTTTCACCATCAACAATATGTATACAAATATGTATTAACACATATGTATACTTATCTCTTAGTGAAATGTAGCTAAACTAGCCGATTTGCTTTCTAAGTGCGGATTGAAACCATTATTTTATGCAGATCATAGCAATTGACCCTGACGAAGAAGCATACGAGACTGGTGCACCATTCATTAAGAAAGCCGGAATGCAGCACAAGATCAAATTCATCCCATCAGATGCCTTCTTAGTTTTAGACGATCTCATTAAAAATGTAAGTGTATACACATATACGTACGTGCATGCATGCGTGAGCGTGTACGAACAACAACTCGCATGCTAGCGCCTTCTCTACTAGAACAAGTTGATTGACTTGAACCTTTGCAGGGGGAAGAAGGGAGCTTTTATTTCGTATTTGTCGATGCTTATAAGAGCGATTATCTAAAGTTTCATGAGCTGACGCTGAAGTTGGTGAAGATCGGAGGGATTATAGCCTACGACAACACTTTATGGTACGGATCGGTCGCTGAATTGGAGAAGGAAGTGACGGACGACGTTATTAAGATGTTTAGAAGCTTCGTGATCGAATTCAACAGCATTGTAGCAGCCGATTCCCGGGTTGAATCAGCGCTCCTTTCCATTGGGGATGGCCTTACTCTTTGCAGGCGTCTCTATTAGAGGAAATTTGGAGTCTTCCACGATGTTGAATTGTAGCTTGAAGAACAATAAATCAAAATAAAGGTTTGTTTTGTGACTTAAAATTAAAATAATTTGAGCAAAATTAAGCCCATTATAATAAATAAGGTCAGGATTCAAATGCTGACATTATAAATGAAAAAAATTAGATTTCCCTCATAATAAACATCTACAATATCTAATCCAAATTAATCGACTAATAAATCGAATATAGAGAGTTATACAAAAAAAAACTAAAGAATATGTATGTGTATAAAAGAAAGCCCAAACCCATATTATAATTTTGGACCATCAACCACGTAAAGCCTTAAGCCCAATATTGACAACAAAAAAATAAAGCCGAAACAAAAGCAAAACAATAAAAGTAGGATAAAATTAAGGGAAAAAACTTTGATTTACAGGTAATTTAAACTTTAGTTTAAATATACTTTTTAATTTTAGGGGTTAGGATTTAAAGTTTAGGGGTTTAGGTTGTAGGGTTTAGAATTTGAGGTTAGTGTTTAAAATTTAGTGGATATAGTTTAAGATTTAGGGTTTAGTTTTTTAGGGTTAGAAATTTAAGATTTGAGTTTTTATAGTGTAAATACACATGCTTGTGTAAAATTAATTTTACACAGCCTGTGTATCAAAGTTTCACCCTAAAATAAAATGTGCGCCTTTTAGTCTTCTAAAATATGTGAAATGTGAAAGAAGTGAATCAATTAGCCAATTTTATTCACTATTATTAATTTAATATTTCAAAATCGATTAGTGTTGGACAAATTTTAGAGTGTATTAGTTAATGATGAAAACATTAATATTCATATTTTTTTTAGTGTTTGACTGGGAGATAAATTCGTCGTGCCAAAAAATCTAACTGAATGATATTTTAATTTGAAGATTTGATAAAAATATTTTAAAATTTAAAAACTAATTCAGAATGGTATAATAAAAAAAATTAATCTTCAATGTTTAATTTTTTTGTCATTTTAACTGTGATTCTTTTTCTTAAACAATTTGACTTCAACTTTTCGTTTTAAGTTTTTCTTTATGAAATAAACTAACAACTAATCGAATATATGTAAAATTTTTAAGCAAAATCAATAAACCACTCACCATTGTCGTCACGTATAATACTACCACAGGAGGATCGTCTATTGCACAAGTTTTGAGCGCCATCCATATTCAGTTTATACCATCTCATGAGCAGTGTCATATTTAGGTACGGGTAGGAGGGGCAACTACCCGACCTAGAGATGTTTATAGTCAATTATACTTGTAAAAAATATTTTTATATCAATTACAGGCTTAATTTTTTTAATATTTATTATTATGAGTTTAATTTTTTTCTCAATATTTAGGTATAGGTAGGAGGGCTTATTCTTACATTTTAATTTTTTTTCTTTTAATATTTATTATTAGGGCTCAATTTTTTTCTCAATATTTGTTTTTATAAGCATACTCTTAAAATTTAAAGTTTCCTAATATTTGTTCTTAATGACCCAATTTTTTCAATACTTGTTATTAGAGGCTCAATTTCTTCCAATATTTTTTATTAGTGATTTACTCTTAAAATTCAATTTTCTTTTCTAATACTTGCTATTAAGGGTTCATTTTTTTCAATGATTGTTATTAAGAACCCGTTTTATTTTTCAATATTTATTATTATAAGTATACTCTTAAAATTTAATTTTTTTGAATATTTGTTATTAGAGAGGCCTTCAATGCTTGTTATCATGGACTTACTTTTAAAATTTAATTTTTTTTCTCAATACTTGTTATTAGAGAAAAAGATTTAAATAAGGGTCCACAACTGCAATAGAACTGTTATTTAGCGGTAGCAACATCGTCTGAAACCGTGATATTTGAAACTGTTATGTCCATAATAACATATGTTATTAAAAAAATTCACAATCACGATACTCGCAATGACCGCAATAATAATCGTTATATCCGTAATCGTGATAAACGCGACGTCGGTATCCAATTTTTTGATTCACCGTAACCGAAAACACCGGTGTATCGATTTGTTCATACGAGCTTGCTACCGCATTCACAGCCTCGATCATGAGTCTCCTACTTCTCTCAAGTATAGGTTCTCGTAGTAGAATTCATCAAAGATTCTACTATTACGATCCAGCCAAATAGCAGCGATATGAACAAGCACATCCCAGGGAAGCAAATGTTGAAATGCTTCGCATCTCCAATTATCATCCGAATTTACCATGGTTGCAATCGGCACAGCTAATGTATTTGGATCGACAGTACCCGTGAAACTAACAGGGCAGTCCATGTTGACTAAACCATTAAAATTTTAATGACGTTTATGTGATATTGACATGACAGTTTATGTAATTTTCATCGTTATTGTGACATTGTTTTGTCTTTTTTTACTCGACAATAATTTTATTGAATGATCATATCACTTCTATTTATATGCGTGTCTCGTTAAAAACTTCCTTAATCCTAAATGAAGGAAAAGAGTATAACACACGCAGGTTACAAAAAACACCAAAACACAAATTCGAAATACGCATGGACAATACCCTCATTCATCCCCGTTACAAAGGACTCTCGACCCAACTCAACAAAGAACTAAACACGATACCAAACTAAAGGAGGGAAAAAGGGACTTAGCCACCCAGGCTTCGAACAAAACACCAAGGGCTCCGATCCTTCATATACAAAACTCGACTTAATCACCACCATGCCTTAAATAGTTGACTGTGAATCATCTCATACTTGGCAAGGCAAGCTGCCATAAGATTACAATCCCTTTCAGCATACCCGAAACGGACACCGTTGATTCTGTAGATTAGAATGTCCACATCCACAAAAGCTTGCCCATATATCCATGGTCGATGAAGGACATTTTCAAGCCAAAACAGAACCACCCGTGAATTTATCTCAATCAACAATGGTGTCTTCCAAATCCAGTTTGCTTCAACAAAAATTTCCAACGCGATCTTCATTGCATTTAACGCTTCAAACTCCTCACAAGATCCTTTCAAAGGCCCAGAAAATAGAGCTCAAATTACTCCGTCCTCCATTCTCAATACACCCCAACACCCGCCACATTGTCTTTGGAGAAACCAACAACGTTAAATTTAACAACACCAACCGCAGGGGGTTTCCACTCGATCAAACTTGCCTTCAACCTGGAGCTTACCATCAAACCGCTTCTTAGTGATTCCCACCAAGCTTCAATATCAGTGATCCAATCATCTTTTGTAGCCTTAACCCAAAAAAACGCACGAAGCTTGGAGTAAAACAAGAAGTCCGACAAGCTCGATGATATGTTTTTGAAGACTTTCTCATTTCTAGATAACCACATACTCCATAAAGCTGCCCCCACATAATCAACCACAAACTCCTCGCTATACCTGAGAGTTTTGTGTTGAAGCAAAAGGAAAACAATCCCTCAATGTCAATATGATGTCACCAACTTACTTCCCACCAATTGCAAAATCGTTCCAAAAAGCATTGATGAATTCACACCCTGCAAACAAATGATTATCATCTTCAAACTCGTTGTTACACCAGCAGCAACGACATTGATCGTCATTCAATGAAATTCCCCTATTACGAAGGAAGAACTTTGTAGGGATCGTCATCCAAAGAAAACTTTTGACTTTAGGGGTGTTAGGTGTATACAACTAATGATAAGAAGTTGGTTAATTCGTTATCAAGACTGTTAAAGAAAGTTCCAGTATGTTATATCTGTTATAGTCCTTATATATATAACCCTTTGTGGTTCCTTAATAAGATGAGTTGATTCAGTGATTTACTTTCAATATTCTGTGAGAATACTATCATAGTATCAGAGTTAAGGGGGATGGCTTCCGCCGCTAAAAATTCTAAACCCTTCATTAACAAAACAATTTCTATCCGATTGGATGATTTCAATTTCTTGTTATGGAGGCAACAAGTTCTTTTTACCATTGAGAGTTTGGCTTTTACCAAGCATGTTGATGGCACTCTTTCGATTCCGCCTCAGTATATTCATCAAGACGGTGTTAAAGTTGTGAATGAAGAATTAATGGCCTACAAGCAGCAAGACAATGCTCTTTGCTCATGGCTTCTCTCTTCTATTAGCTCTTCGATCTTGCCTACCTTGGTGAACTACAAAACTGCTTTTGACATTTGGGAGAAATTTCAACAGGTTTTCTCTATCTCTTCTACAACAAAGATAATGCATCTTCATTGCTCTTTGAGGAGTCTTCGAAAGAGGGATCAAACTATGAGGGAGTACCTAGCTCAAATTCAAGCCATTTGCGATAGCATGGCTGCTTGTGGAAATCCGTTAATTGATACTATGCATATCTCAGCGATTCTTTCCGGTTTGCCACTATAGTACGAGCCGGTGGTGGTCGTGATCACTTCCAGTCAACAGCCATACAAACTTGATGGTGTGTGCAACGTTCTCTTGGATACAGAAGCTAGGCAACAAGAATTTTTTGGTCAAAAACTCTCGGTCAACTTTAATCAAGGACCATATACTAATGGGTCAAGGCATAGCCCACAAGGATATGGTTACAATAATTCCATGACTGGGTCCAATGGTGCGTATGCGTATAGAAAAAATTTTGGGGGTCTTTTTTTCTTCTCGAAGACTGTTTCAAGATCAGGGGTTGTCTCAAAGAATTGTGCAAGATCCAGGAAAAAGTCAAGTTCCCGTCTATCAATTTAGTAGAGGGTCGTTCTCCAACAGAGAAAGAGGAGGTCGATTCTTTGGTGGAAGAACGTGTATCCAATGTCAAATATGCGACAAATTAGGCCATTTGGCACATCGGTGTTATCATAGATTTGACCAGGCTTTTGATGGAATTAGGTAAAATGTGGCAGCCAATTATTGTTTCATTTTTGATGAAACCTTAGAAGAGTTGGGGATTGATGATTTGTATATTGCTCAAGAAGGTGCGGCAGTAGCTGCAGTTGCTGATGATTTTAATGGGTATAGTGATTTAGCTTGGTACCCAGATTCAGGTGCAACCACCCACCTCACACTAGATCAAGGTATGTTTGTTAACTCTACTCCATATTGTGGATCGGGTAAAGTATCTGTTGCTAATGGTATGACAATTCCTATTTCTAAAGTAGGAAATACTTATTTAAACACAAATTCTAGACCTTTATTTTTGAATAATCTTCTTCATGTTCCCACCATTAAGAAAAAAATTGATGTATGTTTCTAGATTTACTAAGGGCAATAATGTGTCCGTTGAATTTTACTCAAGTTTTTGTGTTGTGAAGGATCTGGAAACTCAACAGTTGATACTTCGAGGCATCAAAAGTGAAGGATTATACAAATTCTCATCTGCAGGCTTGTCGAAATCTAGTTCTGTTAATGATTGTTCTGCTGTTCAAAGTGAAGCATTAGTGAATGCTTGTGATTTTTCTACTGATAAAAATTCTGAGATATTCTGCTCTCCTGTTGTTACTAGCAATATTGAAGCTAGCCTAGGAAGTAATCTGAGTTTTGTTTTAGATAAGAATCAAGTGGTTAATACTTCTGTTCATAATGTTTCTTTCCCTAAGAATGTTGCTGAATTGTGGTATTGGAGGATAAGGCATCATTCTTACGATGTTTTTGTCAAATTCCTTAAGTCTTGTAATATCTCCATCAATGATAATAAAATCGATTCCTTTTTCTGTGATGCGTATCAATTAAGCAAAAACCATAAGCTTAAATTTCAGAGCTCTTCTACTTTTTATGATCATCTTTTGCAACTTGTTCAAATAGATTTATGGGGTCCTGCTCCTCTTATGTCTAATAATTTTTGTTATTATCTTAGCATTGTTGATGCTCATATCAGATACACCTGGATTTATTTTCTAGCTCGTAAGTCTGATGCTTGTGATATTTTGAAAAAAGTTTCACGTTCTTGGTGAAAAATAGTTTGGGTATAAGTTAAAAAATGTTCAATCTGACTGTGGAACAGAGTTTAAACCTTTAGAGTTTTATTTTAGTCAGCAGGGTATTATTTTTCGCCATTCATGTCCACATACCTCTGAGCAAAATGGTATGGTAGAACGAAAACATCGACACATTATCGAGTTTGGGCTAACACTGATGGCACAAGCATCTCTACCATTTAAATATTAATCTGACTCTTTTTATACTGTTGTTTTTTAATTAACAGGTTACCTACAAGGGTTTTAGGTGGAATTACCCCCTTTGAATAGATTTTTCAGAAAAAGCCTGAATTAGATTTTTTGCGTGCCAGTGTTTTCCTTTAACCGGACGTTATAATAGAGGTCAAGCAGATTGTCCAACAACTTCTTTTCTGCCCGATAATAGTCCAACATATACTTCAGCCTTACCTCAACTATCCAGTTCTTTATCCTCGAAAGATTCTGAACAGGATAGCTCAAGTTCATCCAGTTCTCGTAATTCCAATGGTCATCATATGGTCACAAGGTCAAAAGTAGAAGTCTTTAAGCATAAAGTGTTTTACACAGAGGCTCCATTAGTTGAGCCAAACAATATTCATCAAGCCATGAAAGTTTAAGAATAAAAAGTTGCAGTGGAAAAGGAAATTACAGCCCTTGTAGAAAAAGGTACTTAAGAACTTGTTCATTTACCTATTGATCATATTCATATAGGGTGTAAATAGTTTTTCAAGATAAAGCGAAACTCGGATGGTAGTGTGGCTTGACACAAAGCTCGGTTGGATGAGAAAGGATACTCACAACAAGCTGGTTTTGACTTTAGTGAAACCTTTAGTCTAGTTATAAAGCCTGTCACAGTATGAGTTCTTCTTAACCTAGCCCTTAGTAACAATTGGCTTGTAATACCCCTAAAATTGGGCTAGGAGTTTTACAAGGCAAACACATGCTTGGATAAGTTACCTTTAGACTATTTAAGACTCAAATTGAGTCAATTGAAGAAGTAAGTCAATGGAATTGAAAATGAAAGAGCTAATTAAGCTAAAGATCAATTAGCAAAAGAGAAAAGTAATTATATTTCAATGATTATGAAGGAGCACATATGAGCATTAAGAGGTTAATTTAGTATTTTGATCAAGACATTAAGGATTGAATTATAAGGAAGAATACAAGAGCTAGTGACTAAATTGTAAAGTGGGGTGAGTAGCTTGTAGGACTAAAATGAAATAAGGAAGAAACTTGCTTCTTGCATGTGTAATTCCACCACTTTGGATGAGTGAATCCAAGTGGCCATGCAAGAGAACTAGCCGGCCATGTGGTGAGGGGGAAGAGAGCCATTTGCTCATTCCACCATCTTTTCTCTTGGGATTTGCTCTCCCTTAGCTGAAATTATCAATGAAGAAGAGCAAGGGAAGTTAAATTTGGAGCTGAATTTGAAGTTTTGGAGCTGAAAATGCAAGGGAGATTAGAGCACAAGGTGAGTTGATTATGAATGCAATGGTGTTTTAATGATTTTCTTAATGGACTAATGTTGTTTAAAGTATGAAATCTTGCTGTTGATTATGAGAAATAGTGTTAAATGATGCTAGAAATTCAAGTTTAGGAAAGTATTTGTATGGATCCTACAATTATTTGAAGTTATGTGTTGTTTTGAAGTACTTAGAATCATTGAAACAAAGGTCAAATGCAATCTGCCCAGAAAAGCTCTGTTCTGGCAGTAAGTTTAGAAATTCATAGAAAATGAATATGTTGAGTGTGAGGATGATTTCTATATGTGTAGAACCATGTGTGAGTCTAGTTTAATCTCCAACAAATGGTGATTGATTTTAAGTTCAGAATCAAAAGTTATGAGTTTTTAAGTAAAAGTAGTGCATAAAATCTGGAGGCGGATTTTGCTCTGGATAGTTTCTGTTTTGAAACTTCTAAAAATTCTCCTAATTGCTATAGAACTTGTTAAATTATGAGGCTTATATCGTTAAAACCTTGTTTGAATCTAGTTTTTAAAGAGCTTTGAATTCCACTGTATACTTTGTTCTAGAAAGACAATTTTTTGATGATAGCTCAAGTTGCCAAAAGTTAGAAATAAGGATCCAACGTGGAAATGAAATTAAGGATTGACTAGTATATGCATGGTTAATGCTTGAGTGATGATATTGGTTATGCATATTAAGTTAATGTGTGTTAAAAGATATGTATATTAATGGATGTATTGTGATTATTTAAATTAAAGATTACTAGAGGAAGCAAGGTTCAAGAAGGGACAGTTCAAAAATCAAATGAATTGGGTGAATCAAGTACTGAATGGAGGAAGCTCGAATGTAATTAGTGGATCGGGATATCCTGTAACTTCAGGATATAAGGTGAGTGTAACTATACCTTTGTGTGATAGTATTTATTTAAGACCGAAATACAATTTCGGTTTAAAACTATGATAGATAAAGGATAAATTATGATAGAAATAAAGTAAATAACCAAAATATACAAGAAATATGACTAAATGTGATGAAAGATATGGAAAGTAATTGGGAACTCAATTTGAGAATTGAGTTAAGATAATAGTTACTTGATAAGCTTTTAGTACTTGGTTGATGCTATGAAATGAAATAAAAATGGATATTGAATGTACTAATAGTTTGTACAAAGTAAGTCTTAATGGAATTAATGAGTATATATCTTAGTAAGCTTTGTCAAATGATTCACCCATGGTAAAAATAGGTAAGCTCAAGGTAAGCCCTTGTATGAATTATAGATTGATGATTTGGTAAAGTATAACATAAATTTTTGTTATGTGAGTGTTAGTATTTCTTTGATTGAATGTTTGATGATAATTTATTTGAGTAAGTTATGCAAATTTTGGTTTGAAAGATACTAATGAATTATAAGATAAGATTTGTGAATCATGAAAGCGTATATTTGATTGTGATGAGTATGAATCTATAACTTGTGTTATGAATTGATAAACTTTGGAAACATTTGAGATTATATGATACAAGTAAATGAAATAATGGAGTTATAATCCTTTTGATCATTTAAATATAGAGCTAAGCTCACTTTTGAAGTGTGATATGATATGATTTACAAAGCTTTGGTTTCGAGTCAGTCATAGGTATAGTTAGCATGCCATAGAGTCCAGTTGAGCTCGTATTTGGGGAGGACTACATTCTATGGACTACGGTCCTTATGTGGTGACAGTAGGAGGGATGTAGTTTGGTCATTTGGCGACAGTAGGAGGGATTGACTTGTACCTTGTGTACATTATGTTTGGTGACAGTTTGGTTGGGGATTTGAGTACCTAGACTACTTGATTACCAAGGTTATAAAATTTAAATAAGATTGAAACACTATCCAAATTACTAAGCTAAATGATTGCTTGCATGTCAAGTAAGACTAAATTAAGCACCATTTCGACTAACTCTGTTAAGATATGATAATGTTCTTCAATCTTTCTAGAAGTCAATTGTATTATTGATGTATTGATAACAATTGATATATGATATTAATTGTTTTGCTTGATTCTTATAATGTATAGAAGGATTGTTATAATATGCTTTATAAAGAAACATGATATGGTATTGATTGTTATGCTTGATCTTTGAAAAATATATGAAAGACATCTATGTACTTATGAGTAAGGGACAAATTAGGATAATGAAATTAAAGAAATTGCTTGTTGTATAATCTTTGACATGCTAATTGTGTATGCAAAGAAAATTAGATATTAATGTTAAGTAATTGAATCATTCGAATAGTACATATGATAAATTGCCATGCTTTTGTGTAAAATTGTAATATGGTTTAAAATTCTAAGTTGCTTAACCATGAGTTCTATTACTTTTGTGTTAGATAGAATTAATAAGTCGACACAATTAGTTTTGCCATGACAATTAGTTTAGCAATGACAATTAGTTTTACCATGACATTTGTCTTGTTTATGGATCATTAAACAAGCTTGAATTATTGAGATATATTGAGTATATGAATGAGCCATTCATGATTGTGTAGTTTGTGCTTGAAAATTGAATTTTGGTTACATTGCTTGATATAAACAATTTGTGGACTGATTTGCAAGCTACAATGTGGACTGTTTTGCAAGCTAAAAAGTGGACTGTTTTACAAGCTACAATTTGGATTGATTTGTAATACAAATGAACTGTTTTGCAAGCTAAAATGTGGACTGTTTTGTAAGCTAAAATGTGGACGGTTTGTAATGCAAGTGGATTGTTTTGCAAGCTAAAATGTGGATTGTTTTGTAAGCTAAAATGTGAATTGGTTTGTAATACAAGTGGACTATTTTGCAAGTTAAAATGTGGACTGATTTGCAAGTTAAAATGTGTGTGGACTGGTTTGTAATATAAGTGGACTATTTTACAAGCTAAAAAGTGGACTGGTTTGTAAGCTAAAATGTGGATTGGTTTGTAATACAAGTGGATTGTTTTGCAAGCTAAAATGTGGACTGTTTTGTAATATAAGTGGACCATTTTTGCAAGATAAAAATGTGAACTGTTAGGTGAAGCATGAAAGATATGAGTTGAAAACTTAAGCTATATAGTTCTTGTTAAATTAAATATGAAATGATCTAAAGAAAATGTAAGTAGAGTGAACTTTGACTAAATGAAAGGAATTGATCAAAACTAAATCATAAGGACCTTGTAATGCAAATACATCTCCTTGTATCATTGTATGTTGGATTGGTTTAGTTACCTTACTAAGTTCTTCTGAACTTACTTGTGTTTGAATGATTGATCTTTTAGGTAGCTACTTAGTGAATCGAGGATCGTGTCAATTTCTGACAGCAAGTCACACAAGACCTAAGATTAGAGTATGTGATTAGTAGTAATTGTTTTAAATTCTTAGGGTGGTAATACATGATTAAGGTTTATGTTAACTATTTGGTTAGTTAACATATTTGTGCATTCAAGTCATGTTTATAGTACCTTATGAAGAAGGTACAAAGATTTTAATATTTCGATGCCTATGTGTGATATGGTTGTTTGATATGATAAGTGATTGTGTACTAATGACTCGGAATATGTATGTATGAACTTTAATCTCATAAAATAAAGAGAAAAGGGTGAATTAACTATAGAGATCATAAGTGAGCCCATTATGCTTAATGTTAATATTGTTAAAATAGTGCTAAAAAAGAGATGCATAATTGGTCATCTATGTTGAATGAGTTAGAGAACCTTGTGTGTATGAATGCATGAATGCTTGTGGTTTAAGTTATTGTAACTGGATGATTATATATGAGGTATTGATTAATAAGTGAAATATGATACCATGTTTTGAATGAATGAATGTAAGTATATGATTGAGTTATGGATGTACACCTATGCCTTGAATATTTGAGAAATAGTGTTTACTATGTGAATATAACCTAGTAATTGAGACCAGGCCTTAAACATGTGAAACCCTTATGATTTTTGATGTGAATACAAGTTCTATAGTAAGGAACCTTAGGGTTCAACCAAGATTGGTTAAAACATAAGTACATGTATTGCCTTGAGAGGAATAATTGAGATAAGGAAAGAAAGTTGCCCTATAATGCTTTAAAAAGAATATGAACTCTTAGTGCATGACTATTCAATCTTGATAATAATAATTGAAGCTATATGATATGAATATTAAGACTTAAGACATTTAAATATTGGTACCTTGTTAGCATAATAGACCCCTAAACTATTTTTATAAGAATGTTTTGATAAATTGTAACTTTAAATACAAGAAACTCATACCAAGAGTGAAGTAACGATCTATGGGCCTTAAATGGTTAAGAAGATTATAAAGTTGATAATCTGTTTAAGAACATTGAAGTTTACGACTAAAGATAAATTCTAAAGGATTAAGGAATAAATATAGTAAGCTTTGATAACTGAAGTATTAATAAGATGCACGTTAATAGCTAACATTTTGTGGTAGACTGTATAGTGAATGCATAATTGGTTGTATATGTAATGTTATTGAAGGTTGATCTATTAAATAGTTAAAAAGTTTTAAATTTGCCATGATTCTGATGGCATGTTTAGATAAAAAGTGTAATGTTAACTTATGTTTGCTTGAATGTTTTTTGGTAACACATCCTAAATCTGTTTAACTCCTAGACCGGGCAGGGGGTGTTACATGGTTGCTGCGATAGATTGATGCCAATAATGCATTTTTAAATAGAGATTTGGTTGGATAGGCTTATATGGAACAACCACCAAGGTTTGAAAAATGGATTCAGATGGAAACTTGCTTGTTTGTCGGTTGAAAAAGTCCATTATGGACTAAAATAGGCTACTAGGGCCTAATTTGAAAAATTCAAAAATTGTCTTGTCTCTGACCTTAAATTCACAACATCTCTAGCTCATACTTCTCTCTATTTTCGAGATGTGAATGGCAATAAAGTGTATGTCATGATATATGTTGATGACATAGTAGCAACAGGAAACAATGCTGCTGAGGTTGATGTTGTTATAAAGGAAATCAATTATATTTTTTTCATTAAAAGATCTGGGCAATTTAAATTTTTTTCTTGGCATGGCAGTACAACAAGTTAAGTAAGGATTGGTTCTTAGTCAAAGAAAGCACATTATTGACCTGTTGGAAAAAGTAAATATGCTAGATACAACACCAACTTCTTCTCTTATGGTCACTTCACCTAAGCTTTCAGCCACATATGGTGATCCTTCCATAGATCCAAATTTCTATCGACAAGTTGTTGGAACACTTTAGCATATCTGCAATACAAGACCAGGCATACAGTTTGCAGTAAACAAGGTTAGTCAATTTATCCAAGCACCACTTGATAAACATTGGAAAGCAATAAGGAAAATTGTCAAATATCTCAAGGGTACTATGGATCATGGACTGCTTTTTAGTACAAATCCTTCACTTACAACTATAGTTGCTTATTCTGATTCGGATTGGGGAGCAAGCTCTGATGATAAGAGGTCCACAACAGGACATTGCTTATTGTTTGAAAAAATCTAGTAGCTTGGAGTTAAAAAAAAAAACAAAATGTTGTTTCAAGATCTTCTACTGAAGCTGAATTTAGAGGAATAACCAATGACATGTGCGAAGCAATGTGGGTCAAATATTTGCTATCTGAACTTGGTGTCTCTCTTTCATAACCTATTTTTGTCCGGGTCTAAGCCCAAACTAAACCCAATCCAAAAATTAAGGTCTTTTTTATTAAACCAATAACCCATACAATACCCATAAACCTATTACAATAATATTACCCAATATCCAAACCCATTACCCATTTACAACCCAAAAAAAAACCCATCAGACCCAATTACACTAAAAAAAGACTAAACTACCATTAACCCTAATATATATATATATAAACCATAATAACATAACCCTTTGTGCCACCGCCCAAATCTGCTTCACCGCCCTGCAGAAGAACAAATGGGAGATATTTTAGATATATTGTAAAAATAAGTTATAAAAACCGAATGAAATCGAATGTAAGGACCCCAGATTCGAAATAATAATAATAATAAATAAATAAGAAAAAATATAAAGTAAAAAAAAGCAAAAGTAAAAAAAAGAAAATGTGCATGTGTGCCACGTGCACACCTACCTCACCCCCAATTGCCTATAAAAGGCCGACGAGGCCAATTGAACCACACAACACAGCCATTTAAATGGCACAAAACAAAGCCATTTTAATGGCACAGAAAAAAGCCAATTGAAATGGCGTACAAGCCATTTTGAAATGGATAGCAAGGGCAATGCCCTTTCGAACCTTTGAGAGTAGTGCTCTCATGGGGAATTTCTATTTTCTCGACGGTTAGATTAATTATTCAATCGGGGTCCTGCTGAGATTCGTTTGGGTCGTTTTTGGCGAGATAATGCAAAGATCCTACTAGGGGTCGGTCGAAGTTCTTCATTCGAGCTTCTAGTAGGGTAAATTTTTATCCTTGTATTTATTTTAATAGTAGCTTAGATATAGGGTAATATATATTGGCATGTTTTTGAAATATATTCGATATGCCATGTTTGTATATTTAAGTTGAATGAATTATTTATAATGTTCTTTTAATTATCGGTATGTTCCTACATTTTGTATGTCATGCCTATATATTTTAAGTTGTATGAATTATTCATATGAATAAAATATATTTAATTCTAAATTATAATTTCTAAAATAGATTTTCCTTAAAATTTTTCTTTTTATGTATTTTTAGAATATTAAATTTGGTTTAATATTAAGGGAATATTTTTCAATTTATTTCGGGAACTAGCTAGGAAGTGGTCTCATTCAAGTGTCATCTTTCTTGGTTTTCGTAAATAAGGAAATATTCTCCTTAGACTATTTTTTGGGATTAAATTTTAAATTAAATTCAAATTTTTATTTTCTTGCAAAGACAACACCAAATCAACGCGGTACCAATTTTGGGCGTTGTGGGGGTGCTAATCCTTCCCCACGCGTAATTGACTCTCGAACCCAAACGTTTAGAATCTCTGGTTATTTTTAATGGTGTCTGGCCTACCAATGTGGCATGTGGCAACTCCATCACCCTATTTTCACCATTTCTTAATTTAATTTTTAATCCCTCGGCATTCATGCATGAGCTTTTTACTCGGGCTCCTCACCTTGCTAAGTGGGAGTGGTTACTTCGTTTCGTGGGGTCTTCACCTTCGTATAGTGTTGTAATTCACTTCTGAAATTTGGTCCTTATATTTCGTGGGGTCCACACCTTTGTATGGTATAAGGGTCGTATTCCCTCGAATCGATGTCCTAGTGACAGTCCGGGTACCCTTCACTCTAGAACTTAAACCACATATAGTGGACTGTAGGAGCCTACCCATTTTAGAACCCTTAAGTGGGAATGATTACTTCACTTCATGGGGTATTCACCTCCGTGTAGTGTTGTAATTCATTTTTGAAAATTCGGTCCTTATATTTTGTGGGGTCCATACCTCCGTATGGTATAAGGGTCGTATTCTCCCGAATCAACGCCCTAGCGACAGTTCGGGTACCTTTTATTTTAGAACCTAACCGCACATAGTGGACCGTAGACCTCACCTTTTAACCATGCCAAAACTCCGTCCATTAGGCCTTGTTTGATATATTTATGTTTCTGTTTGTTATATATGCCATATATGTGCTTTTAATTGCTTTAATTCATTACCTTTATCATTTTGCTTTTTTGTTTATTTATTTGATTATCTTACCGTACTAACTTGGTTTTCTGTTGGTGTTTATTTTTTGTTTTCTTTTCCTTTTTTTAGCATTTATGTTGCATACCACATCATACCATAAATGTTGATTCGAGAATAGTCCAATTTAAAGGGCATTCAACATAGGAGAGAAGTCTGTGATGCCAAGAGCAATAATGTTATAGTATCGGGTTGGGCCAAACAAAAGCCAAATGAGAAAGTAGACAGTTTTATGATAAGACACGTGTAAAAGCCCCCTTTCAAACTGGATTGACAAGATCTACCCTCGGAAGAAGACTCTTGTCCACATTCTGCCTGTACAGGTTAGTGATCTTACCAGAAGTTTTGGGATACGTAGATTATATTGCCGCAAACTTTTTGAGCAGTAGAAGAGAACAGTGAGATCACCCTTCATTCCAGAAGTGACATTAAGACATGAAGTGCAAACCTTGCTTCACGAAGTCAAAATGTCAAGAGGAGAAACTAACTATTATCTGTAATTCATTATTTTAGCTTCTTGCAATCAGACATCTTCTCCGTAAACTGGTTTCTTTCTAAGGACTGTTTGCGAATCAACATCATATTTGCATTCATTACATTTTATACATATTGTTCGCCCTTCTAGTCTTTTATTCATGACACATTCCATGCATTGACCAATTAAATGATAAAGATTTGTCCGCATTAGCTGAAGTTTTATCATGAATGAAAGAATTGAACAAACTTAGAGATCAAGACTCGAGCAGCTAGATAATAAATTCGAGAAAGGGAGGCACTAGGGCATTCTACCAAGAAGTGGGGCAAGCTTACACCGCACCTAGAAGATTAGAATAAGTTGACACCATGACAATGACTGGTATTTTGGCAAGATTGACCGAAATGTCGGCATAACATGCTTAAACACGGTAAAGTTTAAAACAATGGATAATTCAAATATCCATTGAAAATCCATTTTCATGAATGGTCAAAGGAAAATAAACCCTTTGGAAAAATCCAATTTCATGATTGGTATAAACTGATTGTACCCAGGGGAATGGTACAACTAGCCCGAAGCAAATGGCTACCGGTAAAGGTAACTCAAAACCGTTGATCCATGTGCATTTGGGAAAAATGCAATGGATAATTCAAAAATCCATTTTCACGAATGGTCAAAGGAAAATAAATCCTTTGGAAAAATCCAATGTCATGATTGGTATAAACTGATTGTACCCAGGGAAATGGTAAAACTAGCCCAGAGCAAACGACTACCGATAAAGGCAACTCAAAACCGTTGATCCATGTGCATTTGGGAAAAATGCAAAAGAAATTCATGAGCTAAGCTATAGTTATAGTGTAGTTATTTTTGTCATAATGAAAATTTCATTTAGAAAATATTTTTGCATTCATCGATTCTTTAAACATTTCATTCATTGCTATGGAGTGGTTTTCATTCTCCCATATACATTCACACGTTTAAAAAAGGGATATGTATATATCATTTTTATTGGGACCATAAACCTCAGTTGCAATAGTACATTTGAGTCAAATCCAAAAGCTCAAGTCCAAGCAGCTTATGCTTAGAAGGAATTGAATGTTGTAAGAATATTGCAAATGCGAGCCTCTGATAATCTATTTAGGTTAACGAGGGAACAAAATGAGTGTTTAGATAATGGGAAAATCCTATTTTAGGAAATTCCCTTCTCATGCATTTGTCATTTAAGATCCTTGAATCGAGTGTTGACCCTAAACTTCTATCCCCTGAAGAATTTCTCTTGACATCTATGAATGGTGCAACGAATGGCATTCACACTTTCCAAGAAGAGGAAATGATTGAAATCAAAGGTCATAAAATCAACAGAGGAAAGCGATTGAAGACTGTAAGGAAAATACCAGGCAGAAAATTGAAGCAATCTAGAATGAGCACAGTAAGTTAAATAGTACAATGAAGAAAGAGAGGGAGGTAAATGAATAATTCACCAACACCAAAAGACCCATAGAGGATTGATTACTTCGAAGCAGAAATAAACGTCAAGGTTTAATACAAAAGAGAGATTCGAGACTGAGACCCTGAATAGTTAGTTTAAAAAAGAAAAAAAGAGAGAAAATAAAAGAGAAAAAAAGGAAAAGAAAGAAAGAAAAAGTATTTTACATGAGCACGCATAGATCAAGCAATACAAAAATGAAGCTAAGTCGAAGAAATGAGTAAGAGACTTCAAATACTCTTGATTTTGAAGAACCATGGAAGATCAATTATCTGTGAATAGAAAGCAAGTATCAATATCCGGCCATAATGCATTCTAAAAATAAAAGGAAAAGAGTAGCCTACCTGAGCATATTGGCATCTATGTCCAACCAGAATACGCCGATCTAAAGACACAGAAGAAAAAAATGAAGTCTATAGTAAAAGCCCAAAGAAATGGGCAATCTAGAGTGATCCGAGTAATGAAAGAGAAGAGAATATTTCAAATCAAATGAAGTGCGATTTTGCTTAATCATCACACATGGTCTCTAGTACAAGCCCATAAAAGACCATTTTGATCATTCATTAAGTTGAGTAAGATTGTCGTCAGATTACATTCTGCCTATAAGGGTTAACCTTTCTTCAAGGAACGTCAAACTTCAAGTGCCTGATTGACACCAAAATGAGGAAAGGATGGGGCACGGTGAGTTAGTGAGATTAAGAGAGCCACCTAAAATGGGTTAGAATTTAGGTACGGGAATCGTTCTTCTCAGAAGCCTAATAGACTGGAAGAGGCTACACACGTGCATATATCCTTACAATGGTCAAGATATTCTAAACATACTTTTTATTTGAATTAATCTTTTTCTATTTGAAACAAATATGCTATTGCATTTGATATTTTGGGGCCGAACATTAGTTTTTAAAAGTATTTGGCATTTTCTCCCAAATTTCTAGATATCATTACTCATGCATCATAAAGTATGTGTAACACCCCAAATCCTAGCTTAGAAGTATTGGAACCAAATTGCATAAATTGATAGTTTAATTGAATCTAGAATTAAGCTAAATTGATTAGTTAAGGGCCTAATTGAAAGAATGAATGAAATAAGTGATCAAATTACAAATGACCAAGTTGATTTAAGTAAGAAAGATGAGGCTTGCATGATAAAATCCATGAATCTCTTATTTGCCCTTGACTAATTATATGATTAATAACTAATTAAAGATAGATTAGTAACTTCACAAATCCACTAATGTGGATAACCACATTGTCATCATCCCTTTCATTTCATTATCATTCGAATAGAGAGAAGAAATTGAGAGAGAAATCAGCCATTGAAGAGGAAAATTAAGCTTGCATGTGTAGAGATTTTCCAAGGAAATTAAGCTAGAAGCAAAGTAAGTATGATTCTACTTGTGTTCAATTGAATAGGCAAATATATATGTGGAATTGGACTGTTTTGATAATGTTAGATGAAATTAGCTATGGAAAATGTGATTAGATGATTAAATGGTTGTAGAATCATGCAAATTGTAGAATGAAAACTAGGTAAAATGCTGGAAATCATGTGTTTGTGATAGTGTAACAAATCTAGGTTGCTGGAAAATTTAATTGTGATGTTGAAGTGAGAATTGAATGATTAGAACTTAAAATTGAGCTATGGAATTAATGAATTGATTATGATCATGATTAGATATTGTAAAGAAGGTGTTAAAAAATTGAATTGTTAGCAAACAATGCTGTAAATGAAGGATAAAACTATGAACATAGTAGTTATATAACATAGAAACTGTTTTATTGAATTGAATTTGAGTAAACATGCAAAATTAGGCATTGTAACCAACTTACTCTGCCTTGATTAATGGATTAACATTGACTAAAAATGTTTAGGATATCATATGAAATGAATTATAGAGCCAAAACATTGGTTAAAATGAATTTAAGGCATTAAAACGTGAATAGGTACAATCTGCCCAGAATTGCTCTGTTTTGGACAGTCACTTTGAAAATTCACCAAAAATTGTGTAGATCAAATTCAGGGCTGAAATTTTAATGACATGATCCTTGGTATGTCTATTTTCATTAGGTGAAAACATAACTAAAAACTGGGTTCTATGCTGGAAACTGTAAATAGGAATTGCTGGACAGTGCAAACTGTCGAGGCAGTGTAAATGCCGTGTCTTTGAACAATAAACTGTATTAATTGGCTAAGAACTAAAATGCAAGTCTTACATGGTCTTATGGGGAAAAATTTAGCCTTCCAACGGCGTATAGCAATCAAAATTTCGAAGTACGGATTAAAAGATATGGCCATATAAAGGGACAGTGTGCAAACTGCCAGGCAGCAGTGTCCTGGGCAGTTTGGGACTGTTTTTGCACCTACTAACAAACTATTTCCAAAATAGTTTTGGGACATTGTAACCTGTCCAATTATGTCTTAAAATGAAGTAATAACAATATGGAAATGAACTAGTAAGAAATGCTTAAAAGGAATAATAAAAACAGTAGCTAAATGTTAGGTACAATGTGGTAACATTGCTACTATGATTGTGTGATATTATGTGTTTGTTTTGATGAAATGTGTATGTGCTATGCTTGCTAGATTAAGGACAGCAAGTTGGAGAAGAATAGGATAGGAGTGGACATCCCAAAGCTAGAGGCAAAGGGATTTGGATACAAGATAATTGATTGCTAGGAGTATTGTGAGTGTAACTATCCTTAGGGTTGGGACTAGGTCCTAACCAACCTTGTTATTGTTTTAATTCAATGTTATTGCCATGTAACATGACCTAAAACATATTTGGCTAATTAAGGGAAGAATGACATGTATGATAACTTGTTTGATGACATGATCTATGTGTTTACTTGGGTGTTAAGCAAATGAAATGAAATGCTTGTCATGTTGCATTGCTTATGCCAAAGGTAAGAAATGGCATGCTTGCTTGGAGTATAAGGTATGCACATTGCATACCTATGCATGTGTTTGTGATTGTTATACATGGCTGGTTGAAATGAAATGAACAATGGTACTACTTGTATTCATGCCATTCGAATGGCATGGATAGTTTTGTATTGGGAGTTAAAACTCCATAAGCCTAAGGGCTTGGCCTTTGAATGGCATAATCTTGAATTGGATAATACATTGTATAAAGCTTAAATGAAATGGATAATCAACAACCTTGGTAGATAGTTTGGATAGATAGGAGGGCATGCCTTAGAATCTTGATCTCATATTGGCACTACGGTGAATATTGGCACGATAGTGCATATTGGCACTACGGTGCATATTGGCACTTCAGTGCATATTGTTAAGATTTGATTATCTAGTAAGCCACTTACCAAGGGTGTTATAAGATGACTTAATAATTCAAATGAACATTTTTTGCTTTGATATGTGATATGAACATTGCTTGTATTATAAGACACTTGAATGAACTTCCTTGCTTTGAAAGAAGACACATGAATGGATGTATAACTAGTTACTTCTCATGAAAGAAATGTATAGATGATGACTATGTGTAAGAATACCTACTTGGTAATTGAAGTATCGGTTGCTTGTCTTTTAAGCAAGGTGTTCGAATGGTATGCTATGATCATATGGTGGATGTTGCTATGATTGAATGAGTGATATGTGAAACTTGCATATGTTTACCTCCTTGTAATTCGAATGGTACATGATTTATGGGGATGGTCTTGATTTTTTGGATTACATGTAAACTTGGACTTATATGCTTTGAAATTGGCTAGACTTTGTGTTACCTCACTAAGTACATAATTTGTACTTACCACTCTACTCTTCATTCTTCCCATAACAGATTAAAGATACTTCAAGAGGATATCTTGGGTTTGAAGCAACACTTGAGGCAAGCCTGAAAGTATGATTTCATACTCTTTGTATACTCCTAGTTTGGTGGCACTAGATTTTGTAATAGGTAGCCTTGATCATGCATTTTGAATATGTGTTTAAGACTAGTTGTGTAATGTTTTAATGGGCCTATTATGTAACCTATTTGGATGACTTAAATTATATGTTTGAACCATGATGATATGTATATATAAGAGTAAGAAGCTGCGTAAATTATGAAATTATACAATGATGATTGAATCTTGTTTCATTTGAATGTTAAACCAATATTGTATGGTCATGCATTTGTTCCTATGTTTATTAGCATGATCGGCAATGAAAAAATTGAGGCTAAGGTATGATCAAGCATGCATTAACAATGTGTAAACCAAGTATGCCATGAAATGGAATGTATTGGTTGAGAAAGAAACAATTGAGAAGTGAATAGGGATTTACATGTTGTTCGAATAGGTGTATGAAAGTGTAATAAGATTTTAAGTTGGATGCTTGTATTAATCATGTTAATTGGTTGATAAGTAGTTTCTTGAGATGCAAGTAAGCTAGTTAAAGCATGTTTAGTGATCACCTAGAGTTATTCGAATAAGGTGCATGGAATTGTAATAAGGATGAAAGTTGTATCATGTTTAATAGTAACTTAATGTGAAGTATTCCACACTTGATTGTTGTTGAATGATGCATGTGAATTGAATGTATTGGTAACATGATATTAGTAACTTAAGTTATAAGTATGTAATGAATCAATATGGTACTTAAATTAGTATGCTATGTATGTTGGTTTTTTTTAAAGTGGATTGCTTGAATGTATTGTATGACTTGAAAGGTTTAGTTTGGGTTACTTGCGCCGCAAGTTAAGTACACTAAGGTTACTTGTTCGACAAGTAACCTATCTATTGCTTTGTTTTCGCTTTGGTAACGCTCCGAAACCAGGTTACGGCTGACCTGGGGATGGGGTGTTATAGTATGCTCATGCATCATCTTTATCATATTACCTAAAAAGCATACGTACAAGAAATTGAACAGGTAGTTTCCAAGAAGATGACTTTGGCAAGAACTTCATGCACCTTTGCACTGGTCAAGAAAACACACACATTGACATGACTATCTCAATGTTTTCAAGATTAAAAAGGCAGAGATCATTCGACAGTCTCAAAGTAGGACATCACTTTTTAGACCTTCGAGCCGTCGCCTTTGATGGATTTCTTTTGATGACAAGACGGGTAGAAATCAGGGCATCATCTCAAAGATTTCCAATATATAACCTTTCGGGAAGTAGTAGACTCGGGGCATGATGACAACCTTACTTTGATGACAAGACGATAAGAAATCGAGGCATTATCTCAAAGATTTCCAGTCTTCAGCCTTTCGGGAAGTAGTAGACTCGGGGCATGATGACACCCTTTTGGGAAGTGGAAATATTCCGGTACCCACATCATAGGAAATGTTGTGCCATTTCTAAAGATAAAGGTTCTATATAGGAAGAACCCGTAACTTCAAGATTTTTAAGCAAAAGGTTCTATATAGGAAGAACCCTAACTTCAAAGATTTCGAAGCAAAATGTTCTATATAGGAAGAACCTGTAACTTCAAGATTTTAGAGCAAAAGGTTCTATATAGGAAGAACCCATCAAGTTCCATATAGGAAGAACTTGTAGCTCAAAAGATAGAGAAAAAGGTTCTATATAGGAAGAACCCATCAAGTTCCATATAGGAAGAACTTGTTGCTCAAAAGAGCCGACAACTTCAAAAATTTCAGAGCAAAATTTTCCATATAGGAAGAACCCGTTTCTCAAAGACTTCAAAACGGGGAGTTTTATATAGGGAAAACTCACCGCTCTTGATTTCAAGAAAAAGAAAATGAAAGAAGAAAAAGAAAAAAGAAAAGAGAAGAAGGAGAAGAAAAAATAAGAAGAAGAAAGAAAGAAAAGAAAAAGAGATGGAAAATAATAAGGATAACGATACATCGGACCCTAGACTAAATTGACATCGAATAAGACCGACTACTGTGTTAGTTTAGGGTTCGGGTCCCATACGTCACCTTTATGCATGATGCAAACAATTAAGGGGTGGTGAAATGGTCTTGTCCATTTTGAGTATTATTTACCCCCTTTTATGGGTTAGATTAATTAACATGCAATTAAATATTTAAAAGTCATATGAATGACAAATAAGGATGGCAAACAAAAGCATAAAAATAAACACACAAAGCCCCTCAAGACCTAACCTATGAAGTCCCAAATTATGGAAAGCCCAATTAGTGATCTAATTATTAGCTAAATGAATCTAGCATTTAATCCTAAATTAATTAGCCCTACATAACTAAACCCTATCAAGTTATGAGGATTAACTTTAATGTCGATCTAAACTTTGAAGTTAATTTTATCCTAAAAGTTAACGAAGAAATGTTCGATTAGTTTAATGAATTTAACATTTATCTCAATGAGGCAAAGATAAATTTAAATTCACTAAATTAATTCAAACCCTAATCTAACTAAGGCTCCCAGCTAAACCTAAATTAATCCAATTAAATTAAAGTTCGTGCCCCTATTAGACGAACACACGATTTCAAATTAATTAGATTAATTTCACCCAATCTATTCTTAAAGGCTAAATCTAAAGCTCACCTAATCAAAGCCCAAGAACCTAACTAGGCCCAACCTAACAAAACTTAACAAGCCCAAAAACTAGGAGGCCCAAACATATATAAACACACACACACACACACACACACACACATATATATATATATATCAAAAGCTATATATATATATATTAAAAACCTTATAACATACACTATAATCTTTATAAAATCATATATATTATAATTTTAGAAAAAGGTAGATATTTAAAGAAACCTATATATTAAAAGCTTTAAAATTATATATATATATTTTTTGAAAACTATAACTTTGCAAAACTATAAATTTTATAAAACTACATACTATATACTTTTATAGAAATTATATTTTACATATATTTCATAAAACTATATATTATAACATTATATGAAACTTTATATATTAAACTATGTATAATATGATACGTCAATCACATGCCACATTTCAACCAAATAACATAAACTAGCAATAGGAAATTTAGAAAGCTGGCAATTAAAGATGCAAAATGAAAATAAACATGCATGATAAAAGAGGGATTAAAAAGACTCTGGAATTTGGACTGAATTACAAAGAAACAAAATTAAGGGGCCAAATTCAAAGGAAATAGCAGATTTGAGTAAATAGGGACGAAATTGCAAACTGATTCAAAACTGGAGGGACTGGAAAGGGATTTAAAAAGATGGAACGGCCAGGGTTTGAAAATATCCCACTCGGAGGGACTAAATGAGTGATTAAAAAAGCGGAAGCCCTTGCGAGCGAAATAAAATAGGACAGAGGTCCTTAAATGGATATTAAAACAATTTTAAAACACGAAAGTTTTATAAATACTCCTTTATTTCAGATTATTGCCTCTTTTGGCAAAAATAGAGCTATTAGCTCTTATAACCATCTCCTCTGTTCATATGGGTTCATCACGAACCTAGATTTTGGCGACCCACCGTCGCATTTTCCAGAAAATGACCGTTGCTCTGTGGTACCGGCCGCCATACGATGGTGACCGACGAAACCAAAAGCACAAAAAAACACCCTTTCTCAGCCTAAAACCAAATCCACCCATAATTTTCAAAACTCGATCTCCTCTCTTTTCAAAAACCCCAAAAAATAGACTTGAAATCAGGACTAAAAAATTGACCCTTTACAATCCCCACCCTTCCATTTAACCATACTCGACCTCGAGAGGTCGTAAGGCTTGTCAACAACGATGGGAGGCGGATCGACCCGAGAGGAAGACGAAGCGACGAAGGTAAGAAATAAACAGAAACCTTAACTATTATGCGTTTATGCTTTGAAATTGAAAGAGAGGCGTTTATACCTTCATGAACGTGAGTCTTTTAGCTTTTTCTCTATTCCCAATGAAAATCCAAAATGCTTACAAACTTCTTAGGGCATTGTCTTTTTATACCCTATCGAATTACATGCATTTAAAAAAGAAAAATGCTATCTGGATTCCCTATTGGCTTCCTTGCATTTTTGTTTTGATTCATTTGATAATCTGCCAATGTTAGAATGATTTTGAAATTTTGGTGCATTTCTTCCATGTCCCCTAATTCGTTTGCAACTCTTGACGTTTTAATTTCATTCTTTTTCCTTGCATGTGATCGAGCGTTGGAGATGAGGGGACCAGAAGATTTGCGTGTTACAGTGCGTGGGAGAAGATGGAAAGCCAAGCGTCGACTACATGCGTGTTCGATGTGATCTCAGCCGTTCGATACGCTCCCAATCTAAGGGCTATGCTTGATGCGGCGCCAAGAAGGAAGATGGCCAGCTAGAGCTTCGTCCGGGATCTAACCTGGACCGTTAGTTCAAGATTGATCTAACGGTTGTCGATGGGCTGCGCAAAGGAAAGTAAGATGGATTAGGTTTTCTGATTTCGGGCTCTAAACGGGCTATGTAATAACATGTAGTATTTTATGAGATTGTAAATGGACTGTTTATTTTAAATTAAAGTTGGGATGTTTATTATAATTTTTAGACTTGATTTATATAAAGATGGGCTTTTATTTAATTGATTAGTTTATATATATATACATGTACCTTGTATATTTTGGTTATAATATATAATATAATAACTTAAATGATAGATATGGTAATAATACTAATAGTAGTGACAATGCTGATAACAGAACACAACACTAAAAATATAAGGATAAACTATAATACATTAATAATGTTTTGATTTTTTCAATTGACTACCAAATATAACAGCTCATAACAAAATCATAACTTAGTAACTTAGTACAAAAACATAATACTAGTAAATTTTGTTTTTGTCTTTTGATATGACTTAATAGTCACATACATTCTAAGATTAAACAAAGCCCTCAGTAGTATATATAAGCCCATTATTATAAAACGAAATAGAAAGAGTTATCCCGGACAAAATTAGTGATTACAACTGCCCCTCTTTGCTTATGCTTGTGGAACAAGAATAAAGCAAAGACCGTAAACACTAATTTTGTCCTACTTCCATGTTTGAAGGTTCTGAGCTGCGAGTTCCTCCTATATAGAACTGTTCCCCCTTCCTCTCCCTATAGTACGAAGCTATGAGTATCTGTCTCCTTTGCTCATGAAGTCCTTGAGGTGCGGGTATCTGCCCTTTCCACTCTAAAACCCTGAGCTGTGAGTATCTGGCTCATCCACTCGGTGGTTCTAATACGGCGTGTTTGAAATCCTTCGCCTTCTTCAGTCTGAAAACCCCGAACTATGAGTATTTGCCTCCTCTACTCAATAGTTCTAATACGGTGAGCTTGAAATCCTTCGCCTGAAATCCTTGAGCTATGAGTATATGCCTCTTTTGCTTTGAAATCTTGGTGTGGCGAGTTTAAAACCCTTTGCCTGAAATCTTTAAAATTTTTCGTTTAAATATCTGTAAAAAGAGATGAAATACTATGATGGTGTAGGTTAGCATGCTCCTATCTTAGGGATGTCTAGTCTACATATGATGCATGACTGATGTTATTTAATCACTTTTCCAAAAGCCTTCGCTCCCTCGGTCAATCCTTCTTTGATTTCTTCTTCTTCTTGACCTTTGCAACGAATAGTGCTTTGCCTCATACTTAGGTGCTACCATTTACGCCCCATTTTCATTTCAATCTTTTGAAATCTCCTCGTTTTAAAGCACCATTTTCAGGTTTTCACCTTAGATTCATTTTCCCAAAGAGCCATTTCAGGTTTTCACTTTGGTTTTGTTTTTCTTCTCCCGTTGTTTCTTTTTTTTCATTTTTTCTTTTTTCTGTGCCTTTCGAGTTTTTACCTAAGGATGGCTTTATCCGCATAATTCTTTTGCTTCCATATGACAGTCTCGAAACCTAATATGGCCGAGACTTGTTTTTTCCAAGGCCTAATAAATGGAGACTCCTCTTGGTTCGGCCTTAACATACTTCTTTGCACCGTCTGCGTTTAAAAGGTTAGGACATAGTAATACCAAGAAATCTTTTTCTTTTCATAAATCTACGTCAACCTACTTGCAGGATACTTGTAAAAAAAGACATGAAAAAGGTATGAAATAATACTTCATTAATATTTCAGAATTCTAGAATGATTTGAAAGTCATGGCAAACATAGAAGAAAAGGAAGACAAAGCATGATGTTGCGACCCAATCATTGACTGTATGAATGATACGAGAGCCCATCGACCGAGATCTCTTGCTAGAAATTCTCTACTGGAACTTCTTAATTCCTAAGAGGTTTCCTTCTCTTGGATGCCTAATCTGCGACGATCATCTGAGCTGCCTTTTTGGGTTTTCAACTCAAATCCTCCTTTGGTTTCAAGACGCCATTTTCTGGTTTTCATCTTAAACCCCCCTTTGTTTTTTTCTTTTTCTTTTCTCCTTCTCCTCTTTTTTGATTTTTTTATACCTAAAACGCCCTTTTGGGTTTTCACTCTAGGTATTTTCATTTTGCGAAGCGCCCTTTCGAGTTTTCACTCTATTTTTTTATTTTTTCTTTTTTTCCTTTTCATGCATAGTACCTCTTTACCGAATCTGAATTCACTGGATTGTTCAACATCTTTCCATCCATTTCTGTTAGGATCAATACTCCCCCGAAAAATGTCCTTTTAACGACGTAAGGTCATTCCCAATTAGACCTTCATTTCCTATGAGAATCCTTTTGAGTTGGCATGATTCTTTTAAGCACTAGATCCCCCTCTTGGAATTCTCTTGGGCGAACTTTCTTATCATAAGCTCGCATCATCCTTTTTTTGAACATCTGGCCATGGCAAAGGGCTTTCAATCTCTTCTCCTCAATGAGATTCAATTGGTCAAACCGAGCCTGCATCCATTCGGCTTCTTCCATATTTATCTCACTTAGCATTCAAAGCAATGGAATCTCTACTTCGATAGGTAGCACCGCCTCTATGCCATAGACCAATGAGTATGGGGTTGCCCCCGTGGAAGTTTGTACAAATGTGATGTATGTGAATAAAGCAAATGGAAACTTTTTATGCCAATTCTTGAAGGTTTTTGTAGTCTTTGCGATGATCTTCTTGATATTTTTGTTTGCCGCTTTTACCGCTCTATTCATCTTGGGGCGATAGGTGGTGGAATTATGGTGTGTTATTTTGAATTGCTCGCACACCTTGTCCATCATCTTATTGTTTAAGTTGGAAGCATTATCGGTGATAACCCATTCTAGCAAGCCGTAACGACGAAAGATCTCTTTCTTTAAAAACTTACAAACTGTTGCTCTTGCAATGCTGGCATATGAGGCCGCTTCTATCCATTTAGTAAAGTAATCGATGACAACTAGAATGAAACGATGCCCATTGGATGCCTTGGGATGAATATGACCAATGACATCCATTCCATATACATCGAACGACCATGGTGAGTTCATTGTGTGTAGAGGTAATGGTGGAGAATAGATCTTTTTGGCATATATCTGACACTTATGACATTTTTTGCCTAGCCAATACAATCTCTTTCCATGGTTGACCAAAAATATTCATACCTCATGATTTTTCGAGCCATCGAGAAACCATTGGCATGTGTCCCACAGAGCCCTTCATGTACCATGGCCAATATGTTTTTTGCTTCTTGAGTATTAACACACCTTAACAGGATTTGGTCCTTACCCTTTTTGTATAAGATCTCCCCGTCTAAAACATATAATGCCGTCATTCTTCTGATGGTTCTTTTGTCATTTTCATTGGCCCCTTTGGGGTAGGTTTGGAACTTGATGTACTGAAGGATGTCATAGTACCATGGGTTACCATCTGCTTCTTCTTCCAAACTACAACAATGAGCCGGTATTTTAAAAAATTTATCTCGATTGGCTTCATTTCGGCCTCAGTAATTGCTTTAAACATTACAGCTAACGTTGCCAAGGCATCCACCATTTGATTGTCTTCCCTTGGAAGGTAGGTGAAGTTGATTCTTTCAAAGCTTTTGATTAACTCTTGGATCAAGTCATAATACTTGACCAACTTCGAATCTCTTGTTTCCCATTATTTTTGTAACTGATAGATTACCAAGGATGAATCCCCAAAAACTTGAAGCACCTTGATTTTTCTTTCAATGGCTGCATTTAAACCCATAACGCAAGCCTCATACTCAGCTATGTTATTCGTGCAAAAGAATTCCAATCTACTAGTGAGAGGATAGTAGACATTTTCTGGAGAGATTAACAATTCCCCAATTCCATGGCCAAAGGCATTGGATGCCCAATCGAAGTAGAGCTTCCACAACTCGTCCACTAGAGTAGTCTCTTCTTGAACTGTTATGTATATTAGGTCTTCATCGGGGAAATTGAAGTCCAAAGATTCGTAGTCGTTTGAAGCGCGGCTTGCCAGAAAGTCTCCTATAGCGCTCCCTTTTACTGCCTTCTGACTCACATACAATATATCGAATTCAGACAATAGCATTTGCCAACGGGCCAACCTTCCATTTAGTGTTGGTGCTTCCATCAGGAACTTCAAAGGATCCAACTTGGATATCAACCACGTGGTGTGATACATCATGTATTGCCTAAGCCTTTTGGTAGCCCATACTAGAGCACAACACAACTTTTGAATCGACGGGTACCGTGTTTCACAATCGGTAAATTTCTTGCTCAGATAGTGATCACCTTTTCTTTCTTCTCGGACTCATCATGTTGTCTCAAAACACAACCCATTGAATTTTCAAAGACGGTTAAATGCAAGATCAATTGCCTACCTAGTACCGGTGCTACTAGAATTAGAGCGTTAGTCAAATATTTCTTGATCTTATCTAGAGCCTCTTGACATTCTTCATCCCACACTCATGGCTTATTCTTTCGGAGTAATCTAAAGACGGGATCGCATTTGTCGATTAATTAAGAAATAAACCGAGATATATAATTTAATCTTCCCAAGAAACCTCAAACTTCTTTTTGGGTCTAAGATGGCGGGAGATTTTGAATAGCATTCACCTTATTCGGTTCAATCTCAATTCTCTTTCGTCTAACCACAAAGCCTAAAAGCTTACCGGACATGACGACGAAGGTGCATTTTTCCAGATTTTGTTTTAACTGATACTTTCTTAACCTTTGGAAGAGCTTCCTCAAGTTTTGAATATGCTCCTCCTCCGTTCGAGATATGGCGATCATGTCATCTACATATACCTCGATCTCCTTGTGCATCATGTCATGAAAAAGGGTTACTATGGCCCTTTGGTAGGTTGCTCCAGTGTTCTCCAATCTGAAGGGCATCACCTTATAACAGAATGTTCCCTACATGGTCACGAACGTAGTTTTCTCCATGTCATTAGGATGCATTTTGATTTGGTTGTACCCTGAGAAACCATCCATAAATGAGAACCACGAATGTCCCGCGGTGTTATCGACCAAAGTATCAATATGAGGTAGAGGAAAATTATCTTTGGGGCTTGCCTTATTGAGGTATCTATAATATACACACATACGGACCTTTCCATCCTTTTTGGGAACATGTACTATGTTTTCCACCCACTCTGAGTATTTAGAGACTCCAAAAAAACCAGCATCGTACTATTTCTTTACCTCTTCTCGAATCTTCAACAACATGTCTGGTCTCATCCTCCTAAGTTTTTGCTGGACCGGCTTATATTCTGGCTTGATCGGTAGCTTATGCACTACAATATATGTGTCCAAACCCGGCATGCCTTGATAAGTCCATTCAAAAACATCCTTGAATTCTGAAAGCAACTCAATCAATTCACGCCGGGTCTCAGACAAAAGAGCAGTACCAATCTTCACTTCTTTTCTTTCGTCTTCCGTGCCTAAATTGAGAATCTCTAACTCTTCTTGATGAGGCAAGGTTTGCTTATCTTCACTTTCTATTAATCGGAGTAGTTCATCTGGAATCTCAACTTCTATCTCATCACCCCTTTCCTCGATTTCCACCAAACACGATGGTCGTTCAAAATCTATCTCGGGATTAGATTCAGAATCATTCATACAGTTAATAATAGGGACCCTGAAACAACTTGAAAACGAATATATATCGGGACAAGAAATGAATACTCTTATAGAATTAATGAAACAAATAAAATAATAATGAATAATGAATGTAACTAATAAATGAAAAAAATAAGGTGTTTGCCATTTGAGAAAAAAAACAGAAAGCATCATTTTCATTGAATTGAAAGCAAGCAGATTAACATAGAAGCCCTTTAGAAAAGATCCTTATCGCTCGCGGGCAAAAGTGAATAGGGTTGGTTCTGAGCATTACTCTAATTCTAACCTAAAAACTACTGGCAGATCTACAACTGTCCAATTGCTGAGTGTTTCCCCCGGGAAGAAAGGGAGGATTTCGGCCAAGTATTTACCACTCTTTCCCTCATTGGTTATCATGTTGACATCCATTCCCTCTAACGCCTCATTGAACCTTTCCTCCTCGCTGAACTTGGCACTTTCTAGACCGACTTCGTGTATCTTTTCCTCCACATTGATTATCCCTCCAGACACAAAAATATTATTTAAGTGAGGGAAATTCATTGGTTCCCACGGGATGTCTTCACCCTTGAATCTGGCCTTCCTTTGTTCTTCTCTTTTATTCCATTATAACTTCCTCTTGGCGTGCAAGCATCCTTGTAAACTCTTTCCGAGCCCTTTGCCCTTCTTGGCTCCCCATCCCAAAGTTTGCCAAATTGTCATCTTGGTGCAGTTTGATAGTCTAGGGTGTGGGATCTTGCTTCCCTCTACTACAAAGGTAGCATTCACGAATTCTAAGGCCCTGAAGGAGCATTCAACATCATCTTCGTTGGTTTGGACATAAGGAGCGTCGGTGGTTACAAAAGCAATGATTTCTTGTTCAACTCCCATACTTACCAACTTTTCGTCAATAACAAATTTCAACTTTTAGTGCAAGGATGAAGGCACGGCTCCGGCCAAGTGAACCCACGGCCTCTCTAGTAAACAATTATAAGTGGATCAGATGTCCATTACCACAAATTCAACAACGTACTAGGTAGGCCCGATTAGCAAATATATCTCTATCTTCCCGATAACATCCATTTTGGTCCCGTCAAATGCCTTAACGGAGTTCTAACACGGTTTCATGTGTGAACTGTCTACTGGCAGCCTATGCAGAGTCGCCATCGGCAATACATTCAAGGCAGACTCGTTGTCGATAAGCACTCCTAGTAAGACATGCCCCTTGTAGTGGGTAGTGATGTTCAAAGCCTTAGTTGATCTCATGCCTCCGTCTGGAATTTCGTCGTCACTAAAAGTGATGTAGTTATCTGCAGCAATATAACCTATTATTCTATCTAACTTTCTTACTGAGATATTTTCCGGGATGAACGTCTGATTCAATACTTTCAACAATGCATCACGGTGCTTTTCTAAGCTTAACAACAACTCAAGTACCAAAATTCGTGCTTGCTACTTTCTGAGCTGCTCATTGATGTTGTATTCACTGTACTTTAGGAACCTCAGAAATTCTTACACCTGAATCTCTGCCACTGGCTCATGAAATTTTTGGGGAGGTTCTTCTCTAAAAATCTTTTCAGGTTCAGCGGTTACAGCTTTGCCTTTGTCTCTAGGTTCCTCTGCCGCTTTTTCCATTTTCGGTGAGTAGCATCTGTCGCTTCGTGTAAAATGTCCCACTTCATTTACTATCTCGGCGTTTGATTCTACCATGTCCTCCTTCTTTGCGAGTTCTTCATCGGATAGTTTCTCCTCTCCTTATAGTTCCAACTTCTTTAGTATAGAGATGTGGGCAATATAGTTCTACGGGACCTTCCGAGCATCCTTAAACGGAAAGAGAGTCAGAGCCAAAATTCGTATTTTTGGAGTTACTTTGGAGCTTTCTTCTTGGGACGAGCTTTTTGGCTTTGGCTTGAGTGATATGACAAAATGCCTATCTACCCCATACTTAACCTTGGGGGTATCTGATGTGCATACATCTGACTCCTTTCTTTCTTCATCCTTTTCGAAGAATTTAATCTCCTTATTGTCCATCATTTTTTGAATCCCTTGCTCAAACTCCTCACAACACTAAATGTTATGTCCTTCCTCTTGGTGGAACTCACAATACGGTCCGCTTCCTTATTGCACGATTTCCATGCCTCGATCGATTAAGCACGAGATACATAACTGTTGAAATACCCACCTCAGAGGGGATTTGACCTCGGAAAAATTTGTCTTGGCTCTCCTAGTGTACTTCTCTTTGGTTGAATTTATGCCACGGCCTCCGAGATTTGGTAACGGGTTAGTGGCTACATTCAGTTCGTCCAACTACAACACCTTGGAATTTATCATGTTTTGCATGAACTTCATGAATGCAATACAATTCTAAATTGAGTGTCCCGGGACGCCCCCATGATAATCACAGTTTGCTTTTTCATCGTACCACACACGGAATGGCAGTTTGAAAGGAGTGACATCATAAGGCCGGACCAAATCAGCCTCGTACAGTTACGAGTATAGTTCGGCATATGATACCGGGAGTGGAGTAAATGACATCTTCTCATTTTTCCTCTTCGAGGCCCTAGTCTCTTTCTTGTTCGAGCTTTGCCCTCCTCCGGCTATGGCTCGTAGTGGTGAAATAGTGAAACTCTTTGCGGTTACGTAGGTGCTCGTATTGTTCACCTCATGATCTCTTTTCTTGTAATTCTTACGAGTGTTCTCCCCACTATCGATCCTCCCTCTCTTTATTACTACTTCAATCGATTCCCCAGTTCTCACCATGTCGGTAAAGCTTTAGGTGGTGTTGTTTATCATGCGATCGAATAATGTCCCTCTTAAAGTATTGACGAACATTGGCGTGATTTCATGTTTAGGGATTGGTGGCTAAATTTGAGCAGCCACATCTCTGAGCATACTGGCATAGATTCTCATTCAACCTTTGCTTCATCCCTTCTAGCATGATTCGACTAGGGGTTATGTCAGTTACATGCTTGTAGTGTTCTATAAGGCCTTTCGAAGGTCTTCCATGATTTGATATTGGTTCGGCTAAGCATAGTGTACCACCGAGTCACAAATCTAGTCAAACTCTCTTGGAAGCAGTGGATAAGTAACTTATCATCCTTCACAAAAGCAGCCATCTTCCTGCAGTACATGGTGCTATGGACTGATGGGCAAGTGGTCCTGTCATACTTTTCGAAGTCTGATACTTTGAATTTGGGCGGGAGAGTCAAATCGGCCACTAAACTCAAATCACTCGCATCATTTTCATGTTCATCCGCCCCTTGAATGGCTTTTAGCCTCTCATCGAGTAGACAAAATTGCTCCTTATACTTCTTCTCCATATTGGCCCTAATTTTCTTCTCAACTTCATCCATCATACTCAAATCTGAAACTTCATTCTCGTATCGTACCCCCAAATCAACGAGCTAATTCGTTGGAGCTCCCTCATGGTGACTAGCAGACGTTCCCACAGCCGGATTAGCAAAAACTCCCGCGAGATTAATGTAAACCCTTTTTTTGGGTTCTGGCATATCTGGTTGTACCTTCACATGAGACCAAACACCTTCTTGCTCATCAAAATTTGGGCTGTCGATGGAAATTCCCTCTTTTCCCTTCATCTTTGCTAACAAGCTAGTTATCCGAGTGATAACAATGTCTTGTGACTGAGTTATCTAGTCCCTAATATCCTGGCCGATCCCGTCCAAACACATTTCAAGGCCTTTTTGTCCTTGTTCTACCTTAGCTTGTCTATCATCCATCGTTCGAGGTTGTAATCGGGTTCCATATTGGTGCGGAATGATTGAAATTTTAAGAATTAAAATGCTATCTGAAATGAAAAGTCCTTTAATTAATTTTAGTAATTAAATGAGGTATGCAAATAAATGTACTATGCATGAATGCAAAGAGCAACATTGAATTTGGCAAATATCATCGTTAAACGACTTTCATTGATGGGAACATTGTCCTGTTACAATAACTAGAGAAACCTAACTACACATATGGTTTCAAGGTAGTATCGAGGTCGATAATCTCTCTCAAAATCCACACAATCCTCTCTCCTTCTTCGAATTCATCATCGATACAATCATGAAGGTCGATAGCGTCCTTGGCTAGAAACTATATCTTCCGGGAAACCTCTTACATCTGAGCCCCCCACCATGCCAATTCTTGCTCTTGCCTCCAAACCGTATAGGCGGCAAAGTGTAATTGCTCTAAACTCAGATTCGGGCGTACTTGAATTGCCCTTCTCATGCTTGCTACATGATCATTGAGCTGTTAAACCTCGGGTTCCAACTTCTCGACACGTGTCATCAAAGCTTGATTTTTTGAGTTGCTAGTTTTTAACTTGCTAGTTGAACCCTTATGTTTAAAAAGAGACTTTTCCAAACATTTCACTTGATCTCTCAAGGCTTTGTTTTGGTGGTGTTCTTTCTCAATTTGTCTTGAATGGGAGGTTCGTAGATTCTTCATTTATTGGGTCAAAGTGAGCATTCGATCTTTGTGCTCGAGAAACATCATTTTATAGTTCTCAGTTCGTGCTTTCTCTTCCTTAAGTCGGAGCTCTAGCCCCTCGTTTAACCCCACTTATGCAGCTCTCTTGCTTCTACTTAACCTCCTAAGGTGCTGAATCTTTTTTTTCATCTTGAGTTCGAGTTCTAGCTCATCTCTTCTCTTTTGTAGGTCTTTGACCACTCATTCGAACTATGACTTTTCTAACTCGAAGTCGAACTTCTCTTGATGGGCTTTCTCCTCGAGCTTGAGGTATTTCTTTCGCTCTTCTTCAAGCTATTTCCTTATCAAATTAGCCTCGGTAGGGAGTATGGCCAATATTTCTTCTAAAGATCTCCTCCCATCAGGGGTCAAACACGGAATGTTACCGTTGACACGGTTAAATCTCCATGCCTCATATTCAGAGGTAAACATGTATGGAGCATTCACGATCCTAACCCATCTTACACTATTACAGGTTGAAGAAGCGTTGCATACCATTGTCTTATAGCCCTTCTCCTTTGCATAATCTACGTTGAATTCATTCAGACCCTTGGTCGCTGGCATGAACTATTTTGAACCGTACTATCTCAGAACTAGCAGAGGTGCATAAGCAGTATGATCCCAAATGCCAAGTAGTGGTACCCACGAATACTCTCCGCACCTATAAAGAACGTTCTTTTCCAACAACCACGGTGCTCTCCAAACTATATTATCCTCCTTTAGGTTCCAGAGAACGTTCTGCCATACCTCATCGGATCTCTGGGTCAGCCAGTCATTCTTTCGTAAGAACTCTTCTAATCGTAAAAGGGCCTGGAGAAACTGGGATTGGTCCAAAGGTGGCTGTAGAACCAAACCGTCAAAAGCTGCGGGCATCCCTGGAAGTGTCCTCCACCATTTTCATGATAGAACCTCAAGAATCAAAAAGTTTCAGCCAAAATTATAGGTATTGGATTAGTCCTACAACCCAAACGTTCAAAAAGATCCAAAACTGACGGGTCAATGAGGCCCAATGCTCGAGGGAATAGTACCAATCCATAGATCAATAACGCAAACAGGTTCCGCTGAACTCTACCCACATGACGCACAGAGGCCAAGGACAAGATCCCCTCCCACTTAAGATACTCCTTATTGTTCCAAGTGGTGACCTGTTGCTCGACCCGAGACAGTAACATGTCCGAGATTCTAACAAGCTTGCCTCGAAAGGCTTTGTTCTTACTTCGCTTAGAATACTCTCGATCCATGTCAATCCTCTTGCAGTTTATAAGATCCCGGTATTCTTCAATTGTAGGAGTGAGATCAAAGTTACCAATCGTAAAGCAGCTGTAGGCGGAGTTCCAAAAACCTACCAAGGTTTGCAGTAGTGCTTGATCAACTGGAACCTCTAGCAAATACGCGATGTCACCATACTCTTCTCTGAAAGTGCTCTTTGTTTCAAAATCCCAACTGTTCCATACTAACTTCAAATCAGACACATCATTAAACCTGGTGTTCATGAATGTCGTGGCAGACATGGCTAATTTGAACCCATCGGCAATACTATCTCCCTCATGTAATTGCTCCCCTTTCGACCATATCTGACCATCGGAATTCTTTTCGTCATTATTGCGAACTGAGTCTCTTATCGATCCAGTCTTTAATTTCAAACTATTCCCAGACTCAGTGTAGTCTTCATGATTATGACATAATATGCAAAATAAAGGACAGGAAACGAGGAAAAGGGTTAGTCATGAGGTGAAAAATAAACTTGCAAACGAGAAGAGGTAAAATTAAGCAAGTTAAGCGAAGAGCAAGCATATAAAAGAAAACCCTAAACACGGGAATTCTAATTCGCTATGGTTATCCGCATGGCTCTATTGGGGTGGGCTTCTTAGATTCACACACATGAGTTCGGTTCTAATTGGGGTACCCGAACCTATCTTATCACCTACTAAGGCAACAAGAGCCCCAATTCTGGCTTATTACAAGCTTGCAAATTGGTTTCGGTTCGAGGGAAAGCCCGACCTAATGACGTGGAGGGCTGCTCACATGTCAAGAGGCGTGGATTCAGGAAGTGAATTACCGACATGTGGAGGGCTACTCACGTGGGTATGTGCCGTTTCACTCCTACTTAAGGGACGTAGCTCGGGTATAGAGCTTGATGAGATGGTGCAACATATGTCGGTGATTCCTTAGAAATTAAATGAAAAATTAACTCAAAGGCCACCAATTATCAAAACCGGTTCAATCGTAGTTACATTTTCAAGAAAGGCTCAACCTTACTAGAATCAATTGAAATTGCGACAACTTTCCATCATTAATAAGCAACAAATATTTTATTTGGCCTAACTCTCTTTTTGTTTTTTTTAAAAAACAAAATTGATCCCCAGCGGAGTCGTCAAGTTGTGACGACGTTTTTTTGAAAAATCTTTAAGTGTGTTTTTATTTTAGAAAAGAAGTCGGCTACTATTTTATCCCCTAAAATTGCTTCCTTAAAATCTTCATTTTGGAAAAGGGGATTTCTTTTTGAAAATCTCTTTTTGCTTTTGAAAATCATAAAAACTTGGAAAACTTGAAGTCGCCACCGGCCATTTGGATAAGGTAGGTCGAACACCGAAGAACTAGATATTCATTTTGAAAAGGGTTCGGGAGTTGGTTACGAGTGGGGAAAGATTAACACCCCCGTTGCGCCCAAAAATTGGTACCAAAATATGTTACTTTTAATCGAAGGAAATTGTTAGAATTTGAAAAGAATTTAATTCAATGACCTTAATTGAAAATTAACCTTAATTGAACGGGCTTTATTGGATTGGTGGGTTTAAATTAATTAGGCATTTAATTAATAAGGATAACGATACACCGGACCCTAGATTAAACTGACATCGAATAAGATCGATTGTCGTGTTAGTTTAGGGTTCGAGTCTCGTACATCACCTTTATGCATGATGCAAACAATTAAAGGATGGTCAAATGGTCTTGTCCATTTTGAGTATTATTTACCCCCTTTTATGGGTTTGATTAATTAACATGCAATTAAAGATTAAAAAGACATATGAATGACAAATAAGGATGGCAAACAAAAGCATAAAAATAAACACACAAAGCCCCTCCAAGACCGAACCTATGAAGGCCCAAATTATGGAAAGCCCAATTAGTGATCTAATTATTAGCTAAATGAATCTAGCATTTAATCCTAAATTAATTAGCCCTAGATAACTAAACCCTAACAAGTTATGAGGATTAACTTTAACGTCGATCTAAACTTTGAAGTTAATTTTATCCTAAAAGTTAATCAACAAATGTTCGATTAGTTTAATGAATTTAACATTTATATCAATGTGGCAAAGATAAATTTAAATTTAGTAAATTAATTCAAACCCTAATCTAACTAAGGCTCTCAGCTAAACCTAAATTAATCCAATTAATTTAAAGTTTGTGCTCTTATTAGACGAGCACATGATTTCAAATTAATTAGATTAATTTCAGCCAATCTATTCTTAAAGGCTAAATCTAAAGCTCACCTAATCAAAGCCCAAGAACCTAACTAGGCCCAACCTAACAAAACTTAACAAGCCCAAAAACTAGGCGCGCACACACACACATATATATCGAAAGCTATATATTATATATATATATATATTAAAAACCTTATAACATATACTATAATCTTTATAAAATCATATATACTATAATTTTAGAAAAGGGGTATATATTTAAAGAAAACTATATATTAAAAGCTTTAAAATTATATATATATATTGAAAACTATAACTTTGCAAAACTATATATTTTTATAAAACTGTGTACTATATACTTTTATAGAAATTATATTTTACATATATTTCATAAAACTATATATTATAACATTATATGAAACTTTATATATTAAACTATGTATAATATGATACGTCAATCACATGCCACATTTCAACCAAATAACATAAACTAGCAATAGGAAATTTAGAAAGCTGTAAATTAAAGATGCAAAATGAAAATAAACATGCATGATAAAAGAGGGATTAAAAGGACTCTGGAATTTTGAATGAATTACAAAGAAACAAAATTAAGGGGCCAAATTAAAAGGAAAAAACAGATTTGAGTAAATAGGGACGAAATTGCAAACTGATTCAAAACTGAAGGGACTGGAAAGGGGTTTAAAAAGACAGAATGGCCAGGGCTTGTAAATATCCCATGCGGAGGGACTAAATGAGTGATTAAAAAAAGCGGAAGCCTTTGCGGGAGTAATAAAATGGGGTGGGGGTCCTTAAATGGATATTAAACCAATTTTAAAACACAAAAGTTTTATAAATACTCCTTTATTTCAGATTATTGCCTCTTTTGGGAAAAAAAATAGAGCTATTAGCTCTTATAACCATCTCCTCTGTTCATCTGGGTTCACCACGAACCCAGATTCCGGCGACCCGCTGCCGCGGTTTCCAGAAAACGATCGCTGCTTTGCCGTGCCGGCCGCCGTACGACAGGGGCCGGCGAGACCAAAAGCCCAAAAAACACCATTTCTCAGCCTAAAACCAGATCCACCCATAATTTTCAAAACTCAACCTTTTCTCTTTTCAAAAACCCCAAAAAGTAGACTCAAAATCGGGACTAAAAACTAACCCCTTTACAATGCCCAGCCTTCCGTTTCACCATACACGACCTCGAGAGGTCCCAAGGCTTGTCAACGGCGATGGGAGGCAGATCGACACGAGAGGAAAACGAAGCGACGAGGGTAAGAAATAAACCGAAACCCTAACTATTATGCGTTTATGCTTTGAAATTGAAAGAAAGATGTTTATACCTCTATGAACGTGAGTCTTTTAGCTTTCTCTCTATTCCCAATGAAAATCCAAAATGCTTACAAAGTTCTTAAGGCATTGTCTTTTTATGCCCTATTGAATTACATGCATTTTAAAAAAGAAAAATGCTATCTAAATTCCCTATTGGCTGCCTTGCATTTTTGTTTTGATTCATCTGATAATCTGCCAATGTTAGGATGACTCTGAAATTTTGGTGCATTTCTGCCATGTCTTCTAATTCGTTTGCAGCTCCTGACATTTTGATTTCATTCTTTTTCCTTGCATATGATCGAGCGTTGGAGAGGAGACGACCAGAAGAATCGCGCGTTACAGCACGTGGGCGAAGATGGAGAGCCATACGTCGGCTGCACGCGTGTTCGATGAGATCTCAGCCGTTCGATACGCTCTCAATCTAAGGGCTATGCTCGATGTAGCGCCAAGGAGGAAGATGGCCAGCTAGGGCTTCGTCCAGGATCTAACCTGAACCGTTAGATCAAGATTGATCTAACGGTTGTCGATGGGCTGCGCAAAGGAAAATAAGATGGATTAGGGTTTTCTAATTTTGGGCTCTAAACGAGCCATATAATAACATGTAGTATTTTATGGGTTTGTAAATGGACTGTTTATTTTAAATTAAAGTTGGGTTATTTATTATAATTTTTAGACTTGATTTAAATAAAGATGGGCTTTTATTTAATTGATTAGTTTATATATATATATATACGTGTACCTTGTATATTTCGGTTATAATAGATAATATAATAACTTAAATGATAGATATGGTAATAAGACTAATAGTAGTAACAATGCTGATAACAGAAAACAACACTAAAAAATATTAGGATAAACTATAATACATTAATAATGTTTTGAGTTTTTCAATTGACTACCAAACATAACAGCTCATAACAAAAACATAACTTAGTAACTTAGTACAAAAATATAATACTAGTAAATTTTGTTTTTGTCTTTTGATATGACTTAATAGTCACATACATTCTAAGATTAAACAAAGCCCACAGTAGTATATATAAGCTCATTATTATAAAACGAATTAGAAAGAGTTATCCATGACAAAATTAGTGATTACACTTTCGAACCTTTGAGAGCAGTGCTCTCACAGGGAATTTTTATTTTCTCGATGGTTCGATTAATCATTCGATCGGGGTTCTGCTGAGATTCGTTTGGGTCGTTTTGGCGAGATAATGCAAAGATCCTGCTAGGGGTTTGTAGAAGTTCTTCATTCAAGCTTCTAGTGGGTAAATTTTTATCCTTGTATTTATTTTAATATTAACTTAGATATAGGGTAATATATATTGGCATGTTTTTTAAATATATTTGGTATGCCATGTTTGTATATTTTAAGTTGAATGAATTATTTATAATGTTCTTTTAATTATCGGTATGTTCCTATATTTTGTATGTCATGCCTATATATTTTAAGTTGTATGAATTATTCACATGAATAAAATATATTTAATTCTAAATTATAATTTCTAAAATAGATTTTCCTTTAAATTTTTCTTTTTTATGTATTTTTAGAATATTAAATTTGGTTTAATATTAAGGGAATATTTTTCGATTTATTTCGGGAACTGGCTAGGAAGTGGTCTCATTCAGGTGTTATCTTTCTCGGTTTTCGTAAATAAGGAAATATTCTCCTTAGATCGTTTTTTGGGATTAAATTTTAAATTAAATTCGAAATTTTATTTTCTTGCAAAGACAACACCAAATCAACATGGTACCAATTTTGGGCGTTGTGGGGTGCTAATCCTTTCCCACGCGTAATCGGCTCCCGAACCCAAACGTTTAGAATCTCTGATTATTTTTAATGGTGTCTGGCCTACCAAAGTGGCCGGTGACGACTCCATCACCCTATTTTCACCATTTTTTATAATCGTTCAAAAAACTCTTATTACACTCTCTCACATCAACACCAACTATATGGTGTGATAACACTAGTGCTATTGCACATTCTGCAAACCATGTACAACATGTTAAGCTTAAGCATGTAGAACTAGACTTAAGTTTTGCACAAGAAAAAGTGGTAGAAGGAGCCTTCCAAATCAACTATGTGCCAGCAGTAAATCAAATAGCAGATATTCTGACCAAACCCTTGACTGCTTCTTTTTTTCAGACTTCGACAAAAACTTCAGTTTTTTTGCAAAAGAAATAAGATTAGAAAGTGTCAATAGCATAACAGAAATATGGTGCAGATACATTTCTATTAGGGAAGAGAAGAAGAACACATGATGTATGTTAGGTGTATACAACTAATGATAAGAAGTTGATTAAGTCGTTATCAAGATTGTTAAAGAAAGCTCTCGTCTGTTATATTTGCCATAGTCCTTGTATATATAACCCTCTGTGGTTCCTTAATAAGATGGGTTGATTCAATGATTTACTTTTAATATTTTGTGTGAATACTATCAGGGGTACCTTCAACTTCCAAATCAAATCAAAATTTGGAGCCTCATTATCCGAATTAGAGATTAAATACGTCAGTACTTTTATCGAAAACAAGCTAGATTTATCGTGCACCCAAACTAATTTATCATGTGCGTTTGGATTTAATATCGCTTTCTCAATGACTCTTACAAACATTAAGACTAACAACACTTCTCGTTTTAACTGAGGTCTTTAGAAAAAATTTCCCCATTAAATTCCAACAAAACCATTCTGAATTGTCATTTCCTTTACAACAACTTCTTTATTATTTACCAATCTGTACATCTTGGGATATTGTTTACAAAAAGGTAAGGGATCACACCAAGCATCTTCCCAAAAAGAAAATAATTTTCCCATCACCCACTTGCCTCCTAAAAGCTTCTTCATTCATCCATGTATCAACCTCCTTGCATTTTAGATTATTTATTATTTCTCGCCAAACTACAGATATCTTTTTTAAATATGTAGTATTCAACTTCTAACTCCGCGGCACCCCTCCATATTTGGCACAAACACTCTTCGCCATAGAGCTTTCAATAAATTTAAAATTATTTAAAAAATGTAATAAAATATTATTAAAATTTTAAAAATAAAATATTACATAAATTCAACAAAGTATATAACAAATATTTAAAAATCATAAAAATAAATCACATCAAATTATTAATGAAATTAATGAAAAAAAGTTGGTCACGAGACTGAAAGTATAAATTTAGAAAAGTATAGGACTAAAATGAACAAATTATAGTAAAGAGATTAAATCCACAAAAATGCATAGCATATGGACCTACTCTACAATTTTACCAAAAGTAACATGGTTGGCAAATTTTCCTTCATTTTGTTTTACATAAAAAGCTCTTTCACTATAGTTCTCCGCCTTCATATTTCCGGGACCGAGGGGTGCTGGGGTGTGTTCATACTGTCTAAAAATTTTAAATTCTTATATTATTTCAAGTATTGTTTTTTAAAATTTTATTGATAAACTAATTTTACATTTTCTAAAATTTTGTAATTTTACATCTATAAAATTTTAATTTAATGGGTAAATTACGTAAACTATCACTGAAGTTTACTCTCAAACTTATTTTGCTCATTGAAATTTTGAAACGTTCAATTTACTCACTGAAGTTTAGACATTGAACGTTTTTAGTCACTCATCCGTTAAATTTTGGATGACGTCTATTTACCGGTGAACGAAAGAACTTCTTCAAGATCCGAACAATAGAAAGCTTCATTAACACGAGAGAAACAATATACTAAGAAACGAACTCCATCCGACGGTGAATGAGGGAGATCGACGAGAGAGAAATTGAAAAGTTTTTTCCTGATTTGTTTGTTTCAAGGTACTTTCCGGTGAAATGGAGGTTGGATTCGGACTCAGAAGGCCGAGAAGAAACAACTGGTGAAATTTGGGACCGAACGACCACCATCTACAACTGTTGCCAGTGGCGTCTGACGACAGTGAACGATAAACGACGTCCATGTCATAACGCTATTAAAAAATAATCTAAGAGTGACAGAAAACGTTTAATGTCTGAACTTTAGTGAGTAAATGGGTCGTTTTAAAACTTCAATGATTAAAATAATTTTGAGAGGTAAAGTTTAGTAATGATTTATATAATTTACCCTAGTATATTTTTTAAGGTTCACACTTTTTGACGTAAAATCCTATGTCCGTCCGTTTTGACTCCCCAATGTGTATGCAAAATAGATTAAAATAGGAGTTAAACCTATTACTTAATTCGACCTTTTTATAAATTTATTTTTATCTTCAAGAGCAAACACAGAACTTCAAATCAGCTGTTTTTCTATTGACGCTTGATTCGATAATTATTACGTATAAGCTTTCTTTTTATCTGTATATTTGACAGCATGATTGTTTTGCTTAGCTCTAATACTTCCCAAGTTCTTTTTTCTTTCCTAGCTTGATTAGAGCATATCTAGTATTAATTTGCTCCACTAATGTAATTGGAGATATGAATCTTCTTCGGGGTTTGCCGTTGGAGGATACATTTTCCTGTGGTCCTTTCGCACTATGTTTTAGGTCAAACCACCCTTTCTGTAGGATCCAACATGGGTTCTTTCTTTTTTTAGGGTAATCAAGGGGCATTTTTATCTAAAAACCGTTTTAAATAGTTATTTAGATAAATGACTCCACCCAAAGTTATTAGAAAAATAACCCTCAAATCGTCCACGTAAAGCGAATTCGCGTTCTATGAAAAGCGAATTATGACCTCGCTTTCTACTAGAAGCGAGTTTTGTCGTACGTGGATGTACTTTTCTGATAATCCAATTTAAAATTAGGGGAAAAAAACTCGCATTTTTCAAAAAGCGAGTTTCCCGGAAAATTAAAGAGACGGATGAATTTATCACGATTTTTACTGCAGTGACCTCGCCTTCTCCATATAGCGAGTTCATTTGACCGTTTGGATAATGTTCTCTAATAAATGAAAGATCCTAACACCCGTAAATACCCTCTAATCTAGATATAAATTCTTTGACCTAATTTTTTTAATATGTAATTTAATAGATTATAATTATTTGAATATGTAATATAATATGACCTAATTATTTGATGTAATTATTTGAAAAAGGATTTAAGAATATGGAAAATTCTAATTATTTGAAAAGATCCTAAATATTTTAATTTGACATGTTTTTCCTTAAATAAGAATCTTTAATATAAATCTTTGATAAAAATCCTTATTTTCCTTAAATTAAAATCCTAATTATTGTAAAATATTTGAAATCAAATAGTCATAATGTAAAAGAATTTTATATTTATTAGGATAATAATATTGTCTAAAAAAGAGCATATTTAGGAAAAAAGATGGTATTTAAATTTTTTTAGTATATAAGTTGTATTACTAATTAATGATCCTAACTAAAAAATTGTTAAAATTTTAAATTTTATTGGTATATAATAAATATTTATAATGAAATATAAAAAATTTAGTAGTCTAGTAATCTGAAAATCATAATCGAGGTCCTTTTGAACGGGCGAATCAATTTATTTAATTCATGGACCTTGCTATCTATAGAAAGCGAGGTCTTTTTGAACGTTTTAATTAATATCTATCCTTAATATCTTAATTATTTTGATAATTATGCCAAATTAAGAATAATTTAAAAATTATTCAAACTGAAAGGGTGGAATTGATTCGAACTGAAAATTTGCTATTTAAGAATAATTTAAAATTTTGCTATGTAAAATAATCTAAAAAATTGCTAATTAAGACTAATCTAAAAAATTGTTATTTAAATATCTTAATTATTTTAATAATTATGTCAAATTAAGAATAATCTAAAATTTTCTATTTAAAAATTAAATTTTGAAAACCCTGGGATCTCGCCTTCAGTAGAACGCGAGGTCCCTTCTGACAGGGTGGAATTGATTTGAACTAAAAAGTTGCGTCTTTTCAACGAACCTCGCGTTTTGCAGAAAGCGAGGTCCATTGATATCACTTCAGAAGAGGTGCGAGGTCTCCTATAAATAGGGGCCCATGGTCTCCGAATATTCTCACAACTCATTTTCATTCTTTTTCTTCTTACTCTAATATTCAATATTATTTTTAAAAAGTTCGATCAATATTCGATATTATGGCAAGGTTACTAAGGCTGGATCAAAAACACATGCTCGACTTTTGGCAGACAACTGACAAGGTGAAATCTATTTTTTAATTAGTTAATTATTTTAATTATTTATTATTTATTAGTTTTAAATTTTAATTTGAAGCATTATGAATGTGCATTGACGATCTACTTGAACCATATCACGGCTGAACCATATGCAGATCTTGTTCTGTTTTTGAAAAAGCTGGTTTTGGCCATGTATGTTAGATTAACCAGCCGTTGGTAAACGCGTTATTGGAAAGATGGAGGCCGAAGACACACACATTTCATTTTATGTGTGGTGAGGCTACAATTACATTGCAAGATTTTGCATTGCATCTTTTACCTCAAGTCGAATCGAATAATTTAATTATTTCGAGTCAGATCGAGTTTTTCCTATCACTAGATGCATCTCTTGGGAAAGGCTAGCTCCCAAATTGAGTATAAAAAAGGAGCTTTCAATTGATCGATAGCCATGGCTTTCTGGTGTGTTTTATTCCTATTATAATACTTTTAGGGCTTTATGTTTAATTATTGTATACTTGTTGTGAGGCGGAGTACTATTGAGATTTTAATAGACTTGATTGATAGTTCTTAACGTTTGATTAAATAGTTATTTTGGTCATTATTTTATTTTTAAAGTAATTTAACACTTAATATTTTATTTTTAAAGTAATTTAACACTTAATATTTTATTTTGAGTCAAAATAGTCCCTGTAAATAAAAACTGTTAATCAACTGACGATAAATAACTTTAAATGATTTGGAAGAATAACACGTTAGAAGAAAAAATATTTTATATTTTATACAATTTTTTTAAATTATTTTGTATTGGTGTGTCATTCTGTAAAGTCAGCATATTTGTCTATGACACTGCTATCGCGGCGTGCAATGCTACGTAGGTTTGTCATGTCATTTCAAGTTATTTACCTGGTTGACAAACGATTTTCATTCGCAGATGAGCCATTTTGACCCAAAATAAAACATTAAGGGTTGAATTACTTCAAAAAGGGATATAAACCAAAATGACAATTCAATCAAACGTTAAGGGTATTTTTTGGCATTATGCCTTATTGGGAATGTACATGGACGAAGCTATGTTTTGTACAGGGACTATTGACCATAATTTATACACTTTTTCGGTGCCATATTTATGCCCTACACTAATTATTTAAGTTTTTGGTTAGTGCTAGAGTTTTAAGTTATGGTTTAGGTTTAGAGAAATTAGGGTATGACGTATTTTTAGGATTTAGGGTTTAAGATCAAAAATTTAGTGTTATGGCTGTGTATTTAATTTTTTAGAGTTGAGACACTAGTAGGACAACAAAAAGGGACATAAATTTTGTTCCAACTAACTGATATTTTCTATTGTTAATATATATAAATAGATGCACTATTTTTTAAAGGCAAAATGACAAAAGATGACCCACGTTTGCATGTTTTATCATTTGGCCCCCTATTCTTTTTTTTTTGGAGCAAACAACTCCCAACGTTTTAATTTGGTCCAAATATGCCTAGTTGGATGGAAATCGTTAGTCAACTAACGGTCAGCAGTTGATGTTGACTGAACTTGCCACGTGTTAAGAGCTACTGACGTCAGAATCAACCATTGACACGTGGTCGAACCTGATGGTGACACATGGTGAATATGATGCTGACACGTCAGCAGAATTTAACATGTGGCAAGTTCAGTCAACGTCAGACGCTGACTGATAGTTGACTAACAGTTTCCATCCAATTAGGGCATATTTGTACCACATTGAAACGTTGGGTTGTTTGCTCCAAAAAAAAGAATAGGAAGCCAAATGACAAAACATGCAAACGTTGGAGGCATTTTTTGCCATTTTGCCAAATTTTAAGTTATTTTTAACTTTGTCCTATTTTTTATTGTTAATTACACTTTATTATTCTGACTCGGTCATGATAATATGCGATTTTATTTATTATTTTTTAAAGGCTTAACGCACTTTTTCCTAAATTATACATGTTTTTCAATTTGCCCTCTAAAATATTTTTTTGACTCTTTTGTCTCCTAACGTTTGCAACATTACTCATATTGCCACAACCGTTAAAAAAAAACTCGTCTTGACCAATCAGAACGCGCTACGTCATCTAATTATTTTGTTTTCTTAATTTTTTAATTTAGTATATAAAAATATTCATTAAATTAGTTTTATATTATCAAAATACCCACACCTCTTCCTCCAAATTATATCCAAACGCGCCACAATTCATATTCGACCATCGCTCTGTTGTTGTCACTGCCTGTACCTGAAGAAACGCCACCTCACCTCGACTCCAACCTTGCCTGCCACTCGCAGAGCCACCACGCTTTTCGTCGTGAAAATCCGTTTGAAGTTCATTGGAAACCCACTGGACGGTCGTTTTAGCAAACCACTCATTGTATCTATCCAACTTTTCCTTGATTGCTTCATTTTCAGCACTAAATTAAGTCCTTCTCTTCTCAAGTGTCACTGCTCCACCCACAACGAAGATACAGATAAGTCCACTACTTACTTTTTTTCTCCTATAACTAAAATTAATTGTTTTTTGATAGTTTCTGATCAATTGGGGAAATGGATTTAATATTATGGGGATGAACATGGATTTTCTATGTTGACGTCAGACATCCAATGGAAGACTGGGAGTTTATAGAGCACCATGGCTCTGTATATGTTCAATTTGTATATTCCTTTGTGTTTTGGTGGCCTTTCCATTGTTGTTTATATCTTGCATCAGCCTGTTCTTGATGCCAGACTCGGGATTTTCAATTTATTTTATTTTATTTGACATGATGTTAAAGATTGAAATCCCGAGAGTGATCTGTATTTCCGAGATTGTAATTCCCAAACCTATACCAGCGACCATCGTTCTGCTTACTGTGGGACTGCCAAAATCATCGTTTGGTGAACGGAGGAATGTGAGGTTTGAAAAAAGAGGTGGAGATATTTTAGTAAAATAAAATTAATTTAATAAATATTTTAATTAATTAAATTAAAAAATAAAAAATAAAATAATTAGCTGACATGACGTGTTCTGATTGACCAGGATAAATTATTTTAACGGTTGGAACAATATGGGTAACATCGCAAAATGTTAAAAATTAAAAAAATAAATTATTTATGTCTGTTTTTTGTGCCTTTTTGTTTTTCAATATTAAAAAATTAAATTTTAAACCCTAACATTAAATTTTAAATTTTAAGTCTTAAATTATGTACTTTAAAAAATATATCATATATTTAATAGTTGAAACTCTAATCATAAAGTGTAATCTTAAATTTAATTATTTTTAATATTAAATACATTGATATTCAAATGGATCAGATTATAAGTCTCTTAGCTATAAATCACAATATACAGCCATGAAGGATTGGGCTTTTATTAAAAAATGAAATACATAACATAGTTTAGGTTAATCATTTAAAAGATTTCAGCTTTATTTTCAAGTGGAAACCAAAAGGTCAGTGCCGGTGGACTTTATCATGAAATAGATTTTGATAATAAAGAAAAATCAGTGTTAAATTGGGTTGTGGTGCGTAGTAATATCACGGTTGTAGAAGTTGTGGATGTTATATAACATATAACAGTTATCGTGAGAGTAATTTATTTACAAAAATTCTCGATTTTTTAAATTTGTGAATATAATTTGGTGTTACGATATTTGTAAAAATTGTTATAATGCAATCTTTATGCTGGGTTGCTTGCGCCGTAATTTAATATTATGAGCAGTGGCCGGCTATGTTGGGGCTCAGGGGCCTGGTCCCCTACTAGAAATTTATACATTAAATAAATTTTAGTTTAATTGTATTTTAGTCCATGTAAAATTTAGTATTTAAATTAAAAAATATAATGATTTATTAAATATTTAATTAAGTATGACTGAACCAAAGAATGATGAGTCTGTATTCTCAAATTTTTTAGTCTAATAACAATTTATGTCTTTATTAGGGTAATCTCGAATATTTTTAGAGCCCCGAGTGAAAACTAAAAAATAGACCCCTATAGAGCGAAAACATATCCCATTATTTTGAGCAACTAATTTAATATTTCATTAATAAACTATAGAAACATGATTAAACATTGTCAAACACATTATTGGAATTGTTTTGTTAAAAAAAATTGAAGGAATTGAATCAAGGGTATGACATGGAGTTTGATTTTGAACAATAAATACAAAAATTTAAAGAATAATGTACCATTTATTTTTTTATCGTTGTTTGGAGAGGGGTAAGGAGATGACTAAATTTGACCCAAAAATTGAATTTTGAGATTTGAGAAAGAGAATTAAATTTTAATGTTAAATTAATTTATTCACTTGATAAATTAAAAAAAAGAATAATTAATTTTTAAAGGCCCCTAAGCAGTCACTCATAGTGATCCCTTAATAGTTGGCTTTAGTCTTTATAAATTAAAATATTAGAAAAAATAGACCTTATCTTCTGAATTTTGAGTTTAAATTTTTAATAAATCATTATATTTTTATTAAATTAAAATATTACGACCCCTCCTGACTTTCATTCCTACTCCGCCCCTGATTACAAAAAAAAAAAAGCAAAGCCAACAAATTTACGAAACCCTGTTTAATTAACTCATTATCATAAGAGTGTACAGCACTGCACTTATCAAATTAATCATGGTTAGCTAACCTAACTAAACATCATATAAGAACTTAACCATGATTACTTTTCCATGTGCTATATATATACACAATCCAATGTCATGATCTCTGCACAATTCCATTAAGCTTTTATTGTAAAAGAAAATGAAGGTTTTAATGGCGGCAATGATCAAGCTTTCACTGTTGTTCCTTTTATATGTTGTCACCGTACACCAAACACCATTGCCTTTCACTCTACTTTTGTTCTCGTTCTTGTCTGTTTCGCCTTTCTTGATGAGTTGCTGGCTAGTCCCCGGAGGGTTTGCATGGAGAAACCACCACGTTTACTCGCCGCATCTTCGCGGTTCAGTCGGTTGGCCGCTGCTTGGAACCTTGCCTCAAATGGGTTCAGTCGCACATCGCAAACTAGCCAACTTGGCCGCTTCGCTAGGTGCAGCGAGACTCATGGCATTCAGCCTAGGAGCAACGCGTGTGATCATTAGTAGTCACCCGGACACTGCCAAGGGAATCCTATCTGGACCGTCGTTTTCCGACCGTCCAATCAAGGAGTCGGCTCGTACGATGATGTTCGAACGAGCCATCGGTTTTGCGCCTTCCGGAGAATATTGGCGTCACCTCCGTCGACTGGCTGCAAACCATATGTTCTCCCCTAGGAGAATCTCCTCCCTTGAGTCCCTCCGTCGACGAGCGGCCGACGAAATGGCGGCCGAAGTAAAGAATAGAATGGAAGATAAGGGATTTGTTGAGGGGGATATTACAAAAGGGTTCATTAAATAACATACTTGAGAGTGTGTTTGGGGTTGCTTGGTGGACAAGGAAAAGCTAGGGTTAATGGTGAAAGAAGGGTATGAATTGATAACAATATTTAACTTGGAAGACCATTTCCCTCTAGGGTTTGACTTCCATGGGGCGAAAGGACAGTGTCATAAGTTGTCGAAAAAGTAAGAAATGTTGTGGGTCAAATTATGAAAGAAAGAAAAAAGTGTGGAGATTATCAGACCAAGAATGGAGGAAATGACTTGCTTAGTGCTTTGTTAGCTTTGCCTGAAGAAGACCAATTGAGTGATTCAGACATGGTTGCTGTTTTGTGGGTAAGAGGATCTCTTTTCCTCCTTTGAGATATATACAAAACAGAAACAGATTCAAAAGTAGGAACTTTTATATTAAGTAGAACTATTTGGGTTTGTTTGAAACCGGTTAAATTTCTAAAGCATGTTAGAATTTGAAATTTCAAGGGGTGCAACTCCCCCTAACCCCCTCTATCCATTCATATATACAAACCTTGACAATATCTTTTGTGCAGGAAATGATATTTCGAGGCACGGACACGGTTGCAATTCTCTTAGAATGGATAATGGCGAGGATGGTTCTGCACCAAGACATCCAAGCTAAAGTCCAACAAGAGATTGTGCCGTCATCGACAATCGTCATGGTCATGTTCGAGATTCCGATCTCCCGAATCTCCCTTACCTTCAAGCAGTGGTGAAAGAGGTTCTGAGGATGCATCCACCGGGACCACTTCTCTCATGGGCTCGGCTAGCCACCCACGATGTCTACATTGGGAAGACCTTCGTCCCAGCAGGCACCACCACAATGGTCAACATGTCGGCTATTACCCATGACCCGTCTATTTGGAAAGATCCGTGGACCTTTAGGCCCGAAAGGTTTATCGAAGGGAAGACATTCCCATCATGGGCTCCGATTTGAGACTAGCACCTTTCGGGTCAGGTCGAAGAGTTTGCCCGGGCAAGGCGCTAGGCTTAGCCACCGTGCATCTATGGCTTGCACGGTTGCTCCACTGTTTCAAGTGGTTTCCGACGACGCAACACGTTGATCTTTCGGAAACTTTGAAGCTATCTCTCGAAATGAAAAAACCATTAACATGTGGAGTGGTTCCACGGACAATAACGGTGTGATTCTTGGAATGTAGTAAGTAGCCATTAGTTACGTACTGTTTATATTTAATAAAATTAATAAGAACAATAACTAGTAACTTAAACCCTCGAGATTAGCTAGCCGAGCAATAAGAACTAATCCTCTCTGCAAATTAAATAAGAGGATCAAGGATGAACTAATTAGAAATTTTAAATTCTTATATAGTTTTTTGTATTTTCTTTGTAATTTATTCTACAATTTTAATATCTTTACATTCCTAATATAGAATGGTGTGTTTCCCCCTAAAAAGAACCTCTGGACTTTGTAAGAAAGTGCTTTATAATACATGACTAGGGATATACAAAATCTTCGAAAGTAAGAAATTTTGGGGAAAAGTTATGGCACGTGAAATATCCAAAAACAATATTTTGGACTTGGATGAAAATTTAAAAATAAAATTAATTATAAACTGATTTAATAAGACGAGATGTTAAATTTTTTTCAAGTAAAGATAAAAGTTTAATTTTTAAATAAGATGAAAAAATTGTTTTTATAATGAATTTATATAATATTTCATCTAAATTAATTTATAAAATAATATTGACTATACTAAAAAAATAAACATTGTTGAAAAAAATTCACGAATTCTAAACAGACCATAAAATGCACATGTACTATAAAAAGAATAACCGACTAGTTTCTTTTAATTATGTATCGAAAAGCCACTATGGCTTGAATGCAAAGTCATTTAGATATTGTTTTTTTATTAAATCATAATTTTAATCATAATCTTACCTAGGGAAGGGAGAGGAGTACATCTAATGGATCTGGAACCCATGACCTAAGAAAATATGAAGAGCATGACCATCTTCATCCAATAATTTGAAAATACAATAAATATTAATAAAAATTCAAATAATATAAATTACTAGATTTACTTAAATTGTACTTTACACACACTAAAGATTGTGCATGTGATAGGTTGCTTTCATGAGTCAAATGTACATTAACTGATAAATTAATAAAATACTATTTTTAAATGATAATAAATATAATTACAATGATATTTTTATGTTTTATATAATTATATAATTTCTAAATAATACAATTAAAATACCGCGCATCCAAAGAACGGCCTTGTATTTAGTAAGGATCTTTATATAAACCTTTGACTAATCTACCTATAATCATTTGTTAAATTAATTTTATAAATATATTATTGTATAAAATATTTTTCTTTTACTTGTATCGAGGATTTGATCCTTGTCTTGGGCATGAAATAATTTTAAATTTTATATTAGCATCTACTTCTTATATGGACAAAAAAAACACGAAAGATTAATCATAAGACCGATTCTGATAGATATATTGAGAAACAAAAAAAAAAACTTAATTTAAATTCATTTAAAAGTATATATCATTTTTAAAAAAGAAGTATTGTTTTGAAAAATATTTTTTCACCCCTAGTGAGTGATTAACTAATTAAATAATTTGAAGGCATGCTAAAGTTTCGGCTTATTAAAAGATCCAAATCTAGCTTCTTATTGAAAATGGAGCCCCCTAATAGCCATGTAAATCTCAAGACGTTTTACTCCTTTCCTTCGTATATAAGAAAATTGATATTTAATTATGGATTAAGTTTTATTTCGATTGGTATAGTTTAAAGATTATCAAACTTTTAAATAGAATTATATTCGAATTAAGGTTATAGAGGATCATAGGATTTAGGTATTTGTTGCAATCACTTGAATTTGATTGCAAATTGACATGTACTTGTGTTATATTTAGAGTAGTTTTTGTTATACATAAAAAAGAAGGGTAGACTGCAACAAAGGTCACTCAATTATGGGCAATATTACATTTAGGTCACCCAATTATTAAAAATTATATTTGAATCACTCAATTATGAGTAAGGTTACATTTGGATCACCTAATTATTAAAGGTTACATTTGAGTCTTAAATTACGGGTAATGTTACATTTGGGCCACCCTTTATTATTTAAAAAATATCAATTTAGTATTTTTTTTCTTCCAAATCACTTGTATGCCCTCGTTAACATTAGAGTACTAACATTTGAAATCATTAATTAATCTAATACACAAATATCTATATATATATATATATATATTAAATATGAAGGATGACCCAAATGTAACCTTACCCATAATTGAATGACTCGAGTGTAACTTTTAATAATTGGTTGACACAAATGTAACTTTACCTATAATTGAGTGACATTCTTTGTAGTTTAGTCTAAATAAAATAACCTCTAAATCCAGTTTACTATTGAAACGGTGTGCACATATCATTATGGTCGAAATCAATGCGAAATTTTAGAAAAACAAAACAGAACAATTTAATTAAAATTTTAATAAAAATAGATGTAAACAATATCCCTGTACTCTTGTTTACTCAAAAACAATTGTTTACGAATTTCACTAATTGATTCACTTTTTAATAACAAAAATCCTACTAGTGGTCAGACTAAAAAAGTTTTTCTCATAATCTTTTTGGAATATTTCAAACTAATTAAACAGTAACGTTTAACATAAATAAAAATAGAAATAATGCTAAAAAATACCTCCAACGTTCGACTAAATAGTTAAATTTTACTTTTCTAAAGTATTTTAACCTTTAATGTTTCATTTTTGGTTAAAATGATACATCCGTGAATGAAAACTATCAGTCACCTGACGATAAACAGCTTAAAATGACTTGAAAGAATGACATATTATAAAAAATAATTTTATAATTTATATATTTTTTAAAATTATTTTTTGATTGACATGTCACTTGACTAACTATTTTCGTCCACCAATGAGTCATTTTCACTTAAAATAAAACGTTAATGGTTAGAATGTTTCAAAAAAGAATAGAAGCCAAAATAATTATCAGTAAAACATTAAGAGAATTTTTGATATTATGTCATGAAAATAAATAAATTTTAGTAATCGTAACAAAAAATAAATAAAATAAATAAAGAGGACATAAATAATAATTTTATTTTCATTTAAACTTGGGAACAAAACATCTCACTTACTCAAAATTGCATGGGTTCCTACGAATTAAGATCAACAAGCACAATGACACTGATCAAACTGGCAATGAGCAAAATTGCATTCTGGTGTACAATACTTGAAGCAAGTACCATCAGGTCCTTTGTCGTCTATTCCCAGCTTACAATGCCCCAACTCTGGAAAATTTTTGCAACATTTTCTATCGCCAACCACTCCCATCATATTTGCGATATTATTCAAATGTAATCAGTATTACATAATTTTTCATTGTACCACTATACATTCACCGATACAAATACGAAATAAGATAAAACTACAAAAAAAATTAATGTCACATTAAATAAAGCAAGAAGGACAAACGATACAACTTGTGTTTTTGCCATCTTTCTTTACTTTTTTTAATTATAGATGTTTTTTTTTTCTCGATGAAAAGTGGTGTGAATTCATTAGTCAAACTAACAAACACCAAAGAAGGTCGTATAGGCCTCATTAAAAACTTCCCTAACCTAAATGGAAGAAAAGAGTACCTATACTACCTTAGAAGAACACAAGGTTCATACAATTAAGTATCTAATACATCATTATGAAGTAAAGAAATCACCGGCGAATCCTCCCAACGAATAAGATCCATACTATCAACATCAACCAATCTCGCCAAATAGTTTGCAACCTTCTTACCTTCTCGTAACGTATGTTGTATATGGACCGTCCACGAACGATTACGGAGCTCCAAAAAATACTGAGCCAAAGCACACCCCGCCAAAGAGGAAGAACCAATCCGAAGAATCTCTACCGCCTCCACACTATCCATCTCAAGAATAATATAACGATAGACGGCCTCCCATGCTCTCAATAAACCGATATAAGCACCCCATAATTTGGCCTCTAGACATGAACAAATCCATATAAACTTGTCGAACCCCAACAACCAACGCCCTGTATGGTTTCGTATAAGGCCACCACATGTCATATATCTATGTCCTCGACAACTCGAGCCATTGGTGTTAAGTTTAACCCACCCCTCAAGAAGTAGACTCTATCGCACCCCATGTCGCGCTCTTCCACTCCCTGCCTCTCGAGTAAGCATATCCACCCCCAACGTAGTAGCCGATGTCTCCAACCACACTCGTGCTCTAGTCAAGACCGACCAACAATCATCCCCCTGTCCCTAAAAAACTTTCGAGTTCTGATATAGCCAAATGAACCAGCAAAGCCCTCCAAACATGAGATCCTAATTTCGCCTATCTCTAGCAAAAACAACATCTTTGGATAAGTTCGCCTTAATCCAAAGTTTTATTTCCATGGTCATGAACTCGTCAAGTAAATGAGGATGTATAAGGTCCTTTCACACAACAAAAGCATGAGGGCATTTCCGCAATACGTGATCAATTGCAGCGCAACAAATCCCACAAAGAGCATCCGTTGAAAAATATCTTCGTACCCTCTCTAGATTTGTCATAATCCTACCTTGACATATCAACCATAAAAAAACCTTCATAAGTTGAGTGCCCCAAAAACACTGCACAATCCTCTAAATGTCCTCCTCCGGACCGTACTCAACACCACAACAGATAACATAGGCTGATTCAACAGTGAATTTCCCTGATATAGTACCAGACCACATGAGCGAATCAGCTAAAAATATGCCCAGCGGGTATTTGATTGCAGCCAGCCGCAACAAAATATGGTTAGGCAACCATACCCTCAAAGATACCCAATTCCTATCCCCTTTGTTGGTCACCATCTTTGCCACAGTAGTGTGCGATGGTGGCCTTCTCAGGCCAGGTAAAATGTGTTCCACCAACGGATTGAGCTCACGGATCCAACAATCATACCAAAAATCCACACTCAAACCATTCCCCAATGTCCACACAATGTTGTTGCGGATATCTTCCCAAACCACGCTAAGACCTTTCGACAACCTCGAAACATTAGTATTCTTGAGCTGAACTGGTATATCATTCCCCCACTTATACTTTGCACGGAGAAAACGAACCCATAAAGCATCGTTTTTGGTGAGTACATCAAAGGCCAATTTTATTAAAAATGCCTCATTTTTCCAAAACAAATGTCAAAAACCAAGCCCGCCGTGAGACACCGGTCGACAAACATCTTTCCATTTAACAATATGAGTGCCAACGTTCCTTTCCTTAATACCCCAGATAAAACACCTAATTAAACGCTCCAACTCTGTACAAATACGTTTTGGAAGGACGATCATTTGCATTGTATAATTTGGAATTGCCGCTAACACCGATTTGGCTGAGGTGATTCAACTAGCAAGAGATAACGTTTTGTCACTCCATCCAGTCAGTTTCTGTTCCACTAATGCGACGAGGTAACTGTAGGATGTAGTTGTCACCCTATTGTGAAGTAAGGGTACACCCAAATATTTGCCCAAATCACTCACCTCCGTAAACCCAAAGCCTTGACTTATGATATCACGTTGCGACATAGGTACATTATTGGAAAAGAAAATATTGTCTTAGTAGGACTAACCTTATGTCTAGATGCAAGACAAAATTCATCAAGAATAGTCTGAATAGTAGACATCTGATCCCCTGAAGCCCGAGCAAAAAGTATCATGTCATCTACAAAAAAGAGGTGATATTCTTGGTCTCTGCGATGAAGTTTGAAACGCCACCCAACGCCCATCAGATATAGCTCCTTTAATAGCCTGTGTTAACCGTTTAAGACGCAAAACAAATATATAAGTCTATAGAGGATCTCCTTGTCGAATCCCCCTCAATGGATAGAAAGCTTTAGTAACGGCACCATTCCACAAAATTTGAGAAGATACAGCAGAGATACACTGTATTATTAGGAGTTGAAAATTCTTCGGAAAACCCAAATCAATCAAAGTATCATTCACAAACCCCATTCCAAACGGTCATAGGCCTTTTCGAGGTCTATTTTAATTGTCATCCACCTATATTTTCTTTTTTTCGTCCTCATCGAGTGCAGAATATCTTGGGTTATAACTATATTATCTGTGATCGAACGCCCTAGAATAAAGCTGGCCTAATTATTTGATATCCACCTAGGTAGTAGAGGCTTAAGCTGATTCACAATAACCTTTGTTATCGCCTTATACACAACTTGACACAAACTTATAGGTCAAAATTGGCTCATATACTCGGGTGTAGTCACATTCGGGAGTAACACAATCAACGTTCTATTCAACTCAGACAGAACATTCTCATTTTTGAACATGTTATGGATAAACGCACAAACAGACATCTCTCAATTCTTCTGGAAAAAACCGGTATTAAAATCATCGATTCTTGGAGATTTGAGAGGTCCTATATCAAAAATAGCACGTTTGATTTCCTCCTCTGTAACCGGATCACCAAGATGGCTAAGGATGGTATCCTCAACACACGAAAACCGTCCTCGGATCGGATAAGCAACATTCGAACCCCCTGTGCTAGTAAAGAAAATTACAAAAGAAACCACGTGCCATATCCGTGAGCTCAGTCGGATCCGAAGCCCAAGTATCATCCCCACGTTTAAGTGCCGTGATATGATTCTTTCTCCTCTATTCACGTACCGTAGCATGATAGTACTTGGTATTTCTATCACCCTGTGTAATCCATTGTATACATACTTTTTGACGCCAAAATTCTTCCTCTTGTGCCAACACATTCTAAAGTTCCACTCGCAACTGAAGAGCCAAGTCGGATAAAAAATCTGAATGTCTTCACATCAAAGCTTTATCAATTCCACGTAAACGGGCCCGAAGACATCATTTTCTCTGCCCAATGTGTCCAAAAGTTTCCACATTCCAACCCTCAACCTTAGTACGAAAGTTATCTAAATTCTTCGTCAAATTCCCATCGCAAGCCCATTCGAATTGCATGAACTCTAAGAACTGCGGGTGCTCTTGCCAAGCTGATATAAAGCGAAACGACCTATTCATTTGTTCCCTATCCTCGTTTGATGAACACAAAAAAGTGGTCGGTGATCCGAACCAAGATGATCTAAGTGCCGAACAAAAAGCCTCACCATAATAATCAGCCCAACATTCATTAACCAAACATCGATCTAACCGTTGATGCAAATTTCCTCGAGTCCAAGTGAAGGGTGGTCCCCGAAATCTAAGATTAATCAACCCTGAAGTAAACATGAACTCCCAAAACAAACGACTATCCCCCATGATTAACCGAACCCCCAAAATGTTCATCACTTGCCAATAACACATTAAAATCTCCCCTCAAGCACCCAAGGAGTTCCATCTTTCGGCTTGATTCTTGCAAGCTGACCCCTCAGGTGTTTGCGACGCGATCTAGTTGGGCTGGCATAGACAGCCATGAGCTGAAATCTTCTGCTAATATCTTGACCTTCGATCATAGCATTGACAAACTAGTTGGAAACATATAAAATCTCCACCATGATAGAATCCTGCCAAAGTAACCAAAGCCCCCACACTAAAACCATTAGTTTCAATCTGATAAGAGTTCGAAAACCCCAATCTTGCAATGACACGATCCGCTACCCGCCCATTAATATGTGGTTCCACCAATGCGACAATTCGAAGATTATTCTCACGCATAAAACTTCGAAAGTGCCTCCAAAAGGGTAAACTTCCTGCCCCCTAAAAATTCCAAAAGAATACAATCATCATTAAAACCAAAATAGCTAGGGAACTAACCTTACTGGGTGTTCCCCACCCTCTCATCAAACTCATTTGTTTCATCCGACATGCTCGTCAAATGCAACTCCTCCTATAAATCCTCATCATTCGAGGACTGAACTGCAATGGGTTTGGTGTGAAAGCTAGTCGTTGCCTCTAAAATTCCTCCTTCGACTTGTCTTCCAATCACATCGACACGGGCTTCTGCACTCTAAACCCACTCCACAACTCCCGACCTTGAAATCCTAGGGTCACCCAGTTTTTTCACCTTCAAACCTTTACGCATCAACTCTTTCCTACTTATCCCTAATCTACCCAAACCTTTCATACCTTTACGAACCACACCCGAGCCTTGACTTCATTCTTCCACAATTCGGATAGCTTCATGAGATTTTTTTCCATATTAGGCATATGAGCCACAACCTTCGAAGCTTGTCCCTCCACCATCGGCATAACCTCAATAGATTGCGAACCCTTACTAATACCCTTCTTCTTCTTGTGAGGATTAGAGGCCATGTGTCACATCCCTAAAATCGATCTAGTCAGAATTTGGTTTCGGTGATCGGAAATTTTGCGTCGGATATGCTCAGAACTGTAATCTTTCAATCCTTGTACTCAAATTGAAGTAATAAAAGTTGTTTGAACTTGATTTAAGTTGTGATGACCTTTTTGTAAGAAATTCAAAGTTGGAAATGTTGTTTTAAGCTAGGAGTATCGGTACGATGGGACTAGTATCGATATAGTTTTGGCTAGGCGTATCGATATAGCAAGACCTGTATCGGTACTGCCTAACTGCCATAACGAACTTACCCATTTTAGATTGGCCGTATTGATACGGCCATAAGGTGTATTGATATGGACCTCTACAAAAATTTGTTTTGAATATTAAATTGAAAGAAAAAGGGTTAGGGTGATGACTCACCACCTAGCTTGCCCCTCCCACGTGAAATACCTCATAAAAGGTGACTAATTGTCATCCAATTGACAATTGAATAAAGCAAACCCTTAAGGATAGGAAAGCCCCCTATTGGTCCATATGTTGGTGGGGGAATGATTAAAAATGAAAATGGTTTTAAAATGAGGAGAAAAAGCTCTCTTCCTCACTTTGAACCTCCCGTAAACTAAATCCCACCCTTTGTCATCCAACAAGCAAGCACCACCATTGTTGTCTTCAACCTCAAGCTTAAGTAAGCACCTCAATCCAATTCTCAACCTTTGTTTGATTTTGATATTGCGTTTGAAAGCTTGTATCTCGCTCAAAAATTGGAAGGAAACAAACCGTCATCTCCAAACAAGTCTAGGAGTAAAGGAATCGAAATCCGAGAATCTTGAAGTCTCCAAATACTAGGTGAGTGTAGTCGTGTCAAGGGATAGGAGAGAAGCCATCTCGTTACATTCGTCTATATTGCAACTGCATTTTGTTTAAGGGCTCACATAGAGCAAACTTGTGTGTATGCTAATGGCAAGGATGGTAAGTTTCCAATGTTATTCGATATGTTATAAGTTCCTATGTGATATGTGAAATATGATATGTGGATTATGCTTTATGTATATTTTGATATGAATGTGTTATAATATGAAATATGGAGCTAAGGCTCAATTTTCTATCCAATATAATATAATCTGAAAGGTAAGAACTATGATGAAATATGTGACTTGGACATTCATGGACATTTGATACAATTGGAATACCATAGGGTTATTCGAGCTCACCAGGTAAGGGATTGGACTACGGTCTGGGGCTACGGCCTATATGTGTGGTGAAATAAGGATAGATTGTGTAAGGGACTATCTGGAGCTACAAATCAAGGCTACGACCTATTTTTGATATGTATGGTGTACAGGGGAATCCGCGTATCCATTGGTTAGCATGTCCAAGGAAATGATATGCTTATATGATCTATGTTCGTTATATGAAATCATGACTAATGACTATGAATATGTTTTGCTATGATTGATGTTATGTAAATTGTTAACCAAGCATGCTTATATGACATTCATATAATTTATAGATTTATTGTGTACTTGTTATAACTACCTCACTTGTCTAAGTAAGCCTAAAATCTTAGTGTCTCATACATTTTCAGGACCTTGAAAGAATCTGAGCCTTGATTGTGTGTTGCAGTTGCAAGTCACTCTCATCGACCTCATGTATGATTAACTTTTGCTTTGAACTCCTAGTAAGGTGACATATGGTCTAGACATGTCATGTTTGTGACTTTTGATATGTGTATAATAGCCTAATAGTTCCTAAGTGTTGTATGTGGAAATTGACATGTTTTGGAATGGTTTAACAAGCTAAAATGAGCTTAAAATCACTAAAAGATGAAAACTAGGTAAATAGATTCGAAACGCTCTAAAATTTTGTATGCTATTAAAAATATGAATATTGAATTTTCTGGTAAAATTTGGTTAAATTCAGACATCGTTCAATAGGTTAATTCAAAAAAAAACCAGATGAAATCTGTCATTATATGGCAGGCATATCGATACGGGTCGAGTTGTATCGGTACGGCCTTGCATAATTGGACTTGGTAAAATAGGGCATACCAATACACATAAGGGGTGTATCAATACGAAGTTGGACAGTAAAGTCTGAAAAATAAATTGCATCGATATGATCTTTAGGGTGTATCGAAACGGTCAACCTAGGTCAATGCGTATCGATACGGGTTTAGGAGTATCGATACCGACTTGTTATCCTTGAATCTGAAAAATGAAAATTTGTCTTAGTGTATCGATACGACCCTAAGTGTATCGGTACGAAGTTAGTTAATTATTTTAAAAGGCTTAAAACACAGTTTTGAGAAGTTTATAAAATGGTCACTAAAACTTGATTAGCCTAATTGGATAAGTAAACGATCTCCGTTAGTAACAAAACTTCATATGGTAGTAATTGGTAAGTTTAATTGAATATTGGAAAAAATAAATTCCGATTAAGTCCCTTAATTGTTAAATTTACAATTTAGTCCCTAAGTTCATAAAAGTTTAAAATTAACCCTAAATCGAGTAAGCTATATACGAATTAGTTCAATAAGTTGTAAAAGAAGATTAAAAAGACATGCAAAATAAGATTTCGATCTCCGATCAAAGTCTCTAAACTCTGAATCTGTCTCCAATAGCACTCTCCGACTTGATTTCTTACCAGACCGGGAAGTGGGCGTTACATTTGTGGTATCAGAGCCTAGGTTTAGTCGATTTTAGGACTAAACTAAAGCTTGTTTTAAGTCTGCATATGCATATGCTACATAGGAGTTTATTTGTATATGTTATCTGTGACTTGCGACTTACACGATTAAATCCTTTCTATATGAATAGATTTGAAAATGTTTGCACCCACTGATAGGCGTGCTGAGAATGAACCACACCCTGGCTCCTCCCCGACGTAGGGCGACAATCTGAGGGCAAAAGTAAGGCCCGAACAAGTAGGGCAGAACGACCCATCCTATCCTTCTCTGATGTCTCCCGCACAGTAGGAGTATTTGGTGTCTATGGATGAAATGATCAAACAAGTGGTTGTGTCTCTCAGGAAAGAACCACCACCTCAGCCTGCTAAAGTGTCTTATTCTATTTTGAAGGCTCCCATTAGCGAGCTCCGTTAGTATCTAGTTTACACCTTCACTAGTCAGGACCTAGATAATCCTGAAATAGCAGAGTATTGGCTGGAGAATACTCTTAAAGTTCTAAATAAGCAAATGAAGTACCCCGAGGAACACAAACTCGAGTGAGCTCTGGCATTGATCTATGAAGAAGCTCAAAGTTGGTGAGACACTGTGACACTCACGGTACCTAAGCAAAAAGTCACGTGGGACTTCTTTCTTCAAGAGTTTCACAAGAAATACATCAGTGAGCACTACATTACCGAAAGACGTAAGAAGTTCCTCCACTTGAAATAAGGAAGAAGACCTGTGGAGCAATACATCTACAATTTCTACAAATATGCGAGGTATGGTGCTGAGATCATACGCGCAAAAAGGTAAAATACAGAATGTTCATTGATGGTCTCTGTGATAAACTCTGTCTTCTCTTAACTGCTTTAGAGATAGAGGATATTCAGACCTTGGTCAACCGAGACATTGCCACTAAAGCCTCCAGAAGACTTATGAAAGGAGAAAAGAGAATCAATCCTGTTCCGAAAAGAGGTTTCGAGATGATTCCAAGCCTCATGTACCCCAGAAGAAAGGAAGATAGTGGGATCAAAAGCCTGCCCCTATCAACAACTACCAAAAGTAGGATACGTGCCACAATCCCAATCTCTAGGAACACCTGTTGCTCGTACAACTTCAGCTAATAGTACAGGTGGTTCTACAAAGGGTTCTCAGATTCTGTTATGAAACTTTTTTCAGAAGAAGTACCCTGGACAGTACCGTAGACAGTCTGGATCCTGTTACCTCTGCGGTGAGTCTGGCCACTTCATTAGGCAGTGCCCGCAGAATCCAAACGCTCCTACTATAGTGGCTTTTCAAAATAATCTGAACAAGGGAAGAAGAGCAAAGCCAGTGCCGTCTGGATCAGCGGGGAGACCTGGTAACACCAACATTTTATTGGTTGGACGTGACCCGTAGACCTCAGCCCAGATGTATCATGTTCGAGGCCGAGAGCAAGAAGATGTTCCTATTGTGATAACAAGTATGGTGGAATTATTTTCTGACCTTGTTTGTGCTTTGGTAGATCCAGGCTCGACGCATTCTTTCATTAGTGAATCGTTGATTGAAAAGTATGCTCTAGAATCTGAACTAGTTACTTCTGAGATTGTTGTCTCTAACCCACTAGGAGATAGTGTAGTTAACCGATGGATCTGTAAAACTTATCCTCTGAGGATCCAAGAGATCTCATTTTTGGCTGACTTGATGACCTTACCTTTTCATGAGTTCGATCTTATCCTAGGCCTCGATTGGCTAGCCGAGCATCAAGCTTGTGTAGATTGCTCGAAGAAGAAGTTGTACCTTTATGGACTTAGTAAGGAGAGCATAACCTTGATGAAATCCAAACCCGAGCCTAAAAAGATCCTAATATACGCTATGAAGTTTAAGGAAGAGCTGAAACTTGAAGATGTGCCAATTGTGAAAGAATTTCCTGATGTGTTTCCTGATAAACTTCTAGGACTTCCTCCAACTCGAGAAGTAGAATTCAGAATTGAAGTGCAACCACGGACTACCCTAGTCTCTATTGCTCCGTACTGAATGTCTTTAGTTGAGTTGAAGGAGTTAAAGGCCCAAACCTAAAACCTTTTAGATAAGGGATTCATACGATCGAGTTCCTCACCTTGGGGAACACCAGATTTGTTTGTCAAGAAGAAGGTTGGGTCGATGCATCTATGCATTGACTATCGATAGTTGAATAGAGTAGCCATTAAGAACAAGTATCTGTTACCAAGGATCAATGATCTCTTTGATCAGTTGCAAGATGTTTCTATCTTCTCTAAGATATACTTGCGATCTGGATACTATCAAATGCAAGTGAATGAGTCTGATATTCCAAAGACTATCTTCCGAACTAGATACGACCATTATGAGTTCTTGGTAATGCCTTTTAGGCTTACTAACGCACCTACAGCCTTCATGGACTTGATGAACCATATGTTCTGACCCTATCTAGATAGATTAGTGGTTGTATTCATAGATGAAATCTTGATCTACTCTAAAGACGCAACCACTCATGAAGAACATCTCCGGATTGTGCTTCAGACTCTCCAAGAGAAACAGTTGTATGCCAAATTCAGCAAATGCGAGTTCTGGCTATCCGAAGTATCCTTTTTAGGACATGTGATTTCTTCTACAGGGATTCATATTGACCCAGGGAAGATCCAAGTAGTCATTGATTAGATTCCTCCAAAGAATGTTGGAGAAGTTCGTAGCTTTCTGGGCTTTCCAAGCTACTACCATAGATTCGTTAAGGGATTCTTGATGATTATTGCACCCTTGACGAAGCTTCTCCATAAAGACACTCCCTTTGTGTGGACTGTGGAGCAAAAAAGAAGTTTTGATCAGCTTAAGCAAGTCTTAACCCATGCTCTTATCTTGGTGCAACCCGAGTTAGGCAAGGACTTCACCATATATAGTGATGCATCCCACCTGGGATTAGGCTGTATACTAATGCAAGAAGGAAAGGTCATAGCCTATGCCTCACGTCAGCTTAAACCACACGAACTGAACTATCTGACACATGACTTGGAGTTGGCCGCTATTGTGTTTGCCTTGAAGATTTGGAAGCACTACCTTTATGGCGAGAAGTGTTATTTATACACTGATCACAAAAGTCTAAAATATCTTTTAACTTAGAAAGAGTTGAATCTCCGTCAACATCGGTGGATGGAGCTTCTGAAAGACTATAACTTGGTTATTGATTACCATCCTGGTAAAGCCAATGTCGTAGCTGACGCTCTTAGTCAAAAACCTACTCCCTCTCCAAAGTGCTTGGATGCTCATTTCCAACTCAAGAAGTATGGCAAGTTGTTAGCTGAATTGAGGATTTAGTCAACCATTATGTCCCAAATCAAAGCACTCCAAGAATCTAATGAGGAGTTGCAAACTCTTATTGAAAAGATCAAGGATAAGTCGAATCCTGACTTTGCTATGAACTCTGAAGGTTTGTTGTGTTTATGGAACCGTGTCTACGTCCCTGATGATGATGATCTTCGGGATCAAATCCTAAATGAAGATCATTCGAGCCCCTTTTCTATCCATCCTAGAGCTATCAAGATGTATAAAGACCTGAAAGAGTTGTATTGGTGGTTCGACATGAAAAAAAAGATCACAGGCTTCGTGGCTAGGTGCTTGACTTGCCAACGAGTTAGAGCCGAGCACAAGGTGCCTACTGGTCTTTTGCAACCCATTAAACTTTTTCAATAGAAATGGGAACGTATTACAATGGACTTCGTAAGCGGCTTGCCATTGACACCAAAGAAGAATGATGCTATTTGGGTTATTGTAGACCAATTCACCAAATCTGCTCATTTCATTTGGGTGAGAACGGACTTCGATTTTCCTAAGCTAGCTGAGTTGTACATCGGGAAGTTATCCGTTTGCACGGAGTTCCTATGTCCATCATTTCCAATCGTGATCCTCGCTTTGTATCCCGGTTCTGGAGAACCCTACAAGAGGCTTTGGGAACTCGAATGCATCAAAGCACTACTTTCCATCCTTAGACCGATGGTCAATCTGAAAGGGTTATTCAGGTAACCTTATATCTTCCTTCGATTTGTATGTATAAATAATCTATATGAATTCCGATTCTTCCTTGTAGATTCTAGAAGATATGCCCTGAGCCTGTGTTATTGACTTCGGGAATACATGGGAGAAATCTCTGCCTTTGGTTGAATTTGCTTACAACAATAGCTACCAAGCCTCGATTCAAATGGCACCCTATGAGGCCCTTTACGTGAGGAAATGTAGAACCCCTCTCTGTTGGACCAAACTTGGTGAAGGCAAGATGTTAGGCCCTGACTTACTTCAAGAAACTGAAGAAATGGTAACCATCATTTAAGACCGGCTTAAAGCTGTGTTCGATCGGCAAAAAGCTTATGCCGATTTAAAAATAAGAGACATTTAGTGTGAGGTTGGTGAGAAAGCCTTCCTTAAAGTATCTCCGTGGAAGAAGATCCTTCGATTTGGCAGGAGGGGGAAGCTAAGTCCTCGTTTCATTGGCCCGTTCTAAGTGATTGAAAGAGTTGGACCTGATGCTTACCGACTAGCTCTCCCTAAAGAGTTAAGTCAAATTCATAATGTCTATGCTACGGAAGTACCGGTCAGATCGTTCTCATGTAATCGATCCAGAGGCTGTGCAAATCCAGTCTAATTTGATGTACAAGGAAAAACCTGTGCAGATCCTCACACGAGAAGTCAAGAGACTTCGAAACAAGTTCGTGCCCTTAGTGAAAGTTTTGTGGAGAAGTCATTCGGTGGAAGAAGCCACGTGGGAAACAGAAGAGGCGATACATAAACAATACCCCTATCTATTTTATTAAGGGGGAGAGTCGTCACATCCCTAAAACTAGACTGTCGGAATTTAGTTCCGATGACCGGAAATTTTGTGTCGGATATGCTCGGAATTGTAATCTTCTAATCCTTTTAGTCAAATTGAAGTAATGAAAGTTGTTTGGACTTGATTTAAGTTGTGATGACCTTTTGTAAGAAATTCAAAGTTGGAAATGTTGTTTTAAGCTAGGAGTATCAGTACGGTGGGACTGGTATCGGTATAGTTTTGGCTAGGCGTATCAATACAACAAGACTTGTATCAGTACGGCCTAACTGTCATAATGAACTTACCCATTTTAGCTTGGCCGTATCGATACGACCATAAGGTGTATCGATACGGACCTCTACAAAAATCTATTTTGAATATTAAATTGAAAGAAAAAGGGGTTAGGGTGATGACTTACCACCTAGCTTGCCCCTCCCACGTGAAATACCTCAGAAAATGTGACTAATTGTCATCCAATTGACAATTGAATAAAAGAAAGAAAGATGATTAATTGGGTTTAGCAAAACCTCAAGGATAGGAAAGCCCCCTATTGGTCCATATGTTGGTGGGGGAATGATTAAAGATGAAAAATGGTTTTAAAATGAGGAGAAAAAGCTATCTTCCTCACTTTGAACCTCCCGTAAACTAAATCCCACCCTTTGTCATCCAACAAGCAAGCACCACCATTGTTGTCTTCAACCTCAAGCTTAAGCAAGCACCTTAATCCAATCCTCAACCTTTGTTTGATTTCGATATTGCGTTTGAAAGCTTGTATCTCGCTCAAAAATTAGAAGGAAACAAACTATCATCTCCAAACAAGTCTAGGAGCAAAAGAATTGAAATCCGAGAACCTTGAAATCTTCGAATACTAGGTGAGTGTAGTCGTGTCAAGGGATTGGCGAGAAGCCATCTCGTTGCATTCGTCTATGTTGCAATTGCATTTTGTTTAAGGGATCACATAGAGAAAACTTGTGTGGATGCTAATGGAAAGCATGGTAAGTTTCCAATGTTATTCGATATGTTATAAGTTCCTATGTGATATGTGAAATATTATATTGTAATCACTAATTTTGTCTGGGATAGACCCGTTAAATTTATTGTTCCTTACAATAACAGGCTTACTTATATATATATATATATGTGGGGGGGGCTTTGCTTATCTTGAACTATTTTATACTATAAGTATGTATATGATTTTCCTTAAAAATTTCAACAACAATTAAAATGCTACTATTGGTACTTGTTATTTCTAAGTGTCATCTTTTAATATCTAAATTTCCCTTATGTTTTATTTGCTGTTATTTTTATCAGTTTCTCCTATTGTTGTTACTACAAAGTTAGTGCTCCTAGTTTTCGATAAATAGTCATTGGTGACTCATTTTCATATTTGAATCAAATATACTACGAATTATGGAAGTAAATGAAAAAACCGAATTCTTTATATATATATATATATATATCAGCCCATATATAATTATTAATCTAAATAAAGCCAAGTTTTAATTAAGCCCAAGAAAATGTATAATAATATTAAATAGTAAATGTCCATTTACAATTGTTGGCCCGTAAGAGCCCTAAACTTAGGAAACCCTAGCCCTAATCTAATAATTCCCTTTATTCCCCGCGCAGCCGCATATCCACCTTTGGATCAAAACTTTATCTGACGGCTCAGACTGGAACGAGGAAGCTCTCATAACTCATCACGCGCGTCACATGCGACCCTCGGTATTGCCCATGCACGCGCGCGTTTCAACCGATCGACCCCTCCAGTTTCCGTAACCATGTGCATTCTGGCTACACCAGCACTACCTCGACGCCACAACAGTTGTTGCACTCCCCGACAACCGCCACGCTAGCAGATAGCTGGTCCCTCTTCTACAACCGCTCGGCCATGGTAGCATATGTAACAAAAAGGACAAGATTAGCAGAAAAATCAGAAGTAAAAATAACATAAATGTCAGGGAGTAATACGAATTAGGGGATAAACCAGAAAACACAGAGATGCACAGCAATTTCAGAGAAAATAGCATCAACCAATAGAATTAATTGGTGCAATTTCCATGTATTTCAGAATTTCATGTAATCCCAACTATAAAATCCGAACTCAAGCAAATGTAAACCCTAACAAGCAAAAAGAGGCATTCTAGAAAATCTCAGAGAATCAATATACAGCAAAACCCTCGATTTGAGGTAAATCCCCTCCCTTTTACACATTTCAGTATCATAGCATATTAAAAAGAGGTTAGGGTTGTGTTTAGTTTACCTTCGACGTTGTTATCTCCGGACCGACCTTCATTTCCTCATCGATAAGCCTTTCGATCCTTCTGGTTCGAAGCTGTGAGATGAGGGAGGAAAGGGGCTGAAGTGAGAGTTGTTTAGGTCTACTATTTTTCCTCAATCTGAGGGGTTTTCGTAGCTTTAAGGGGAGAATAGCTTCCTTTTTGGGCTAGGATCTAAAAAAAAGGGCATTTAGGGTTTTTGGGTTTCACCGGCCACCATCGCATGGCGGCTGGCACGACGGCTGGACGACTATTTTCTAGGTTTTGCAGCGGAGCATCGCCAGAATCTGGGTTCATCAAGAACCCAGATGAACACCGGTCAAGATGTTATAATAGGGGAATGGGTCTATTTTTGCCGAAAAGGGAAATAAAACAAAACAGAAAGGGTTTTATAAACTTTTTGTGTTTTTAAAAAGGGAAAATAGTGTAATAAGGGCCCCCGCGTCGTTATAATCACGAATTTAGCCCTTCTGCCTCTTAGAATTACACGATTAGTCCCCCCGCGTTCTTGAAATCCCCTTCGAGGCCATTATGCCTTTCATAATTACAGTCTGGGTCCTTGTAACGTTATATGTTCTTACAATTTCGTCTCTGTTATCCTTTTAATTGAGCCTCAAAATTTTATTTCTTTTCAATTTAGTCCTGATTCCAGCATTTAATTTTCCTCTTCATGTATGTTATTTAGAGTTTATCTTATTCGTATATTATTGTCTTTTTATTCATATTTGAATCTATTTTTTCGATTAAATTGTTCATTTTCGTTTACACAGTGATTATAATGTATGTTTCACAATATGGTGTATATAGTTTTCTAAGATAGGGTAATGTTTAGTTCATATGTAATATGTGTTAAGGTGTATGCCACAAGTTGTTATAATATATGCTTAGATAGTGTAAGGTTTTAATGTATGTGATGTACGGTCATGGTGATTACATGTGTTTTTGCATATGTTTAATTGGTTTAGTTTGGGCCTTTGGGTGTTTTAGGCCTAGTATGTTTAATTAGTTTAGTTTAGGCCTTTGGGTGTTTTAGGCCTAGTATGTTTAATTAGTTAATTTTTGGGCCTTAAGTCTTGGGGCCAGTTTTTTGGGCTTTAAATTAGATTAAATGAACTAATTCAATTAATTTGAATTGCGTGCTCGTCTTATAGGGGTGTGATTCCTAAATTAATTAAGTTAATTCTAGATTTAGGTTCTTAGAGCCTTAGTTAGATTAAGGTTCAGATTAATCTAATGAATTTTAATTTGCTCTTGGCTCATTAGAGTAAATGTTAAATTCGTTAAACTAATCGAACGTTTCTTAATGGCTTAGGATAAAATTAATTTCAAACTTAGATTGACGCTTAAATTCTTAATTAATTTTCATAATTTTTTAGGATCTTAGTCATTTAGGGCTAATTAATTTAGGATTAAATACTAGAATCAACTAATTAATAATTAGATCATTATTTGGGCCTTTATAGGATAGGTCTTGGGGTGGGCCTTGTGTGTTTATCTTTTATGCCTTTATTGGTCATCCCCTATTTGTCATTCATATGACTTTAATCACTTCGATTGTACATTAATTGATTTAATCATGAAAAGGGAGATACTTATTAATTCTGATATTTGTATCGTAACAATCCGAGCTTAAAGGATGTTGACCAAATATCTGAATTAATTCTCATCGTCCCAAGGTAAAGTTAAAAATTAATAAAATTATTACGTCATATCTTAACTGATTGCGCCATGCATAAATTTAATGTGCGAGATTCGAACCCTAAATTAACACGGTCGGGCTTATTCGATGTCGATTTAATCTATAGTCCGAAGCATCGTCAACCTTTTTAATTAAATGTCCAATTAATTTGAACCCACCAATTTGATAAAGCCCGTTCGATTAAGGTTAATTTTCAATTATGGTCACTGAATTAAATTCTTTTCAAATTCCGACAATTTCCTTCTATTAAAAGCAACAAATATTTTGGTACCGATTTCCGGGCGTGATGGGGGTGCTAATCCTTCCCTACACGTAACCAACTCCTGAACCCTTTCAAAATGAATCTTTGGTTTTGTGGTGTCCGGCCTACCTTATCCAAGTGGCCGGTGGCGACTCCCAGTTTTCAATCGTTTTTCAAAGGATTATGATTTTTCAAAATAAATTCCCCTTTAAAGCAAACCTTCTCCAAAAACTGGATACATTTAAAGGTAGTTTTTCAAAAAAGACGACGTTACAGGTTGGCGACTCCGCTGGGGACCGATTTTGTTTTTAATATAAAATGAGAGTTAGGTCCAAGTAAGATATTTGTTTTTAATTATGGAAAATTGTCATAGTTTCAATCGGTTCTAGTGAGGTTGACCCTTTCTTGAAAATGTGACTACAATTGTACGGGCTTAGATAATTGGTGGCCTTTGAATTAATTTTTCATTTAATTTCTAAGGAATCACCGACATATGTCGCACCATCTCATCAAGCTCTAAACCCGAGCTCTGTCCCTTAAGTGGGAGTGAAACGCCACATACCCACGTGAGTAGCCCTCCACAGGTCGGTAATTCACTTCCAGAATCCACGCCTCTTGACAAGTGAGCAGCCCTCCACGTCATTAGGTCGTGCTTTCCCTCAAACCAAAACCAATTCACAAGCTTGTAATGGGCCAGAATTGGGGTTCTTGTTTCCTTAGTAGGTGATAAGATAGGTTCGGGTACCCCAATTAGAATCAAACCCGTGTGTGTGAATCTAAGAACCCACCCCGTTAGAGCCATACAGATAACCATAGCGAACTAGAATTCATGTGTTCAGGGCTTTCTTCTATATGTTTGTTTTCCACTTAATTTATTTAATTTTACTTCTTCTTGTTTGCAAGTTTATTTTTCACCTCATGACTAACCTTTTTTCTTGTTTCTTATTCTTTTTATCTTTATTTCACATATTGTGTCATAATCATGAAGAGCACACTGAGTCTGGGAATAGTTTGAAATTAAAAACTAGATCGATGGGGGACTTAGTTCGCAGCAATGATGAGAAGAATTCTGACGTTCAGATATGGTCAGAAGGGGAACAGTTACATAAGGGAGATAGTATTGCCGAAGGATTCAGATCAGCCACGACATTCATGAACACCAGATTTAATGATGTGTATGATTTGAAGCTAGTATGGAACAATTGGGATTTTGAAACAAAGAACACTTTCAAAGAAGAGTACGGTGACATCGCGTATTTGCTGGAGGTTCCAGTTGACCAAGCACTACTGCAAACTTTGGTAGGTTTTTGGAACTCCGCCTACAGTTGCTTCACAATTGGTAACTTCGATCTCGCTCCTACAATTGAAAAATACCGGGATCTCATAAACTGCAAAATGATTGATATGGATCGAGTGTATTCTAAGCCGAGTAAGAACAAAGCTTTTCAAGGCAAGCTTGTTAGAATATCGGATACATTATTGTCTTGGGTTGAGCAGCAGGTCACCACTTAGAACAGTAAAGAATACCTTAAGTGGGAAGAAGCCTTAGTTTTGGCTTCGGTGCACCCTGTGGGTCGAGTTCAGCGAAACCTATTTGCGTTAATGATTTATGGATTGTCACTATTCCCTCGAGCTCTGAGCCTTGTTGACCCGTTAGTCTTGGATCTTTTTGAACGCTTGAGTAGTGGGACTAATCCAATACTTGTGATTCTGGCTAAAACCTTTCGATCTTTGAGATTCTGCCGGGAAATAGAGGAGGACACTTCTAGGGATACCTGTAGCTTTTGACGGTTTGGTTTTACAGCCACCTTTGGACCAATCTCAGTTTCTCCAGGCCCCTTTACGATGGTAAGTTCTCACCCTTGGAAGAGTTCTTATGAAAGAATGATTGGCCAACCCGGAGATCTGAGGAAGTATGGCAGGATGTTCTCTGAAACCTAAAGGAAGAATGTTCTCTACAAATGCGAAGAGTATTCATGGGTATCGTTGCTTGGCCTTTGGGGCCATATTGCCGACGCACCCCTGCTAGTTTTGAGGTAGTATGGGTCAAAACAGTTCGTGCCAGCCACCAAAGGGCTGAATGAGTTCAACGTGGATTACGCAAAAGAGAAGGGCTATAAGGCAATGGTGTACAATGCTTCTTCAACCAGGAATAGTGTAAGATGGGTTAGGATCATGAATTCTCCATATATGGTTACTCCTGAATATGAGGCGTGACGATTCAATCGTGTCAACGACAATATTCCATGTTTAGCCCCCGATAGCAGAAGATCTTTAGAAGAAAGATTGGCCACACTCCCCACCGAAGCCGATCTAATGAGGAAACGGCTTGAAGAGGAGCAGAAGAAGTACCTCAAGCTCGAGGAGAAAGCCCATCAGGAGAAGTTTGACTTCGAATTAGAAAAGACACAGTTTGAAGGAGTTGTCAGAGACCTACAAAAGAAGAGAGAAGTGCTAGAACTCGAACTCAAGTTGGAAAAAGAAGAGATCTTACAGCTCAAGAGGTTATATATGAGCAAGAAAACCGCGGAAGGAGGGTTGAGCAAGGGACTAGAACTCCGGGTTAAGGAAGAGAAAGCACGAGCTGAGAACTATAAGAGGATGTTTCTCGAGAACAAGGATTGAGTTCTTACTTTGACACAAGAAATGAAGAATCTACGAACTTCCCATTCAAAACAAATTCAGAAAGAACAACACCAAAGTAGAGCCTTGAGAGATCAAGTGAAATGTTTGGAAAAGTCTCTTTTCAAACACAAGGATTCGACTAGTAAGTTGAAAGCCAACAACTCAGAAAATCAGGCTTTGATGACACGTATCGAAGAGTTGGAAGCCGAAGTTCAAAAACTCAAAGATCATATAGCAAGCATGAGAGGGGCAATTCAAGTACTCTCGACTCTGAGTTTGGAACAGTTGCACTTTGCCGCCTACACGATTTGGAGGCAAGTGCAAGAATTGGCATGGTGGGGGACTCAGATGCAGGAGGTTTCCCAAAAGATACAATTTCTAGCCGAGGATGCTACCGAGCTTCATGATTGTATTGATGATGACTCCAAGGAAGGAAAGAGGATTGTATGGATTTTGAGAGAGATTATCGACCTCGACACTACCTTGAAACCATATGTGCAGTTAGCTTCCTCTAGGTTATTGTAATAGGACGATGTTCCCATCAATAAAAGTTGTTTAACGATGATATTTATCAAATTCAATGTTGCTCTTTGCATTCATGCATGATACATTTGCATACCTCATTTAATTACCAAAATTAACTAAAAGAATTTCATTTCAGAGTAAGTGTTTTAATTCTTAAAAAATCCAATCATTCCGCACCAATACAGAACTCGGTTACAATCCCGAACCATGGAGGATAGACTAGCTAAGGTAAAACAGGGGCAAAAAGACCTCAAAATGCGATTGGACATGATTGGCCAAGATATCAGGGACCAGATAGCTCGGTCACAAGACGTTGTTATCACTTGGATAACCAGTTTGTTAGCAAAGATGAAGGGCAACGAGGGAATCTCCGTCGACATCCCAAGTCTTGATGAGCAAGAAGGTGTTTTGTCTCAAGCGAAGGTGCAACCAGATATGCCAGAGCCCGAGAAAAGGGTTTACATTAATCTCGCAAGAGTTTCCATTGACCCTACTGTTGGGGCGTCAGTGAGTCACCATGGGGGAGCTCCAACAAATCAACCCATTGATTTGGGAGTAGGATACGAGAATGAAGTACCAGACTTGAGCATGATGGATGAAGTGGAAAAAAGAATTAGGACCAATATGCAGAAGAAGTATGAGGAGCAGTTTCGTATGCTCGAAGAAAGGCTATAAGCTATCCAAGGGGCCGACGAACTTGAGAATGATGCAAGTGATTTGAGTTTAGTGGCTGATTTGGTTATCCCACCCAAATTCAAGGTGCCTGACTTCATCAAATATGACGGGACCACTTTCCCATCGGCACATATTACCATGTATTGCATAAAGATGGCTGTTTGTGTTAAAGATGGGAAGTTACTTATCCATTTTTTCCATGAGAGTTTGAATGGGTCCGCAACTCGGTGGTACACCATGCTCAGCCGAACAAATATCAAGTCATGGAAGGACCTAAGGAAGGCCTTCGTAGAGCAGTACAAGCATGTAACAGACATGATCCCTAGTCGAATTATGCTAGAAGGGATGGAACAAAAGACAAATGAAAATCTACGCCACTATACCCAAAGATAGCGTGACGTGGCCGCTCAAATCCAGCAACTGATTCCCAAACATGAGATTGCACCCATGTTCGTCAATACTTTAAGGGGAGCGTTGTTTGATCATTTGATAAACAACACTACCCAAAACTTTGCTGATATGGTGAGAACCGGAGAGTCAATTGAAGTAGCAATAAAGAGCGGAAGGATCGCCAGTGGGAGAATACGCGTAAGAATTACAAGAAAAAAGATAACGAGGTAAACAATGAAAGCACCTATGTAACCCCGAAAAGCTTCACTATTTCACCACAACGAGCCATAGCCAGAGGAGGGTATGACTTAAACAAGAAGGAGACCATGGCCCCGAAGAGGGAAAATGAGAAGATGTCGTTTACCTTACTCCCAGTATCATATGCTGAACTATACTCACAACTGCATAAGACTGATTTGGTCCGGCCGTATTATGTCACTCATTTTAAACCTTCATTCCTTGTGTGGTACAATGAAAAGGCAAACTGTGAATATCATGGCGGTGTCCCAGGATATTCTATCGAGAACTGTATTGCATTCAAGAAGTTCGTACAAAACATGATAAACTCCAAGGTGTTGCAGTTAGATGAACCAAATGTAGCCACTAACCCGTTACCAAATCACAGAAGCCGTGGCGTAAATGCAATCGAAGAGGATTACACTAGAATACCCAAGGTAAGCGTGTTCGAGGTCAAATCCCCTCTAAGATGGGTATTTCAACAATTATGTATCGCACGCCTGATCGACAGGGGTATGTAGATAGTACAACAAGGAAGCGGGCCGTATTATGAGTTCCACCAAGATGAAGGACATGACATTCAGTGTTGCGAGGAGTTCAAGCAAGTGATTCAGAGAATGATAAACAATAAGGAGATTGAATTCTTTGAGAAAGATGAAGAGAGAAAAGAATCAGATGTATGCACATCGGATACCTCCAAGATCAAGTATGGGGTAGATAGACCTTTCATCATATCACTCAGGCCAAAGCCGGAAAGCTCATCCCAAGATGAGAGTTCCAAAGTAACTCTAAAAATACAGATTTCGGCTCTGACTCCCTTTTCGTTTAAGGATGCTCGGAAAGTCCCGTGGAGCTATACTATACTCGTTTCTATACCAGAGAAGCCAGAAATACAAGGGGAGGAGAAACTATCCGATGAAGGACCCCCAAAGAATTAGAACCCAGTGGAACCAAGCGCCGAGGTGGTAAATAAAGTAGGACATTTTACCAGAAATGGCAGATGCTATTCGGCGAAAATGGCAAAGGCGTTAGAGGAACTGAGAGACAAAGGCAAAGCGGTAACCGCCGAACCTGAAAAGATTTTCGGAGAGGAACCTCCCTCTAGAATTCATGAGCCAGTGATAGAGAGTCAGGCTCAAGAATTCTTGAGGTTCCTAAATCACAGTGAATACAACATTGTTGAGCAGCTTAAAAAATAGCAAGCACGAATTTCGGTACTTGAGTTGCTGTTAAGATAAAAAAAACACCATGATGCATTGTTGAAAGAACTAAATTAGACGTTTGTTCCGGAAAATATCTTAGTGGACAAGTTAGATAGAATAGTGGGTCACATTACTACAGATAACTACATCACCTTTACCGACGATGAGATTCCCGACGGAGGCATAGGGTCAACTAAGGCTTTGAACATCACCACCCACTGCAAGGAGTATGTCTTACTAGGGGTGCTCATCGAAAACGGGTTCGCCTTAAATGTATTACATATGGCGACTTTGCAAAGGCTCCCAGTGGACGGTTCATACATCAAACCGTGTCAGAACTCTGTTAGGGCATTTGACGGGACCATGAGGGATGTTATTGGGAAGATAGAGATACCGTTGTTGATTGGTCCTATGAAGTACTGTTAAGTGTTCAAAAGTACTATTTTTATTACCCTTTTTATTCTTATTATTGCTAGACTTAGGCTCATATTAGTTGCATTATAAGCAATTCATGCATATTTGCATTGTTTCCTTGGTGGACAAGCTTGATTTCATATTTTGCTTAATTTTGTGGAAAAAGATACTGCTTTGGTGTGTTTTTGTGTGTGTGCAGAATTATTTGCCAAAACAAGGCTGGAGCTAGTTGCCAGGGCAATGCATGAAGGAGATGCCGAGCTAGTTGCCAGGGTAATTTTCGATAAGGGATAAGATGATATGGTAGTCGAAATTGATAACTAGATAAGCCCAAGATGACGTGGAGCAAAGTTAAATCCCAAAGGAGTTTGATTTCCATGAAAAAGTCAAAGAGAAATTAAATCCCAAAAAGATAGGAGAAGATCTAGAAGGAATTTAAATATAATAAAGAATTATATTCTTTTAAAGTATTTAATTCCAACTTAACTTCCTCCTCAAGAAGGATTTTGACCTAGCCATCTCCTATTTAAAGGAGACCAAGCCGTCAAACTCAAGGGGGAGAGAAATGAGAGATTTTGATAAAGGAGAGAGATTTCGACAAGAGCAAAGAATGAGAGATTTCGACAAGGCTTCAACCATTCTTCATCTTTTTCTTTCTTGTTCAATTAGGTTTATGTTAGGAATTCTTTGTCTTGTGTTTCTTTGGAACCTAGCCATGAACTAAATCTATTTGGCTAAGGTTATTGTGTTTTGTGGTTGTGAGAAACAATTGGATTTTGTTTAGGTAATAAGAGTTTGCACTTTCAATTCAAGGTTTACTCATTCTTGGTTCTTATTCTTGTTTGCGAGTGAATTGGGAGAGGATCTCGTAACTTCATCTATTTATCTAATATTGGGAGAGTTAGATTCAAGAAACGAATGAGTATGGTCTTTATTCAATCTATTGATGGTGAAGATTAATCCGGCTTAGGAATAAGTTAAGGATTTCAACGACTAAGAGAAGCGCAAGATTGGTTGTTGTTCACCCTTGATTCACTCAGGGATGTATTATCAAGGCATGCACAAATAGCTAGATTTTCGAATTAGGGATAAGAAGAAACCATTGAAGAACACTTCGCCGAACCTTGAAGCTGTTGCCCGCCGCCCAAACAGTTGCCTAGCCAGTTGCCCAGGCAACCGTCGATTAGTTGCCAAGGCAACCCCGCTGTGCAAGTTGCCACGGCAACTAAGTTGCCCTTGCACTCTTTTACCAAGACGATCCAATCGGCTATCACACTTCAACTCACGATAACCTGGCCTATTCTCTCTCATTTGATTACATCTTCTTTTACTTCATTGCTTTCTAGTTTAGTTGTTAGTTAAACTCCTACAATCTTCTACTTGTGTTCTTTTACTTTTTACAGTGGAAGAGATTAGATGCTTGAAGTGGCACCAATCCCTGTGGAGACGATATCTTTTATACTATAACTTGCGATGTGTACAATTATGGAGCACTTATTACGCGCAACAAGTTTTTGGCACCGTTGCAGGGGATTGGCAATAGCAACTTTGTTTTTATTTTCTTGCACTTTTTATTTTTTCTTGTTTAAGATTCAAAGGGTTAACAAACTTTGGTTTTGCAGTGGTATATGACCAGGGCGAGACCAATTACACTAGAATATCCCTTTGATCCAGAAATCGAACGAACCTTGCAAAGACTCAGACGAAGGTTAAGAGTAGCAATGGCTAATCAAGACGAAAATATGAATCAGGATGTTCCAGCAGGAGGATGAGTGATTCTTGCACGAAACAGAACTATTCGAGACTATCTTGAAGAAGATCTTGAAGGACTTAATCCAGGAGTTGTCACACCTGCAATTGAAGCCGACCACTTTGAGTTGAAACCGATGATGTTCAATCTGATCAACACAATTGGTCAATTTGGTGGTTCAGCAAGTGATGATGCACGACAACATCTTAAATCTTTCATCGAGATTTGCAACTCATTCAAAATACAAGGAGTCACCCCTAATGTTTTACGACTAAGATTATTCCCCTATTCACTGAGGGATAGGGCGAAAGCATGTTTGAATAGTATTCCTACCGGATCAATAGGATCTTGGGCCGATCTTTGTCTTGATTTCCTTGCCCAATTTAATCCTACAAATTTGACTGATAAGCTTCGTAACGAAATTACTTCTTTTTGGCAGGCAGATGATGAATCCATGTACGAGGCTTGGGAGCGATATAGAGAACTTCTACACAAATGCCCCCTACACGGATTCCCAGTGTGGATACAAGTAACAATGTTTTACAACGCTGTGAATACACCAACAAGGATGATGCTAGATGCCTCGACAAACAACATATTCCTAGATAAGTCCCGGAGGAAGCAATGCAAATTCTAAACAGGCTTGCCAAGAATGATTATCAATTCCCATCTGCTATAAGAGTAGGAGTTAGACGCCAAGCCACAATACATGAACTGTGATAATCAGACTCAATTTCGGCACAATTGGCCACTCTAACCAAGATGGTCCAGAACATGCAGAAACCAAACAACACACAGGAGGTCAAGGTAATAGATTCCTTTTGTGAGTTATGTGGTGGTAACCATGATTCTTCTAAATGTATGCAAAATCTGAAATCCAGCTTTTATGTGGGGAATTACAACCGGAACAACAATGTGATGTCCAATACATACAATCCAGCTTGGAAGAAGCACCCGGATTTTTCATGGAGTAATCCCAACAATGCTCTAAACCAGAACAATCAGAATGCACAAGCATCGAGATTCCAGTAGAATATGTTACGGCAACAGTTGCCGCAGCAACAACCGACAACATCTAGTTCCTTGGAAAATTCTCTCAATTCTTTTATGTTGAAAACTAAATCTTATATAGCTAAGAATAGTAACTTCATAAAAAAACTGATGCTTTTATTAACAGGACCGAGAGTAATGTAAGGAGGCTTACCTAGCGATACTGAAGTCGCAAGAGGAACTGGCCATGAGCAATGTAAGGCGATCACCACTAGAATTGGCCAACAACTTAAAGAGGCTCAAGCTCGCTCATCAAACAAAACTCCACAAAAAGAACAAGACGAACTCAACAGCAAAGCATCAGATGCTGAACCAGGAATTGCTGTGGCAACCAGCGATAAGCATGCCTCGACAATCATTGATAAGGATGCCGCGGCAACCAACGATAGGCATGCCACGGCAAACCCAGTTGATAATGCCTCGGTAACTCCAGTTGTCTCGGCAATACCGTTAATCAGGTTCCAGACCAATGAAAGGATCGAAGATATCTGACTTCCACCACTATTCCCACAAAGGTTGAAGCGACAAAAGCAAGAATATCAATTCAAGAAGTTTCTTGATATCCTAAAGCAAGTCCACATCAACTTGCCATTGGTTGAAGCAATTGAACAAATACCGAAATTTGCAGAGTTTCTTAAAAACATTGTGTCCAAGAGAACAAGGCTAGGAGAGTTTGAAACAGTTACCGCAACAGATCGATGCATGGCCATGTTGCACAACCGCATGCCACCCAAGTTGAAGGATCCCAGAAGTTTCACAATACCTTGTTCCATCAGAAACCACTATGTTGATAAAGCATTATGTGACCTTGGAGCAAGCATAAACTTGATGCCTAAATCGGTTTTCCAGAAACTAGGAATCGGGAAGGCAAGACCTACAACAGTTATGCTACAGCTAGCCGAAAGATCCTATGTGCATCCAGAGGGAAAAATCGAAGACATACTGGTAAAAGTTGATAAATTTATTTTTCCCGCTGACTTTATTGTTTTGGATTGTGAAGCAGATGAGCATGCACCTATCATTCTCGGAAGACCCTTCCTAGCAACAGGGAGAACCTTGATCGATGTTGAAAAGGTAAAACTCACAATGAGGGTGAATGACCAGCAAGTTAAACTAAATGTGTTCCAAACACTAAGGCATGCCGATGATCTGGAAGAATGCCAACTTCTTCATGCCACGACAGAGTTTGACCTCGATGAGTAATTTAGTTGCCTCGACAACTACATTGCCGATCAAGAATAATCTGAGAAGTATGAAGAACCGATTGGTGAGGAACAACAAGAAGAGGCAAATTGGTTAGTCAATCGACCAGGTACATACTTTGAACCACTGGATTACTCAGGTAAGGAAGGTAAACTCGAAAAGCCCTCCATTGAACAACCATCGATTCTTGAGTTGAAACAGTTGCTAGGGCAACTAAAATATGCTTACTTGGGAACCGATAATACATTGCCTGTAATTATTTCTCTAAGTTACAGCCTGAGCAGGAAAAGAAGCTGATCAAAATGTTGATGCTACACAAGAAGGCAATAGGGTGGACAATTGCCGACTTGAAGGGAATTAGCCCGGCAGTGTGCATGCACAAGATTTTTGTTGGAAGATGATCACAAACCTTCGATTGAGGCCTAGAGGAGACTGAATCATGCCATGAAAGGGGTTGTAATGAAAAAAATCATCAAGTGGCTTGATGCCGGCATCATATACCCTATCTATGATATTACATGGGTAAGTCTGGTACAATATGTACCGAAAAAGGGAGGTATAACGATGGTAAGTAATGAAAACAATAAACTTATTCCAACTAGGACTGTGACCGGTTGGAGGGTGACTGTGACCGGTTGGAGGGTTTGTATGGATTATCTAAAACTAAACAAAGCCACTAGGAAAGATCACTTTCCATTACCCTTTATTGATCAAATGCTTGACCGTCTTGCAGGTAAACCCTTTTATTGTTTTCTTGATGGTTATTCAGGTTACAATCAAATTGCCATAGCACCAGAAGATCAAGAAAAGACAACCTTCACATGCCCATACGGTACTTATGCTTTCTAAGGATGTCGTTCGGATTGTGTAACGCCCTTGGCAACCTTCCAAAGATGCATGATGGCACTCTTTTCAGACATGGTCGAAGACTTCCTTGAGATCTTCATGGATGATTTTTCTATTTTTGGTAATGACTTCGACAGTTGCCTCGGCAATTTAGAGAAGGTGTTGGCAAAATGTGAAGAAACCGATTTAGTCCTTAATTGGGAGAAGTGCCATTTTATGGTAGATGAAGGAATAGTGCTCGGCCATAAGATTTAATCCAAGGGAATTGAAGTAGACAAAGCCAAGGTGGACGTGATCGAGAGATTACCCCCACCAAGTTTGGTTAAAGGAATCTGAAGCTTTCTTGGACATATAGGTTTTTACAGGAGGTTCATTCATATTTTTTCTAAAATTACTAAACCCTTGTGCAATTTGCTTGAACAGGATAAAGTCTTCAATTTTGATTATTCTTGCGCTCAAGCATTCGAAACCCTAAAGGAAAAGCTTACCTCGGCACCCATTGTCGTTCCACCAGATTGGACACTACCTTTTGAGCTCATGTGTGATGCAAGTGATTTCGCGGTAGGAGCAGTCCTAGGCCAACGCACAAGTAAGACCTTTCATGTGATATAATACGCTAGTAAAACTCTTAATAGTGCTTAAGTGAATTACACAACAACGGAGAAAGAGTTACTAGCCGTAGTTTTCGCATTTGACAAGTTCTGATCCTATTTGATTGGTATAAAGGTAATTGTCCATACGGACCATTCAGCAATTAAGTATCTATTTGCTAAAAAGGATGCCAAACCTCGTTTGATTTGTTGGATATTGCTTTTACAAGAGTTTGACATTGAAATTAAGGACAGGAAAGGAACAGAAAATCAAGTGGTCGATCACTTATCACTCTTAGAACGCAATGGGGAGGAGGACGCGGATTTAGAGTTATGCGATGCATTTTCGGATGAGCAACTATTAGTTGCCTTGGCAACCATGGACGCACATGCCTCGGCAACCCTTGATGCGCACGCCTCGGCAACTCTAGACGCGTATGCCTCGACAACCACTGATGTACACGCCTTGGCAACCCTAGACGCATATGCCTCGGAAACCCTTGACGCGCATGCCTCGGAAACCCTTGACGCGCATGCCGCAACCATGGAAGCAGTTTCCACGACAACACATACCTCGGCAATACCCTGGTACATAGATTTAGTTAATTTCCTTGTTTGTGGTATTTTACCTTATGGCCTTACTCACCAATGGAAGAAGCGGTTCTGCCATGATGCTAAGCATTACTTTTGGGATGAGCCTCTTTTGTTTAAACAATGTGCAGATCAGGTTATACACCGATGTGTCCCTGAATAGGAGCAGCAGAATGTACTCCAATAATGCCATTCTTCACCCTATAGAGGACATTTTGGAGGAACTCGTACCGTGGCCAAAGTTTTGCAATCCGGTTTGTATTGGCCAACACTGTACAAAGATGCCCAAGAATTTTACAAGCAATGTGATCGTTGTCAGATGATGGGCAATATCTCTAGACGACATGAGATGCCACTCCAAAACATCATCGAGGTGGAATTGTTCGATGTATGGGGGATTGATTTTATGGGACGTTTCCCATCTTCATTCGGCAACCTCTACATTCTACTTGCCGTCAACTAGGTGTCTAAATGGGTTGAGGTAGCTACAGTTCCCACCAACGATTCCAAGACCGTGGAACGATTCTTGCAGAAAAATATATTTACACGGTTTGGGATGCCGAGAGCAATTATCAGTGATGAAGGCAAGCACTTCGACAAAAAACTCATCGCCAAGATGTTACAACGCTTTGGTGTATCTCACAAGATTGCCACGGCATACCACCCACAAACCAATGGGCAAGCAGAAATTTCCAACCAGGAATTGAAGGGTATACTCGAGAAAGTTGTAAATCCCTCTAAGAAGGATTGGTCAGTAAGACTAGGTGACGCACTTTGGGCATATCGCACTGCATTCAAAACACCCTTAGGTATGTCTCCCTTCTAACTTGTCTATGGAAAAACATGCCATCTACCGGAGGAAATTGAACACAAGGCATATTGGGCAATCAAGACCGTGAATATGGATTGGGAAAGTGCCAGGAAAAAGCATTGTTGGACCTTAACTAGATAGAAGAATTCCGTGCACCCGTCTATAATAATGCACGAATCTACAAGGAGAAAACAAACCAATGGCATGACAAGAATTCAAAGTTGTCAAACCGTTCAAAGTTGTCAAACCGTTCTCCCATGCACCAGGGCAACTAGTTCTCTTATTCAATTCTTGGCTAAAACATTTCCCGGGAAAATTGAAATCAAGATGGTCAGGACCATTCAAAGTTGTCAAACCGTTCTCCCATGGTGCCGTGATAATCAAGTCCATCACTGACGAACATGAATTCAAAGTCAACGGACAAAGATTGAAGCACTACAACGGTGCCCATGTGGAACGTAACAAAGAAGTGGTCACCTTAGGAGATGCATGAGCATGCTCTCCTTTTGATATATTTTTTTTATTTTTTCGAACTATTTATTTTTTATTTATTAATTTTGGATATTTTTTTCTTTTTAGGATAGATTTATTTATTTTATTTAAGATTAAGACTACATCTTTATTTCATATTTATCTAATTATTTTTAAATTTTAAGTTTAAGAATTTCTTTGCACATCTTTATTTATTTTCTTTTATTAGTTTATCTTTAATTTTAATCCTTATTTTATTTGTTTTTGAATTGTAGGAAAAGAGTTCAAGATAAAGGGGAATTTGCTTCAAGAAGGAAACATCCTAAACAAGGAAATTAATGGGCTAAATCTAAGGCTTATATTAAGCCTCCAACTTACCCTAAATAAACCCTACATAGCCGGCCAAACACTTCCTCTTCCCCAAATCCCCTAACCGTCACCCTCTCCCAAATCAAAGCCCTTGTTTTCTTTCTTTCCAATTAATCCCACCCACCATATTTACAACCTATCTTTTCTATTTAACCCATCACCCTTAACTTCCAAGAAACCTATTCCTACTTTTCATCTTGCAACTCTTTAGTTTCTTTTGCTTTCTTTTCTTTGTTTCTACCAAACTCACAACCAAGATCATCCATGGCATCCAAAATCGAATTTTTGGTTAATCCAAGTTCCTCCAAAGAACCAAGATACAAGAAGTTTGCTACATCGGTGGTTCAAGAAAGATTTCACTCCAAGTTTGAAAGCCGGAAGATTTGCAAAGAACAAGGCTTCGAATACTCCAACTCCCATCAGGATTTTGGCCTTGAACCATTCATCTTCGAAAGGATTGCACATCAAAAATGGCAAATCTTTTTCCATCAATCGAAACTGGGTAACATCTCATGGGTAAGAGAATTCTATGCTCACTCACCTAACCCGGATAATCCTTATGTTTTTGTTCGTGACAAGGCTATACTCATAAGCCCCAAAAATATCAACACCTTCTACGGGCTCTACATTGAGAAGGACGAGCATCAAGCCTTTGTTGATCAACTAACGCCCAAGCAACTCGACAAGGTGCTTCAAGAACTCACTCTACCGGGAACTCATTGGAACAACAGTAAATACAAGGGCACGGTAAATCGCCTTCGGCTTAAACCTGAGGCAAAATTATGGAATAAGTTTGTTAAAACTTCTTTAATGCCCACCACACACAATACTACCGTTGATACTCTTTTGCTCATATATTCTATCTTGCATAATCGCATCATTAATATTGGAAAATTATTTGTTATGAGATTTTTGTAGGTAGCATAAAAGACAAGGGTTCTCTTTTCTTCCCTTGCTTAATTTCCAATCTTTGCAAGGAGATGCATGTCCCAAGTGAGTCCACTGATGAAAAGGCCCTACCAAAGTCCGGTTGGAATCGAGCACAAATCCGAAAGCTAATGGGAGAGGCACCGGTAAAATCCCCAACGCCTTCAATTGCCGCGGTAACTCCTACCGCCTTGGCAACCCCTAATGCCCAAGCAACTGATGCCCGAGCAACTCAGCCAGCAACCCCAAGACAACTTGAAGCACTCTTACAACTGTTGGAGATCCACCTTAGGCAAATTGAAGACCGACAATTAATGTTCATGCGGTACATGATGGATCACAACAATGCCATCACCCAAGTCATCCTGGAAAAGTACCCGAATAGCCGTGTGCCATTCCCTATCTTTCCTACCGAAATTCTTGCCACAGCAACCAATGAAGCAGTTGCCACGACAACCGCAACAGATGATGCCGCGGCAACCTACACTGCGCCTGCCCAAGCAGTTGCCACGACAACCAACACTAAAGATGTTGCGGCAACCAAAGCTAAAGATGCCCCGGTAACCACGGCAAAAGCCAAAGGTAAAGCACCTATGCCCGAATCAACTCGTACTGAATCATTGTCTGATTTTTTAGATTTGTATGAGTCCTCCATTGCACCAACAAACACCGCACCAATAGAATCCTCCAAGCCCAAGCGAAAAGCCAATGACATTGATGAAGAGGACGATGAGGACAACCCCGTACGAGGATTGATTCCACCATCGGTAACAAGGAAGCAACTACCGTGTTCAAGCAAAAGAATCAAGACACTAGCCAAAAAGAAACTAATCATCCACGATGACGAAATCTCAGAGTAAGTCCTCATTTGCATTTTACTTTTCTTTATTTTTATTTTTCTTTGTTGCATGCATTGAGAACAATGCCTCACTCGAGTTTGGGGGGATTGTTATTAGTTAGTTACCATGCTTAGTTGCATTCATCTTAAGTATTGCATTTAGGATTCATAAATTGCTTGCCATGCCTTTAGTTGGAACAAGAATTGCCTAGATTTGATGAATATCCGATGATGACTTTCTAATGTACTTAATTGTAGAACTTTTTATTCTAGGATAAACATGGAAACACTTAGAATCGTACTATGATGCTAAACTTGATAAAACACTGTGTGGCTTGATTGATTTAAAGAATTCTAGCGAACTTAGGTTGATAATTAAAAAGTTGGGGGATTAGAATAAAAATTGGATGAATACTAGAGGTGCCCGAAATTGGCTCTAGTATGTGCTAAAAATTGGTCGCTAGAGGTGCCCGAAACCGGCTCTAGTCGAATAAATTAATTAACTTAAGAAAACTAAAAACAAAACACTAGAGGTGCCCAAAACCGGCTCTAGTTAAAACATGTTAAAAGAATCCAATGAAGTAATTTGAAAACCTGTTGTTTGCATAGAATCCGAAAAATCAACTTGCACACAACTCCGCACACACTCACAAGCATTATAGTTTGATTCTGAGTAACTCCTAAGTTTTCCAAAAAATGAAAAGCCAATCATACTTTGTGCCAAGGTTCTGAGAATTGAAATCAAGTTCAAAGCTAAGTTTGTGAAAATTGAAGTCTTGGCGGGTAACTATTAGTTTGCATTGCTTGAGGACAAGCAATAGTTCGAGTTTGGGGGTGTGTCAAGTGTTCAAAAGTACTATTTTTATTACCCTTTTTATTCTTATTATTGCTAGACTTAGGCTCATATTAGTTGCATTATTAGCCATTCATGCATATTTGCATTGTTTCCTTGGTGGACAAGCTTGATTTCATATTTTGCTTAATTTTGTGGAAAAAGATACTGCTTTGGTGTGTTTTTGTGTGTGTGCAGAATCATTTGCCAAAGCAAGGCTGGAGCTAGTTGCCAGGGAAATGCATGAAGGAGATGCCGAGCTAGTTGCCAGGGCAATGCATGAAGGAGATGCCGAGCTAGTTGCCAGAGCAATTTTCGATAAGGGATAAGATGATATGGTAGTCGAAATTGATGACTAGATAAGCCCAAAATGATATGGAGCAAAGTTAAATCCCAAAGGAGTTTGATTTCCATGAAAAAGTCAAAGAGAAATTAAATCCCAAAAATATAGGAGAAGATCTAGAAGGAATTTAAATATAATAAAGAATTATATTCTTTTAAAGTATTTAATTCCAACTTAACTTCCTCCTCAAGAAGGATTTTGACCTAGCCATCTCCTATTTAAAGGAGACCAAGCCGTCAAACTCAAGGGGGAGCAAGGAGAGATTTCGACAAGAGCAAGAAAAGAGAGATTTCGACAAGGCTTCAACCATTTTTCATCTTTTTCTTTCTTGTTCAATTAGGTTTATGTTAGGAATTTTTTGTCTTGTGTTTCTTTGGAACCTAGCCATTAACTAATTCTATTTGGCTAAGGTTATTGTGTTTTGTGGCTGTGAGAAACAATTGAATTTTTTTAGGTAATAAGAGTTTGCACTTTCAATTCAAGGTTTACTCATTCTTGGTTTTTATTCTTGTTTGCGAGTGAATTGGGAGAGGATCTTGTAACTTCATCTATTTATGGTGAAGATTAATCTGGCTTCGGAATAAGTTAAGGATTTCAACGGCTAAGAGGAACGCAAGATTGGTTGTTGTTCACCCTTGATTCACGCAGGGATGTATTATCAAGGCATGCACAAATAGCTAGAGTTTCGACTTAGGGATAAGAAGAAACCATTGAAGAACGCTTCGCCGAACCTTGAAGCTGCTGCTCAGCCGCCTAAACAGTTGCCTAGGCAACCGTCAATTAGTTGCCAAGGCAACCTCACTGCGCAAGTTACCACGGCAATTGAGTTGCCCTTGCACTCTTTTACCAAGACGATCCAATAGGCTATCACACCTCAACTCACGATAACCTGGCCTATTCTCTCTCATTTGATTACATCTTCTTTTACTTCATTGCTTTCTAGTTTAGTTGTTAGTTAAACTCCTACAATCTTCTACTTCTGTTCTTTTACTTTTTACAGTGCAAGAGATTAGATGCTTGAAGTGGCACCAATCCCTGTGGAGACGATATCTTTTATACTATAACTTGCGACGTGTACACTTGCACAATTGTGGAGCACTTATTACGCGCAACAAGTACATTGTCAAATTTGTGGTATTGGACATCCAACCCACTTATAATTGTCTGATAGGAAGGCCGTGGATTCACTCGGCCAAAGTTGTGCCTTCGTCCCTGCACCAAAAATTGAAATTTGTTATTGATGGGAAGTTTGTGAGTGTGGGAGCTGAGCAAGACATCATTTCTTCCGTGACTAACGACGCTCCTTATGTCTAAACTAATAAAGAGGCTATTGAGTGCTCCTTTAGGGCCTTGGAGTTCGTGAATGCTACCTTCGTGGCAGAAGGAAGCAAGATTCCACGCCCTAAACTGTCAAATTGCACCAAAATGACAGTCTGGAAAACCCTGGGACGAGGAGCCAAGAAGGGTAAAGGGCTAGGAAGGAGTTTGCAAGGGTATTTGCGCGTTAGGAACATCATCGGCAAGAAGGATCGGTTCGGGCTCGGCCATAAACCCAATTTTCACCAGAGAAAGCTAGAATAGAAGAAGAGAAAAGAACAAAGGAATTCCATATTCAGAGGAGAGGACATCCCATGGGGACCTATGACTTTCCCCCACTTAAAGAATGCTTTTGTGTCAGGGGGATAATCAATGTGGAGGAAAAAATATATGAAGCCGATCTAGAAAGTGTCGAATTCAGCAATGAGGAAAGGTACAGCGAGGAACTACAGGGAATGGATGTCAACATGATATCCAATGAGGGAAAGAGTGGCAAATACTTGGCCGAAATTAGCCCTTGCCTCCCAGGGGAAGCACTCAGCAATTAGACTGTTGTGGATCTACCAGTAGTTTTTAGGTCAAGACCCGAGTAATGCTCATAACTAACCCTATTCGCTTTTGCCCGCGAGCAATATGGATCATTTGTAAAGGGCTCCTATGTTAATCTGCTTGCTTTTTAATTCAATAAAAGGATACTTTCCGTTTTTCTCAAATGGCAAACATTTTGTTTTCTTCGTTTTACATTCATTCATTACATTCATTATTCTTTATTATTATATTTGTTTCATTAATCCCATAAGAAGTATTCTTTTCCTATCCCTATACATATTCGTTCAAATTGTTTTAGGGTCCCTATCATTGACTGCATGAATGGTTCTGAGTCTAACTCTGAGATAGATTTTAAGCGACCCTCGTGTTTGGTAGAAGTCGATGAAGGGGATAATGAGATAAAAGTAGATATCCCAGATGAACTACTCCGATTAATGGAAAGTGAAGATAAGCAAATTGTGCCTCATCAAGAAGAGTTAGAGATTCTCAATATGGGAACGAAAGAGGAAAGAAAAGAAGTAAAGATTGGTACTGCCCTCTCGACTGAGGCCCAGTATGAATTGGTTGAGTTACTTTCAAAATTCAGGGACGTTTTTGCATGGACATATCAAGACGTGCCTGGTCTGGACACAGATATTGTAGTGCACAAGCTACCAATCAAGCTAGAATATAAACTGGTTCAACAAAAACTCAGAAGGATGAGACCATAAATGTTATTGAAGATTCGAGAAGAAGTGAAGAAACAATACGATGCTTGTTTCTTAGGAGTCTCTAAATACTCAGAGTGGGTGGCGAACATAGTCCATGTTCCCAAAAAAGATGTGAAGGTTCATATGTGCATAGATTATAGAGACCTTAATAAGGCAAGTCCCAAAGACAATTTTCCTCTAACTCATATTGATACTTTGGTCGAAAACAATGCGGGACATTCGTGGTTCTCTTTCATGGATGGTTTCTCGGGGTACAACCAAATCAAAATGCATCCTGACAACATGGAGAAAACTACGTTCGTGACCATGTGGGGAACATTCTGTTATAAGGTGATGCCCTTCCGATTAAAGAACGCTGGGGTAACCTACCAAAGGGCCATGGTAACCATTTTCCATGACATGATGCACAAAGAGATCGAGGTATATGTAGATGATATGATCGCCAAATCCCGAACGAAGGAGGAGCATATCCAAAACTTGAGGAAACTTTTCCAGAGGATAAGAAAGTACTAGTTGAAACTCAATCTGGAAAAATGCACTTTTGCTGTCATGTCCGGTAAACTCTTAGGCTTTGTGGTTAGCCGAAAAGGGATTGAGATTGACCCGAATAAGGTGAAAGCCATTCAAAATCTCTCGCCCCCTCAGACCCAAAAAGAAGTTTGGGGTTTCTTGGTAAGATTAAATTATATATCTCAGTTTATCTCTTAGTTGATCGACAAATGCAATCCGGTCTTTAGATTGCTCCGAAAGAATAATCCGGAAGTGTGGGACGAAGATTGTCAGGAGACTCTGGATAAGATCAAGAGATACTTGACTAATGCTCCAATTCTAGCAGTATCGGTACCGGGAAGGCCATTGATCTTTTATCTAATGGTCTTTGAAAATTCAATGGGTTGTGTTTTGGGACAACACGGTAAGTCTGGGAAGAAAGAAAAGGCAATTTACTATCTGGGCAAGAAATTCACTGATTGAGAAACACGGTACCCGCCGATTCAGAAGTTGTGTTGTGCACTGGTATGGGTTACCAAAAGGCTCAGGCAATACATGTTGTATCACACCACGTGGTTGATATCCAAGCTGGACACTTTAAAGTTCCTGATGGGAGCATCAACGCTAAATGGAAGGCTGGCCTATTGGCAAATGTTATTATCTGAATTCGACATATTGTATGTAAGTCAGAAGGCGGTAAAAGGGAGCGCCATAGCAGATTTCTTGGAAAATCGCGCTTCAAACAATTACGAATCGTTGGACTTCAGTTTCCCCGATGAAGACCTAATGTACATAACAGTTGAGGAAGAAGCCACTCTAGAGGACGAGTTGTGGAAGCTCTACTTTGATGGGGCATCTAATGCATTAGGCTATGGAATTGGGGCAGTGTTAATTTCTCTAGAAAACGTCTATTATCCCTTCACCAGTAGATTGTAGTTCTTTTGCACGAATAACATAGGTGAGTATGAAGCTTGCGTTATAGGTTTAAATGCAGCCATTGAAAGGAAAATCAAGGTGCTTCAGGTTTTTGGGGATTCCTCCTTGGTAATCTATCAATTACGGAAAGAATGGGAAATAAGAGACTCGAAGTTGGTCAAGTATTACGATCTGATCCAAGAGTTGATCAAAAGCTTTGAAAGAATCAGCTTCACTTACCTTCTGGGGGAAGACAATCAAATGGCAGATGCCTTGGCAACATTAGCTGCAATGTTTAAAGCAAGTACTGAGGCCGAAATGAAGCCGATTGAGATGAAGATTTTTTAGATACTGGCTCATTGCTGTAGTTTAGAAGAGTAAGCAGATGGTAACCCATGGTACTATGACATTCTCCAGTATATCAAGTTTCGAACCTACCCCGAATGAGCCAATGAAAATGATAAGAGAACCATCAGAAGAATGGCGGCGGGGTATGTTTTAGACGGGGAGATTTTATACAAGAAAGGTAAGGACCAAATCCTGTTGAGGTGTATCAATATCCAAGAAGCAAGAAACATATTGGTCGAGGTACATGATGGGCTATGTGGGACCCATGCCAATGGTTTCTCGATGGCTCAAAAAATCATGAGGTATGGATATTTTTGGTCAACCATGGAAGGAGATTGTATTAGCTATGAAAAGAAATGTCATAAGTGTCAGATATATGCCAACAAGATCCATTCTCCACCATTGCCCCTGCACACCATGAACTCACCATGGCCGTTCACTGTATGGGGAATGGATGTCATTGGTCAAATTCATCCCAAGGTATCCAACGAACATCGCTTCATTCTGTTTGTTATCGATTACTTTACTAAGTGGATAGAAGCAGCATCTTATGCCAATATTACAATAGCAGCAGTTTGCAAGTTTTTGAAGAAGGAGATCATTTGTCGTTACAGTTTGCCGGAAAGGATCATTACCGATAATAATGCTTCCAACTTGAACAATAAAATCATAGACGAGGTGTGCCAGCAATTCAAAATAACACACCATAACTCCACCACCTATCATCCCAAGATGAACGGAGCGGTAGAAGCGGTAAACAAAAATATCAAGAAGATCATAGCAAATACCACGAACACCTTTAGAGACTGGCATGAAAAGTTGTCATTTGCTTTATTTGCCTACCGCATATCTTGTAATGCCCTGAATCCTAGCTTAGTAGTAATGGAACTAATTACCTTAATTGTTAATTTAATTAAACCTTGAATCTGGACTAGTTAGATTAGTTAAAGACTTAATTGAAAGATTAAAAGAAATTAGTGACAATTTTGAGTGACCTATTCAAATAGAATGAAGGAGTTGGAGATTGCATGTTAAAATCATCAATTCTCCTAATGCCTTTGTCTAATTACACGATTAATGCTTAGTCAAGGGTTAATTAGGTCATTTTCTAATTCCACTAGTTGGATGATAACCTTGTCATCTTCATCCTTTCTTCCACTTACCCGAATGAAAAGAGAATTAGAGAAAGAGACTAAAATTGAGGGAAACTCACTGCTAGGGACTCCGTGCTTAGTCTATCCTTAAGATAGTGAAGATGAAAAGGTTATCAGCAAGTCTATCATTTCTTCCACTAGTGAAGATGTTAGCCATTGAATTACTTTTTCGGATTGGCCATCATTTTCTAATGCTCGTTGTGTATTCGTGAAGTGATTCATTTGCATGGAGTCCCTACTTCAATTGTCTCGGATCGAGATCCTAGATTCACAGCTAGATTCTGGAGAACCTTGCAATGAGCTCTCGAAACTAAGCTAAATCTAAGCACGACCTTCCACCCCCAAAGTGATGGCCAACCCGAAAGAGTGATTCAAGTCCTTGAAGACATGTTGAGAGCTTGCGTCATTGACTTCGGAAAGAACTGGGAGAAATCTCTACCTCTTGTGGAATTTTCCTACAATAGTAGTTACCAATCTCCAATTCAAATGGCTCCATTCGAAGCCTTGTATGGAAGGAAATGTAGAACTCCCCTATGCTGGTCCGAACTAGGAGAGAATAAAGTATTGGGACCTCAATTGCTCAGGGAAACTGAAAAGCAAGTACAAATCATGCACAACCAATTGAAGCAAGCTTTTGATAGACAGAAAGCCTATGCAGATTTGAAACGAAGGGATATTCAGTAGGATGTTGGAGACAAAGTATTTCTCAAAGTCTCTCCGTGGAAGAAGGTCTTCAGATTTGGTAAAAGGGGGAATCTCAGTCATCGATTCATCGGACCATTTGAAGTTTTTGAAAGAATTAGTCCTGTGGCTTATCAATTAGCACTCCCTGGTGAATTCGATAAGATCCACAATATCTTCCACGTCTCAATGCTCAGAAAGTATCAATCTGATCAATCTCATATTTTAGAGCCTGAAGAAGTAGAATTGAATCCCGATCTATCCTACGAAGAATAGCCAATTCAGATCCTCGATAAAGAGATCAAGAGACTTCGAAACAAGAACGTTTCCTTGGTGAAAGTCTTATGGAGAAACCATAAGAAGGAAGAAGCAACTTGGGAACCCGAGGATACAATGAGAAAACAATATACTCACCTATTTGATTCAGGTAAAATTCAAGGGCGAATTTTCTTTTTAAGGAGGGGAAAGTTGTAATGCCCTAAATCCTAGCTTAGTAGTAATGGAACTAATTACCTTAATTGTTAATTTAATTAAACATTGAATCTAGACTAGTAAGATTAATTAAGGACTTAATTGAAAGATTAAAAGAAATTAGTGACAATTTTGAGTGACCTATTCGAATAGAATGAAGGAGTTGGTGATTGCATGTTAAAATCATCAATTCTCCTAATGCCCTTGTCTAATTACATGATTAATGCTTAGTCAAGGGTTAATTAGGTCATTTTCTAATTACACTAGTTGGATGATAACCTTGTCATCTTCATCCTTTCTTCCACTTACCCGAATGAAAAGAGAATTAGAGAGAGAGAGAGAGAGAGAGACTAAAATTGAGGGAAACTCACCATTGATGCTTGAATTGGATTTGCATGTTCATCATCTTGCATGAAATTGAACTAGGGAGCAAGGTAAGATCACTATTGTCCTTGAATTATTCGAATAGTTAGTGATATTGGTTGAATTGGAATGCTTGATGTTTATAGATGATTATAAATGCCTATTAGTGATTGAATTAATGTTGTAGTTAGGGGAATGGAAAGGATGAACCGTGGGTCTTATGCTAATTTGTGTAAACCTTGAAATGTTATCTCTAGATGTTAGCCGAATGGTGTATTGGTACAATTGGTGAAATTGATGAATGAATTGAATAGGAAATGATGTTATCAAGTAATCACCTAGATGAAATCATGAAAAATTGAGAATTTGTGGCCATGATTGAGTCAGATTGATAATAGGATTGAAAGAAATTAAATTAGTAATGAAGTTAGTCACCCAGGTAGCTTAAATCACTATAGGGACTGTTTTGAATGAATTAAGAGATTTGGGATTGAATTGGACATAAATAAATGCTGGAAATGTTAGTTAAAAAAACAGGGAAGGATTAAAATAAACACTAGATAAATTGAATTGCGTGAATTATGGCTAAATGAATTGATTAAAGTGGCTAATTAGCAGAATAGGTGAATCTGGACTAATCTGGAAAGTTGGCTAATTTAAGGACTTAGATATACAAATTAGGGACTGAGCTGGACATGGAAAGTCAAGGGAAAACAAGGTAATTTATGGTAAAAAGGGCTGAAATGAACTTGTATGAATCTTAGGTTAATTAGCTCACTAAAGTGAACTTAAGTGAAAAACTGGCAGATTAGGGACTGTAAAATTGACCTGACTTTAATTAAAAAACTGTATTGATCTAGAAAGGCTAAAAATATGAGCCATACATGTTTGAAAAGATAATTGAATTATTTTTATAATGGGGTAAATTAATTGGAATTTTGACGTGTAGATTAAAAGTTATAAACAGATTAGTGAAGGGTGTGCAAACTGCCAGGATCAAAACAGTTTTGGTAATATAGTATAAAATGAGCTTGTTTATTGATGTATTGATTCTAATGGTATTTCTATGTTTTCTGTGACTTGTTAGAGCAAGGAATAGAAGAGATTTCTGAAGGCAATAGAGTTGGATCTTCAAACGATAGGCAAAAATGAATAGCTATTCAAGACTAGCTAGCTTGGAGTATTGTGAGTGTAGTTATATTTAGGGTTGGGACTTAAGTCGTAACCAAATCAGCATGTCTAAATACTTGTTTGTGCCTTATGCTTGAAATGAATCTAAATTATATTGGTAATTGGTTAATAAAGGGAAGAAAGGATATAATCAAGATTTGATAAGTTAATAACTTGGTAATGAAGCTAGATAATGACAATGAGTGAATTGTGCTTACTAGTAATGCTTGATGTGTTCGAATGCAATGTTAGATTGAATGATCTTGTGTGATGCTTGATCACCTATGAATTGAATTAAGAAATATATGGCTTAAAGATCTAAAAAGAAATTGATCTTGTTATGCTTGTTGCTTAATCAATTGCTTGCTAATAAAATACTCAACAAGTCCTTGGTTGCTAGTTGGTCATAGGTGGAACGGCATGCCTTAGAGTCTAGAGATCGACTTAATACGATAACATGTTTGGTACTTTATGTACCCTAATACGTGGTGTAGCAGACACCTTCTTGTTTAGGTACCTTGCGTGCCAACTTAATACGATAACATGCTAGGTACTTTGTGTACCGATTTGAGACTTGATTACCTAGTCCTACTATCTACCAAGGCAAAACAAGAATAAATAAACTTGAATCAAAGACCTGTAAACATGAATGATGAATGAGCAAATCTTGATGCTGACTAATGCTCTCGAAATGAAATGAAATGAAATTACATGAATGATTGAAGTACTTGTTATCTTAAAATGCTTATAACTTGAAAGGTAATTTATATGGTAAAATGGAACTCTATTCGAATGAGACTTGATGTTTATCTTGCTTGAATTGTTTGATACTTGCTTGACTTGTTTATTGTGTACATGAAATGAAATTTTGCTTCTTTGGTCTATAGTAATCGAATGGTATATGGCATACTAGCTAGGGTAAGCTTGATTAAAATGAACAAGGACTCTAAGTTAATAATTTGAATGAATTGATAGATCTAGGAACTACCTCACTAAGTACCTTGTGTACTTACCACTCTCATTTTTCCTCTCTTCCCAAACTACAGGTTTAAGGATACTTGAACCGAAAATTTGAGCGTTAAGCTATCTTCCTTGGATTTGAAGCAAGAACCGAGCATAATCAAGTATGAATTTGATACTCGTTATCGATACTCCTAGTTGGTGGCAGTTAGAGTTAACCGTATAACTCATGCTAATTCTCACGTTTGGAACTTTAAGGATCATAATTATATATACTTGATAAGTATGGTAATGTAATAACCTTAATATGTTAGATCATGCATTTTGTGTTATGTAAATATTTTGTTTATAAACTTGCCTAGTATGGTTGTAAATGATCTAGCACTTATCCACATAGTTGGTATATAAAATATGTCATTTTGTGTAATTGGCTGCCTTGATTGGAAATATTGGAAATAACATCTAGAGAATTGCCGTATAGAACTATGATTTGTTGGTATATTTCTAAATAATAAAATAAAAAGATTGCTAGAACTAACATGAAATGAAACAAGTAACTATAGTGTTATACATGGAATTCAAATGTTTGTAAAATTGATTAATTAATTTATATGCTATTCAATGAGTATCATGATCCTAAGGAGATTAATTCATTTCACATAAATTTAATTAAGAGATTAAATTGAATAAAACCGGTTAATCTTGTTTGAATTATTTCATGTTTTGGTTTGAAATGAATCGGGTCTTGGTTGGTGGTGATGTTCGAATAGTTTAGTATGGTTAAGCTATCTACATTAGTTTAATAGATAACAAATGCAAGTAGTAAAATTATAATGATTCAAATGGTAAAATGCACGTAATGATTTACTAGTGATGAGTTTTTAAGGAATGGTTTAAAATTGCCCGTATTTATATGCATGTTTATTGATTTCTCTGCATTAATGTTCCTCACTCCTAACTCGGGCGAGAGGTGTTACATATCTGTACGAACTTCCATGGGGGCCACGCCATACTCATTGGTTTATGGCACGGAAGCGGTGTTACCTATCGAAGTAGAGATTCCATCACTTCGAATTTTAAAGGAGGTAAAGATGGAAGAAACTAAATGGGTGCAGGCTCGGTTCGACCAATTGAATCTTATTGAGGAGAAGAGGTTGAAAGCCCTTTGTCATGGCCATATGTACCAAAAAAGGATGATGCGAGCTTACGACAAGAAAGTTTGCCCGAGAAAATTTTGAGAGGGGGCCTAGTGCTTAAAAGAATTCTACCGACTCAGAAGGATTCTCGCGGGAAATGGATGTCTAATTGGGAGGGACCTTATGTTGTTAAAAGGACCTTTTTCGGAGGAGCCTTGATCCTAACAGAAATGGATGGAAAGGTATTGAACAATCCGATGAATTCAGATTCGGTCAAGAAGTACTATACGTAAAGAAAAAAATGAGAAAAAGAAAAAGACAAAAGAAAGAAAAAGTATAGTGAAAACCTGGAAGGGCGCTTCGCAAAATGAAATACCTAGAGTGAAAACCCAAAAAATGGCGCTTCAGATATCCAAAAAAGAGAAGAATGAGGGTTCAAGATGAAAACCATAAAATGGCATCTTGAAACCAAAGGAGGATTTGAGCTGAAAACCTGAATAGGGCAGCTCAGAAGATCACCGCGGATTAGAGAAACAAGAAAATGAACCCTCTCAAGAATCAAGGAGTCTCAGCAGAGAATTTCTAGCAAGGGATCTATTTCGGTTGATGGGCTCTCGCATCATTCATACACTCAATGATTGGGATGCAACGTTGTGCTTTGTTTTCATTTGCTTCTATGTTTTCCATGACTTTCAAATCATTCTAAAATTTTGAAGTATTAATAAAAGTATTATTTCATACCTTTTCATGTTTTTTTATAAGCATCCTGCAAGTAGGTTGACGTAGGTTTATGAAAAACAAAAGGTTTCTTGGTATTACTATGTTCTAACCTTTTAAATGCAGACGATGCAAAGAAGTATATTAAGGTCGAACCAGGAGGAGACTTCATTTATTAGGCCAAGAAAGGAAAAATAAGCCCCGGCCACATCACGTTTCAAGACTACCTCAGGGAAGTAAAGAGATTTTGAGTATAAAACCATCCCTGGACAAAAGAACTTGAAAGGGGACCGAAAGAAGAAAAAAAAGAAAAAAAAAAGAAAGAGAAAGAAGAAGGAAAAGAAAAAGAAGAAAGAAAAAAGAAAATAAGAAAATAAGAAAAATAAGAAAAATAAGAGAAAGAAAAGAAAAGGGAGGAGAAAAAGAAAACCAAAGTGAAAACCTGAAAGGGCACTTTGGGAAAGATGAATCCAAGATAGAAACAGAAAAGGCGTTTCAAGACAATGAGATGTCAGAAGGTTGGAATGAAAGAAGGGCGTAAATGGTAGCACTTGAGCATGAGACAATGCATCATTCGTTGCAAAGAGCAATAAGAAGAAGAAGAAGAAAGTAAAGAATAAGTCAAAGAAGGGTTGATCAAGGAAAGGAAGACTTTTGAGAAAAGCGATTAAATCCCGTCAGTCATGCATCATGTAGACTAAACATCTCTAAGATAGGAGCATACTAATCTACACTATCATGGTGTTACATCTTTTACAGATATTTAAGCGACAAGGTTCAAGGATTTCAGGCGAAGGATTTCAAACTCGCCATACTAGAACTACTGAACGAAGGAGGCAGATACTCATAGTTCGAAGTTTTCAGAGCAAAAGAGGCAGATACTCAAAGCTCAAGGATTTTAGGCGAACGATTTCAAACTCGCCATACTAGAACTACCGAACGAAGGAGGCAGATACTCATAGTTTGGAGTTTTTAGAGCAAAGGAGGCAGATACTCAAAGCTCAAGGATTTCAGGTGAAGGATTTCAAACTCGCCATACTAGAAATACCGAATGAAGGAGACAAATACTCATAGTTCAGAGTTTTCAGAGCGAATGAGGCAGATACTCAAAGCTCAAGGATTTCAGGCGAAGGATTTCAAACTCGCCATACTAGAACTACCGAACGAATGAGGCAGTTACTCATAGTCTGGAGTTTTCAGAGCAAATGAGGCAGATACTCAAAGCTCAAGGATTTCAAACTCGCCATACTAGAACTACCGAGCGTAGGAGGCAGATACTCGTAGTTTGGAGTTTTCAGAGCGAAGGAGGCAGATACTCAAAGCTCAAGGATTTCAGGCAGAGGATTTCAAACTCTCTATTTCGGAACTACCGAGCGATGGAGGCAGATACTCATAGCTCGGGGATTGTGGGGCAAAAAGGCAGATACTCATAGCTCCGTGCTGTAAGGAGGAAGAGCGAATAGTTCTATATAGGAATATCAGGCAGCTCAGAATCTCCTAACAGGGAAGTAGGACAAAATCAGTGCTTATGTTCTTTGCTTTATTCTTGTTCCAAAACTATAAGCAAAGAGGGGCAGCTGTAATCACTAATTTTGTCCGGGATAAACCCGTTTTATTTTTTGTTCCTTACAATAACGGGCTTACTTATATATATATATATATATATATATATATATATATATATATATATATGTGTGTGTGTGTGTGTGTGTGTGTGTGTTACTACATTCTAAATAATGTTATGGGCTTTGCTTATCTTGAACCATTTTATACTATACGTATGTATATGATTTTCCTTAAAAATTTCAACAACAATTAAAATGCTACTATTGGTACTTGTTATTTCTAAGTGTCATCTTTTAATATCTAAATTTCCCTTATGTTTTATATGTTGTTATTTCTATTAGTTTATCCTATTGTTGTTACTACAAAGTTAGTGCTCTTGGTTTTCGATAAATAGTCATTGGTGACTCATTTTCATATTTGAATCAAATATACTATGAATTATGGAAGTAAATAAAAAACTGAATTCTTTTTATATATATATCAGCCCATATATAATTATTAATCTAAATAAAGCCAATTTTTAATTAAGCCCAAGAAAATGTATAATAATATTGAATAGTAAATGTCCATTTACAATTGTTGGCCCGGTAAGAGCCCTAAACTTAGGAAACCCTAGCCCTAATCTAATAATTCCCTTTATTCCCCGCGCAGCCGTATATCCACCGTTGGATCAAGACTTCATCTGACGGCTCGGATTGAAATAGGGAAGCTCCTAGAACTCGTCACGTGAGTCACGCGTGACCCTCGGTATTGCCCACGCTCGCGTGCATTTCAGCCGATCGACCCCTCTAGTTCTCGTGACCATTTTTATTCTGGCCACACCAACGCCACCTCGACGCCACGGTAGTTGTTGCACTCCACAACGACCGCCACGCTGGCAGATAGCTAGCCCCCCTTCCACAACCGCTCAGCCACGGTAGCATATGCAACAAAAATGACAAGATTAGCAGAAAGATCAGAAGCAAAAACAACATAAATATCAGGGAGCAATACAAATTAGGGGACAAACCGACATACACAGAGATGCACAATAATTTCAGAGAAAATAGCAGCAACCAATAGGATTAATTGGTGCAATTTCCATGTAATTCAGAATTTCATGTAATTCCGACTATAAAAGCCGAACTCAAGCAAATGTAAACCCTAACAAGAAAAAAGAGGCATTCTGGAAAATCTCAGAGAATCTAAATACATCAAAACCCTCAATTTTAGGTAAATCCCCTCTCTTTTACACATTACAGTATCATAGCATATTAAAAAGAGGTTAGGGTTGTGTTTAGTTTACCTTCGATGTTGTTATCTCCGGACTGACCTTCATTTCCTCATCGATAAGCCTTCCGATCCTTCTGGGTTCGAAGCGGTGAGATGGGGGAGGAAAAGGGCTAAAGGAAGAGTTGTTTAAGTCTAGTGTATTTCCTCAATCTGAAGGGTTTTCATAGCTTTAAGGGGGAATAGCTTTATTTTTGGGCTAGGATCTGAAAAAATGGGCCTTTTAGGGTTTTTGGGTTTCACCAGCCACCGTCACACGGCGGCCGACACAGCAGCTCGACGGCTATTTTCTAGGTTTTGTGGCGAAGCATCGCCGGAATCTGGGTTCATCAAGAACCCAGATGAACACCAGTGAAGATGTTATAACAAGGGAAGGGGTCTGTTTTTGCCGAAAAGGGAAATAAAACGAAATAGAAAGGGTTTTATAAACTTTTGTGTTTTAAAAAGGGGAAATAGCGTAATAAAGGCCCCCGTGCCGTTATAATCACGACTTTAGCCCTTCCGCCTCTTAGAATTACACGATTAGCCCCCTCGCGTTCTTGAAATCCCCTTCGAGGCCATTCTGCCTTTCATAATTACAGTCTAGGTCCTTGTAACGTTATATGTTCTTACAATTCCGTCCCTGTTATCCTTTTAATTGAGCCCAAAAATTTTATTTCTTTTCAATTTAGTCCTGATTCCAGCATTTAATTTTCCTCTTCATGCATGTTATTTATAGTTTATCTTGTTCGTATATTATTGTCTTTTATTCATATTTGAATCTATTTTTTTGATTAAATTGTTCATTTTCGTTTACGCGGTGATTATAATGTATGTTTCACAATATGGTGTATATAGTTTTCTAAGATAGGGTAATGTTTAGTTCATATGTAATTTGTGTTAAGGTGTATGCCTCAAGTTGTTATAATATATGATGAGATAGTGTAAGGTTTTAATGTATGTGATGTATGGTCATGGTGATTACATGTGTTTTTGCATATGTTTAATTGGTTTAGTTTGGGCCTTTGGGTGTTTTAGGCCTAGTATGTTTAATTAGTTTAGTTTGGGCCTTTGGGTGTTTTAGGCCTACTATGTTTAATTAGTTAAGTTTTGGGCCTTAAGTCTTGGGGCCATTTTTTGGGGCTTTAAATTAGATTAAATGAACTAATTCAATTAATTTGAATCGCGTGCTCGTCTTATAGGGGCGTGATTCCTAAATTAATTAAGTTAATTCTAGATTTGGGTTCTTAGAGCCTTAGTTAGATTAAGGTTCGGATTAATCTAATGAATTTTAATTTGCTCTTGGCTCATTAGAGTAAATGTTAAATTCGTTAAACTAATCGAACATTTCTTAATGGCTTAGAATAAAATTAATTTCAAACTTAGATTGACGCTTAAATTCCCGATTAATTATCATAATTTGTTAGGATCCTAGTCATTTAGGGCTAATTAATTTAGGATTAAATACTATAATTATCTAATTAATAATTAGATCACTATTTGGGCTTTCCATAGTTTGGGCCTTTATAGGATAGGTCTTGGGGTGGGCCTTGTGTGTTTATCTTTTATGCCTTTGTTTGTCATCCCCTATTTGTCATTCATATGACTTTAATCAGTACATTAATTGATTTAACATGAAAAGGGAGATACTTATTAATTCTGATATTTGCGTCGTAACAGTCCGAGCTTAAAGAATGTTGACCAAATATCTGAATTAATTCTCATCATCCCAAGGTAAAGTTAAAAATTAATAAAATCATTGCGTCATATCTTAACTGCTCGCACCATGCATAAAGGTGATGTGGGATTCGAACCATAAATTAACACGGCAGTCAGGCTTATTCGATGTCGGTTTAATCTATAGTCTGAATCATCGACAACCTTATTAATTAAATTTCCAATTAATTTGAACCCACCAATTTGATAAAGCCCGTTCTATTAAGGTTAATTTTCAATTAAGGTCACTGAAATAAATTCTTTTCAAATTCTGAAAATTTCCTTCGATTAAAATGCAACAAATATTTTGGTACCAATTTTCGGGCGTGATGGGGGTGCTAATCCTTCCCCACACGTAACCAACTCCCGAACCCTTTCAAAATGAATCTCTGGTTTTGTGGTGTCTGGTCTGCCTTATCAAAGTGGCCGGTGGCGACTCCCAGTTTTCAATCGTTTTTCAAAGGATTACGATTTTTCAAAAGAAACTCCCCTTTAAAGCAAACCTTCTCCAAAAAGTGAGATACATTTAGAGGTATTTTTTCAAAAAAGACGGCGTTACAGATTTTTGGATTATACTTCATGTATATTTTAATATGGATGTGTTATAATATGAAATATGGAGCTAGGGCTCGATTTGCTATCTGATATGATGTGATTCGAAAGGTAAGAACTATGATGAAATATGTGACTTGGATATTCGTGGACATTGGATACAATTGGCATGCCATAGGGTTGTTCGAGCTTAGCAAGTAAGGGATTGGACTACAGTCCAGGGCTACGGCCTATATGTGTAGTGAAATAAGGATGGATTGTGTAAGGGATTATTCGGAGCTACGGCTCAAGGCTACGACCTATTTTCGATATGTATGGTGTACAGGGGAATCCGCGTATCCATTGGTTACCATGTCAAAGGAAATGATATGCTTATATGATCTATGTTCGTTATATGAAATCATGACTAATGACTATGAATATTTTTGTTATGATTGATGTTATGTAAATTGTTAACCGAGCATGCTTATATGACATTCATGTAATTGATAGATTTATTGTGTACTTGTTATGACTATATCACTAGGCTAAGTAAGCCTAACGTCTTAGTGTCTCATACATTTTTAGGACCTTGAAAGAATATGAGCCTTGATCGTGTGTTGCAGTTGCAAGTCTCTCTCATCGACCTCATGTATGCTTAACTTTTGCTTTGAACTCCTAGTAAGGTGGCATATGGTATAGACATGTCATGTTTGTTCCTTTTGATATGTGTATAATATCCTAATACTTCCTAAGTGTTGTAAGTGGAAATTGACATGTTTTGGAATGGTTTAACTAGCTAAAATGAGCTTAAAATCACTAAAAGGTGGAAACTAGGTAAATGGATTCGAAACGCTCTAGAATTTTGTATGCTATTAAAAATATGGATATTGGACTTGCTGGTGAAATTTGGTTAAATTCGGACATCGTTCAATAGGTTTCGAATAAAACCAGATGAAATCTGTCATTACATGGCAGACGTATCGATACGGGTCGAGCTGTATCGGTACGGCCTTGCATAATTGGACTTGGTAAAATAGGGAGTAACTATACACATAAGGGGTGTATCAATATGAAGTTGGACAGTAAGTTTTGAAAAAAAAATTGCATCGATACGGTCTTTAGGGTGTATCGAAACGGTCAACCTAGGTCAACGTGTATTGATACGGGTTTAGGGGTATCGATACCAACTTGTTATCCTTGAATCTGAAAAACGAAAATTTGTCTTAGTGTATCGATACGGCCCTAAGTGTATCGGTACGGAGTTAGTTAATTCTGTTAAAAGGCTTAAAACACAGTTTTGAGAAGTTTATAAAATGGTCACTAAAACTTGTTTAGCCTAATTGGATAGGTAAACAATCTCCGTTAGTAACGAAACTTCATAGGGTAATAATTGGTAAGTTTAATTGTAAATTGGAGAAAAGAAATTCTGATTAAGTCCCTCAATTGGTAAAATTACAATTTAGTCCCTAAGGTTATAAAAGTTTAAAAATGACCCCAAATCGAGCAAGCTATATACGAATTAGTTTTATAAGTAGTAAAAGAAGATTAAAAAGACATGCGGAATAAGATTTTGATCTTCGATCAAAGTCTCTAAACCCTAAATTTGTCTCTAGTAGCATTCTCCGACCCGATTTCCTACCAGGCCGGGAAGAGGGTGTTACACAATGATACCTCAATTCAAGAAAGCTTATGTTGTTCAACAGCCCTACCCGCTACAACAGAGGCGTTTAGGATGGTTCTTGCTTCTTTGGTATCCGCACTCGGTACATGTCTAGTTCTTTGTTGCGAACCAGGCCTCGTGCCTTGAACACTCAGCCGTTTCTCATCATCAATGTCAGAGGCCAATGCCTGAAAATACGATCCTTTCGCCTTCTCATTTTTCTTATCCCAAGCCTGGCCATTTCACACCCTCACACTCATCCTCTTTCGACGATTCTCAACCACCATCCATGGGCCATATAAGTTACTTTCGGAGCACTTATTATCCGTATTGTCTAAATTGTCACCCTATTCGTTCACCGTCTCCGTTCTTTTCTCTTGGAGCTCCATACATTGTTCCTAATAATGCCCATAAACACCACAAGCGAAGCATATATGATAAAGAACCTTATATTTAATTTTTTGAATCCTTCCATCAATACGAATACACGACAACAAAGGCTTATTCAAATCCACCAAAATTGTCAATCTAGTAAATTTACCTCGACCCTTTCGTGCGTAGTAGAATCTACCCTCACCACTCGACCAATAAGCGTGGCAATATGTCGAAATAGAGCCTTAGTATAATACATATACGGTATTCCCGGTAAGCGAACCCAAACAATCACATACGAAGGGTACTTATCGATGTCGAGAAATTTCTACTCCAAGGCTGCACAGTTAAATAGCTCCCATATATAATCCACGGCCCTTCAGTCAAAACTTTCGGGTAGTCTTTTTCTTCTGAAAAACAAACCACAAAATAGTTGTTGTCCAAGTCAATCAACTGAATGTTCCCTACCAGTTTCCATAAAGCCAAGACACGGGTTTGCAATGTTTTGAAACCTATCGACCTTCCAAGTAACCTCACGATAATGGCGTTTCTCATGTTGTGGTCAATTTGATCATGCACCCTATTAGAAAACTGAATCGAGGGGATGGATCCAGTGCTATTAACAATGATATCCTCTGTCATAATGACAACTTCTTGCACAATGAAATCTGACTTAGGAATTGCGCCTTCACACACTTTCAAAGCCGTTGCTATTTTGCGTGCATATGCCGCACCAACAGATCCAGTAGAACCATCAATCTTTTGCGTTGTTGCACTCGGAGCATTGACCTCACTGTTGCGCGTATTAAGTGCTTCGCAATTGGTGCAAGTGTACACGTCGCAAGTTATAGTATAGTATAGATATCGTCTCCACAGGGATTGGTGCTACTTCGGAAATCTAACTTCTTGCACTGAAAGTAAAAACAAAATTTGGTGATTGTAAGAGTTCTAATTAACAAGAAAATAAAAGAGCATTTAAATAAAAAGAAGATGTAATCGAATAAAAGAGAGTAAGTCGGGTTATCGTGAGTCATGGTGTGATAATTGAATGGACCGTCGTGGTAATTGAGTGCTAGAGTAGCTCAATTGCTTCAACAATTGAATCCAGTCGGATGGGGCAATTCTTTGACAACCTAGGCAATTCTGCGATTGCCTGGGCAACTGGGAATGAAGCGATTCCTTGGGCAATTGGGCGACAACCTTCAAAGTTCGACGAAGCGTTCTTCAATGGTTTCTCGTTATCCCCAAATCAAAGCACTGTAATTGTGCATACCTTGATAATACATCCCTGTGTGAACCAAGGGTGGACAAGAACCTATATTGCGCTCCTTTTAGCCGTTGAAATTCACAACTTATCCCTAAGTCGAATTAGTCCTCACATCGATTGATTTAAATAAAGATCATGCTCATTCGTTTCTTGAATCTAACTCTCCTGATATTAGATAAATAGATGAATTCACGAGATCCTCTCCCAATTCACCCGCAAAATTTAAGAACCAAGAATGAACAAACTTTAAAGTAAAATTGCAAACTCAATACCTAAACAAATCCAACCGTTTTCACAACCACAAAACACAATAACCTAAGCCAAATAAGTTTAGTTCATGGTTGGGCACAAAATAAACTCAAGAACAAAATCCCTAAACATGAATCGAATAAAAACAAAGAAGGAAAAATAAGAAGATGTCGAGCATCCCCCTTTGTCGAATTCTCTCCAATCGCACCTCCCTTGAAGTAAGCGGCTAGGTCTTCTATTTATAGGAGTTAGCTAGGTCAAAGTCTTTCTTGAGGAGGAAGTTAAGTTGGAATTAAATAGAATAAAAGAAATAGACCTCTTTTATTATATATTAATTCCTCCAAAAACTTTTCCTAAAACTCTTGGAATTTAATCTTCCTTTGACCTCCAAGAACTCCTCATAAATCTGAATTTAAATCTTCATTAAAGGCTGCATGGAAATCCAAATCTTTGGGATTTATCTCTTGCTTTTTGTGCTTATCCCTAATGAGGTGGATTTTTCCTGACATGCCTCAGCAATCTACTCAGTATGGCATTTAAAAGACAGATTCGGTTGCCTTGGCAAACCCTTCAGTTTGGCGTTTGGAAAGCAGCTTCGATTGCCTTGGCAGATCCTTCAGTTTCCTTCCTTATTTGCCACGACAATATCCTACTTGCTTAGGCAATTAGATCCTGCACACACAACAACACACACCAGCAATAGCTTTTTCCACAAAATCAACTAAATTATGAAATCAAGCATGACGGTGAAGGAAATCATGAAAACATGCATGAATGCCTAATAATGGAACTAAAATGAGCCTAAGTCTAACAATAATATGAGTAAAAAGGGTTATAAAAATAGTATTTTTGAACACTTAACACACCCCCAAACTTGAACTATTGCTTGTCCTCAAGCAATGCAAACTAACAATTACCTGCCAAGACTTTATTCATCAAAGACATGCTTCAAAATTGAATTCAAACCTCAGAACCGTGGCACAAAGTATGATCACCTTTTAATTTTTCGGATAGCACAAAAATTTCTCAAAACCAAACTATAATGCTCGTGATAATGTGTGTGCGTAGTTTTATGCAAGTTGATTTTCAAGATTCTATGTGAAAAATAGGCTTTTATCAATTTAATTACCAAGGTATTTACTCATCTTTTTACTAGAGCCAATTTCAGGCACCTCTCGTAAAGCAAACAATTTCTTATTTTAATTAATTTTTTTGTCGACTAGAGCCAATTTTGGGCACCTCTAGCGATATCTTTAATTTACAACTACTAGAGCCAGTTTCGGGCACCTCTAGCAAGAAATTAATTTTTAATTTTCAATTTAAATTTACCCAAATTTTAAGTAACTTAAGTTCACTAAGTTTCTTTCAATCAACAAGCCACAACTGTGTAAAAAAAATCAGCATCATAGTAAAATTCTAAGTTCTTTTCATGTAATCCTAAAATTTAAAGGTTCTTTCAATTAAGTGCAGTGGTAAAAATTCATCATTGGATATTCAACAAGTTCAAGCAATTAAATCCAATCAAAAGCATGGCAAGTAATCGTATGCAACCTATATGCTATTACTAATTATGAATGCAACTAAACATGAAACTAACTAGAAACCAATACCCCCCCCCAAACTCAAGAGAAGCATTGTCCCCAATGCATGCAAAAATGAAAATAAGTTAGTCGAAAAGGTCGTCACCTTGAATGATGAGTTTCCTTCATGCCAATTGCTTGGTTTGTTTGCCGATTTGTGATGGTTGAGTGCGTGTGGTTGGTGTTGCCTCTTGAACTTCATCACGTGCTTCATTTTTTTTCATCGGTCTCTTTAGAATGTACATCAGTTGGCGAGGCATCCTCAGTTGCTAGGGCAAGTAAATCAATTGTCAGGCCTTCATTTGCTTTAATCGGTATCAGGTCTTGCCGAGGCAATTTTGGTTGCCCGGGCAAATTTTGTTGTTGGGGCTTTCTTTGGCACTTCTCGTTCCTTAGCCGGTGAGGAATTGTCTTGATGTTATTGGCCATGGTGATTGTGGTTGTGGAATCAAAAACAAACAAAGAAAAAGAATATGTGGAAAGATAAAGATAAAAAGAATAAAAATTAAACTAAAAACATATTTTTATCCTAAAAATAAATCCAAAAATAAAATAAGTCTAAATATAAAACTAAAAATAAATAAGAAATACTAAAAGATAGCAGGATCATGCTTCTACTAAAGTAACCATTTCTTTGTCGTGCTCAACATGGTTGCCGGCATAGTACTTTAATCTTTATCCGTTAACTTTGAACTCATGTCCTTCAATGGTGGACTTGATTATCACGGCACCATGGGAGAAAGGTTTTACGACTTCGAAGGGACCGGACCATCTTGAACTCAATTTTCCCAGGAAGAGTTTCAGCTGAGAGTTGAAGATGAGTACTAATTGCCCGGGCAAGAATTGTCGCGGCAATAGCTTCTTATCATGCCAACGCTTCATTTTTTCCTTATAGAGTATTGTGTTGTTGTAAGCTAAGGCATGAAATTCTTCAATTTCGTTAAGGTCCAGTAATCGCTTTTGTCCAACTCTCTCTCAATCCATGTTGGCAGTTTTGATCACCCAATAAGCCTTGTGTTTGATCTCTACCGAAGGTGGCAAGTCTTTTCGTAGACAAGTCTGTAAGGTGACATGCCTAAAGGCGTCTTGAATGTTGTCTGATAGGCCCATACTGCTTCATCAATTCTTGCCAACCAATCCTTTCGAGAAGGATTGACAACTTTTTCAAGGACAACCTTCAATTCATGATTGGAAATTTTGGCTTGCCGGTTTGTCTGTGGATGATATGCCATGGCAATTTTGTGCGTCACTCCAAATCGCTCCAACATTTTGGCAATTAGCCTATTGTCGAAGTGTGTGCCACCATCGTTGATAATTGCCCTTGGTGTTCCAAATCGTGTGAATATGTTTTTCTGCAAGATTTTCTGCACAGTCTTGGAATCATTGTTGGGAACTGTAGCTGCCTCTACCCATTTAGACACGTAGTCTACGGCAAGTAAGATATACAGATTGTCGAATGAGGATGGGAAGGGACCCAGGAAATTGATCCCCCACACATCAAACAACTCAACCTCAAGGATATTCTGTAGTGGCATCTCATGTTGACGTGAAATATTCCCTGTTCGCTGACAACGATCACACCTCTTGTAGAATTCTTGAGCATCTTTGTAAAGAGTGGGCCAATATAAGCTGGGTTGTAAGACTTTGGTCGCGGTGCGAGTTCTTCCGAAATGGCCTCTTTAAGGTGAAAAATAGTATTGTTGAAGCACATTGTCCTACTCCTCCTCGAGAACACATCATCTTATCACCTGATCTGCATATTGTTTAAATAAAAGAGGCTCGTCCCAATAATAATGCTTAGCATCATGTCGGAACCATTTCTTTTCTTGGTAAGGTTATACGGCAAAATACCACTAACCAAGAAATTAACCAAATCGGTATATCAGGGAGTTTCCTAGGCAACTAACAACTGCTCATCCGGGAATGTGTCATGGATCTCCAAAGAGTCTAGATCTTCATCGCCATTTTCCAACCTTGATATGTGATCGGAAACTTGGTTTTTTGTTCCTTTCTTGTCCTTAATTTCAATGTCAAACTCTTGTAAAAGTAAAATCCAACGAATCAAACGAGGTTTGGCATCTTTCTTAGCGAAAAGGTACTTAATTGACGAGTGGTCAATATAAACGATTACCTTAGTACCAATCAAGTAGGAACAAAACTTATCAAATGTGAAAACTACTACTAGTAATTCTTTCTCCGTCGTTGTGTAATTTGATTGTGCACCGTTTAGATTTTACTAGCATAGTAAATCACATGAAAAGTCTTACCTGTGCGCTACCCTAGAACGGCTCCTACCGCAAAATCACTTGCGTCACGCATGAGTTTAAAAGGTAAGGCCCAATTGGGCGGAACGACAATGGGTGCCGAGGCAAGTTGCTTCTTCAAGGCTTTGAATGCTTGGATGCATGAGTCATCAAAATTAAAGGCTTTGTCCTGTTCAAGCAAGTTACACAAAGGTTTAGAGATTTTAGAAAAATTATAAATAAACCTTCTGTAAAAACCTACATGACCGAGAAAGCTTCAAATTCCTTTGACCGAATTTGGAGGTGGTAATTTTTCGATCACTTCCACCTTGGCTTTGTCGAATTCAATTCCTTTGGAGAAGATCTTGTGACCGAGCACTATGCCTTTATCTACCATAAAGTTGCACTTCTCCCAATTGAGCACTAGATCAGATTCTTCACATCGTGTTAGCACTTTCTCCAAATTGCCGAGGCAATTGTCGAAGTTGTCTCCGAATACCAAAAAATCATCCATGAAGATTTCCAGGAAATCTTCCACCATGTAAAAAAAATTGCCATCATACATCTCTGGAAAGTTGCCGGAGCATTGCATAATCCAAACGGCATCCTTCTGAAAGTATAGGTACCATATGGGCATGTGAAAGTGGTATTTGCTTGATCAACCGATGCTATGGCAATTTAGTTATAACCCGAGTAACCATCAAGAAAATAATAAAAAGATTTACTTGCAAGTTGGCCAAGCAATTGGTCAATAAATGGCAAAGGAAAATGATCTTTCCTAGTAGCTTTATTTAACTTGCGGTAATCCATACAAACCTTCCAACCGGTCACAGTCCTAGTTGGGATTAGTTCATTGTTTACCACGGTTATACCTCCCTTTTTTGGTACACATTGTACCGAGCTTACCCATGTACTATCAGAGATAGGATATATTATACTGGCATCAAGCCATTTGATGATTTCCTTCCTTACGACTTCCTTCATAGCAGGGTTAAGCCTCCTTTGTGCCTCAATTATCAGTTTATGATCATCCTCCAATAGAATTATGTGCATACACACTACCAGGCTAATTCCCTTCAAGTCGGCAATTATCCATCTTATTGTCTTTTTGTGCAATGCCAAAATGTCGATCAACCTCTTTTACTATTCAGGTTGTAACTTAGAAGAAATTATCACAGGCAAAGTGTTATTGATTCCCAAGTAAGCATATTTCAATTGCCCTGGCAATGGTTTCAATTCAAGAATATAAGGTTTCTCAATAGAGGGTTTTTCAATTTTACCTTCATTACCTGAGTAGTCCAATGGTTCAAAATACTTACCTGGACGACTTGCTATCTAATTGACTTAATCTTGCTCTTCATCGTCTGGCTCTTCAAGTTCCCCAGGTTCGGCAATACAATTGCCGAGTCAATTATCAAGGTAGTTAGTTTTCCTCCATGTTGAAATTGAATTCAGTGGTGGCGTGGATAACTTGGCACTTTTTTGGATCGTCAGCATGCTTAAGGGTTTGGAAAACATTGAGCTTCACTTGCTGGTCGTTAACCCTCATGGTGAGTTCTCCTTTTTGACACCGATCAAGGTTCTTCCCGTTGCTAAAAATGGTCTCCCAAGAGTAATAGGTGCGAACTCATCTACTTTACAATCCAAAATAATAAAAGCAGCAAGAAAAATAAATTTATCAACTCTTACCAAGATATCCTCGATTTTTCCCTTTGGATGCACATAGGATCTGTCCGTAAGTTGTAACATAACTGTTGTAGGTCTGGCTTTCCTAATTCCCAACTTCTGGAAAACTGATTTAGGCATTAAATTTATGCTTGCTCTAAGATCACATAATGCTTTCCCAACATAGTGGTTTTCGATCGAACATGGTTTTGTGAAACTACCGGGATCTTTAAACTTAGGTGGCATGCAATTATGTAGCATGGCCATGCATCCTTCCGTCACAGTAATTGTTTCAAATTCTCCTAGCCTAGTCCTCTTAGAGACGATGTCTTTAAGGAACTTAGCATAGTTCGGCATTTGTTCTATTGCTTCAACCAATGGCAAGTTGATGTGGACTAGCTTCAAGATGTCAAGGAATTTCTTGAACTGATATTCTTGCTTTTGCCATTTCAACCTCTGTGGGAATGGTGGTGAAAGTCGGATGTCTTTAATCTTTTCATTAGTTTGGCTCTTCAAGTTCCTCAGGTTCTGGTATTGGTTTGGAACTTGATGAAAGGAATTGTCGCGGCATCAGAACTTGCTGAAGCATGTGTAGTTGCTGGGGCATGTGGAATTTTTATGGCATTCTCTAATTCATCAATTTTGGCAGAGGTTTTGTTGCTGGACTCGTCTTTTTGGACAAGGGGTTGCTCTCTTGGTCGATTTATTGGCTGGGTAGGTGCATCATTAAGCTTCAGTCCGCTCCGGGTGGTGATTACTTTACACTGCTCGTAGCTTATTCCTTTGGTGACCTCAGTATCGCTAGGCAAACCTCTTGGTGGTCTCATATTCAAGTTCTGAGCAAATTGCTCGACTTGTGTCTCCAAGGATTTTAAGGCTGCCTCTTAATTTTGCAATCTCATCTACGTACTGTTCATAAAAGCATCAGTCTTCTTCATGAAATTACTATTTTCTACCATATAATATTCAATTTTTAACATGAAACCATTGAGAGAATTTTCCAAAGAAATAGATGGTGTCGATTGTTGCGGCATCTGTTACTGCGGCATCTGTTGCCATGGTATTTTCTGCTGGAATCTCGATGCTTGTGTGTTCTGACTATTCTGATTAATGACGTTGTTTGGGTTGCTCCATGAAAAATTAAGGTGCTTTCTCTAGGCTGTATTGTATGTGTTGGGCATCACATTGTTGTTCCGACTGTAGTTTCCAACGTAAAAGCTAGATTCTGGGTTCTATGGACACTCAGAAGAATCATGGTTACCATTACATAAATCACAAATTAAATTTACTACCTTGATCTCCTATGTGTTGCTAGGTCGCTACATATTCTTAACCATATTGGTTAAGGTGGCCAATTGTGCAGAAATAGAGCCTGATGAATCAAGCTCATTTATCGTGGCATTGCGTCTGACTATTCCCCTTGAGTGGTTGGGAACTGATAATCATTACTGGAAAGACAGTTCAGAATCTCTATTGCTTCTTCAGGTGATTTGTCGAGGAGTATGCCATTTACCGAGGCATCTAGCATCATCCTTGTCAGTGTGTTCACTGAGTTGTAGGACATCATCACTTGCGTCCACAATGGGAATCCGTGCATGGGACATTTGTGTAAAAGCTCTCTGTATCGCTCTCAAGCCTCGTACATGGATTCATCGTCTGCCTGTCAAAAAGAAGTAATATCATTACACAACTTATCAGTCATATTTGTAGAACTAAATCTAGCAATAAAATCACGACATAAATTCGTCTAAGATCATATAGATCCAGATGGAATACTATTCAGCCACGTTTTTGCCTTATCCCTCAGTGAATATGGAAACAATTTCAGCCTTAGGATATCTTCATGGACTCCTTGTAGCTTGAATGAATTGTAAATTTCCAGGAACAATTTGAGATGTTGTCTAGCATCTTCAGTTGCCGAACCACCAAATTAACCAATTGTGTTGATCATGTTGAACATCATAGGTTTTAATTCGAAGTGGGCGGCTTCTATCTCGGGTGCGACAACTCTTAGATTGAGACCGTTGAGATCTTCCTCTAGGTAGTCTCGGATGGATCTATTCCGAACAGGTTGTATGACTGGATCTCCTCCTCCTCTTGCTACAGCTTCTGGTTACCATTGGCATTCAGATTGTCGACTGGTTACCTTGTTGTTCTGCCATTGCTGGTCGTTGTTCTCGTCTTCTTCTATGAAGAACTCATTCTATCTCGGGTTCGAATGGGTAGTCTTTTACTATTGATCTTGCCCTGGTTATACACAGATGCAAAATCAAAGTTGTAAGTGCCTTGATACCGATTAGAAATAAAACTAAAATAAAAAAAAAGGTGCAATAAATTAAAAATAAAGTCGTTATTGCCAATCCCCGGCAACGGCGCCAAAAACTTGTTGCGCGTATTAAGTGCTTCGCAATTGGTGCAAGTGTACACTTCGCAAGTTAAAGTATAGTATAGATATCGTATCTACAGGAATTGGTGCTATTCGGGAATCTAACTTCTTGCACTGAAAGTAAAAACACAATTTGGTGATTGTAGGAGTTCTAATTAACAAGAAAATAAAAGAGCATTTAAATAAAAAGAAGATGTAATCGAATAAGAGATAGTAGGTCGGGTTATCGTGAGTCATGGTTTGATAATTGAATGGACCATCGTGGTAATTGAGTGCTAGAGTAGCTCAATTGCTTCAACAATTGAATTTAGTCGGATTGATGGGGCAATTCTTCGACAACCTGGGCAATTCTGTGATTGCTTGGGCAAGTCTACGATTGCCTGGGCAAGTCTGCGATTGCCTGGGCAACTGGGAATGGAGCGATTGCCTGGGCAATTGGGCGACAACCTTCAAAGTTCGACAAAGCGTTCTTCAATGGTTTCTCGTTATCCCTAACTTGAAATACTGTAATTGTACATGCCTTGATAATACATCCCTACGTGAACCAAGGGTGGACAACAACCTATCTTGCACTGCTTTTTAGCCGTTGAAATTCACAACTTATCCCTAAGTCGAATTAGTCCTCACCATCGATTGATTGAATAAAGGCCATGCTCATTCGTTTCTTGAATCTAACTCTCCCGATATTAGACAAATGGATGAATTCACGAGATCCTCTCCCAATTCACTCACAAAATTTAAGAACCAATAATGAACAAACTTTAAAGTAAAATTGCAAACTCAATACCTAAACAAATCCAATCATTTTCACAACCACAAAAACACAATAACCTAAGCCAAATAAGTTTAGTTCATGGTTGGGCACAAAATAAACTCAAGAACAAAATCCCTAAACATGAATCGAATAAAAACAAAGAAGGAAAAATAAGATGTCGAGCGGCCCCCTTTGTCGAATTCTCTCCAATCGCACCTCTCTTGAAGTAGGCGGCTAGGTCTTCTATTATAGAAGTTGGCTAAGTCAAAGTCTTTCTTGAGGAGGAAGTTAAGTTGGAATTAAATAGAATAAAATAATTATATCTCTTTTATTATATATTAATTCCTCCAAAAACTTTTCCTAAAACTGTTAGAATTTAATCTCCCTTTGATCTCCAAGAACTCCTCATAAATCTGAATTTAAATCTTCATTAAATGCTGCATGGAAATCCAAATCTTTGGGATGTATCTCTTGTTTTTCGTGCTTATCCCTAATGAGGTGGATTTGTCCCGACATGCCTCAGCAATCTGCTCAGCATGGCATTTAGAAGACAGCTCTGATTGCCTTGGCAGACCCTTCAGTTTGGCATTTGGAAAGCAGCTTCGACTGCCTTGGTAGATCCTTCAATTTCCTTAGTTGTCACGGCAATCTCCTACTTGCTTGGGCAATTAGATCCTGCACACACCAGCAGTGCGTTTTTCCGTAAAATCAACTAAATTATGAAATCAAGCATGACGGTGAAGGAAATCATGAAAACATGCATGAATGCCTAATAATGGAACTAAAATGAGCCTAAGTCTAACAATAATATGAGTAAAAAGGGTTATAAAAATAGTACTTTTGAACACTTAACACTCACCCATCAATGGAGAGGACTCGGACGCATCTTGTATACCATCACCCATAACCACTTGCTCAGCCTCTATGTCCGAGGTTTCATCTCCACCATCACTATTTCTCACCTTCTTAACCACACTTTGTCCCTCAAGCGGCATAGGCAAAGCAGTCTTTCTAGTGTCGGCGACACCAAGACAAGCGGGATCCCATCCGGTGGCCTCCCACCGGGGTCTTCATACGCTCGTGGCGGTGACGTACCAAGAAGGTTAAAGCATATAGGGTTAATTCTCTGTTTGATTGATAAAACTCACTTTTAATATATTATTTGTAGTGCTAAATCTTAATACGTTTCTTTAAATAAAAAAAAATACATTTAATCCTCCTTAATGCACGTAAAACCTATATAAATGTATTTGACTCAAATAAAAATTCATTTGAAACATTTTTTTGTTAGTTTCTATATAAAAATTTTCAACTTTTATATTTTGGTTAATTTTGGAAATAAAATCACGGAACGAAATTTGTTTCTTTGCATAGAGAATGATTCTTTAAAAAAGTGCTATTGAGAATTATCAATATAAATAGAAAATATTAAAATAAACCATTCCCGTTAACATATCACTAATATTCACTACTAAGGAAATAGACAATGAAATTCATCCTTATTTAAGTCTAACTTAATATGATATAATAAATAAATATATTTCGATTTATTAATTTGAGTTTAATTAATTATTTTATTCCCGATTGATTATAAAGAATTGTAGAAATTTATTTTAGTTTGTAATTAAAAGAAAAAGGAAAACCTTAAAAAAAGGAAAGTGTGACTTGGGCAACTTTTAGTCTCATTTTCATTGTTTAAAAATATTTAATTTTCTAAAAATATCTTAAACAAAGGTTTTTTAACATAGCCGCTCTCTCTCAAATCTCTGTCGCATGTAACTTTGTTTTTCTTCCTTTGACTGATGGTCAACAACTAATTTTAGTATTGGTTGTTGTAGCGACGTTTTTTCCTTCCAGTTAAAGTTCGAGTGCTATGGGTTATCCTTAAATCATTCTTTGAAAAAAGGAATTCTTTTTTGAAAATTCTTATTCTTTTGAAAAACAATAAAAAATTTGGAGTCGCCATCGTCCACTTGGATAAGGTAGGTCGGACACTAGAAAACTATAGATTCAATTTAAAATGGTTCGAGAGTTGGTTACGTGTGGGGAAGGATTAGCACCCCATCACGCCCGAAAATCGGTACCAAAATATTTGTTGCTTTTAAAATGATGAAAATTGTTGAAATTTAAATTGAATTTAATTTAGCATACTTAATTGAGAATTGACCTTAATTGAACGGGCTTTACCAAATTATTGGGTTCAAATTAATCGAACATTTAATTAATAAGGATGACTATACATCGGACCACAGAACCGACATCATATAAGTCTGACTACCGTGTTAATATATGGTTCGAATTTCATACGTCACCTTTATGCATGATGCGAGCATTTAAGGTATGATGTTATGATTTGTCGATTTTTAATTTTACCTTGGGACGGTAAGGATTAATTCAAATATCTGGTAAACATCCTTTGAGCTCGGACCGTTACGACACAAATATCAAAATTAATAAATACCTCCATTTTTTATGATTTAATGCTTAATTCAAAATAAATGAGTCATGTGCATGACAATTGATATGGATCTCACACAAGGGCTTAAATTAAACACATAAAAGACCCACTAAAGCCCTAACCTAAAAGGCCCAAATTATGGAAAACTAATTAGTGATCTAATTATTGGTTAAGTAAATCTAATATTATCCTTAAATTAATTAACCCAAAATGCTAAAAAAAAAACTTAACAAATTATGAATTATCTTATAACATGATAATTAACTTGATCGGTTTTAAATTAATATTCCAATAAGCCAAGGATACTATTTAAAACAAATCGAGTTAATTAGTCATGGTTTTAATTTAAATGTCACTCTAATCTCAACATCGATTTTATCTTAAAGATAATTAAGAGGTGTTCAACTAGTTTAATGAATTTAACATTTATCCCAATAAGCCAAGGTTAAATTTAAATTCACTAAAATAATTCGAACCCTAGGTCTAACTACGGTTCTAAAAAAACTAATCCTAAATTAATCTAATTAATTAAAAAATCGTGCCCCTATAAGACGAGCACATGATTTTAAATTAATTAAATTAACTTTGCCTAATTCTAATCTAAAAACTTAACAAACCCAAAGCCCACCTAAATTAAACCCTAGGCCCAAACCACTAAACTAAGCACACTAAAAACAACCATATAAATATAAATACGTTTACCAAACACTCTATACTAGAAATATACATATTTAAGGAAACTAAATATTAAAAAAAATTGGTATATATTATATGAGAAGGAACTTATATTGTATATTAAGAAAAAAATCATATATTATATATTTTATAAAAAAAACTATATGTTATATATTTTATAAAAAACTAAATCATATATACCATATGTTATATATTATAAAAAACTTTATGTTATATATACATTATAAAAAATTTACATTATATATAAAAAAACCTTATATTATATTTTATAAAAAAAACTTATATTAAATTTTATATGAAAACCATATTTTATATATATATATACATTATAGAAAAAAGGTTACATAAAAAAACTACGTAATATATACTATATACCATAAAAGAAACAAGCATCAACCCACATTACAAACAAAATTACTATAAATACAAACAAACATAATATATAAAAAGAAGGGTATAAAAATTAAATATGCATGGTACAGATAGGATTTTTCAACACTGGAAAAGGACCCAATCGAACAAATAAAAACCTTGAGGGCCAAAACTAAAGAAAAGAAAGGGGATGAGATTGTAATTCGATTCAAAACTAGAAGGACCTGGGGGAGGATTTTAAAAGGCGGAATGGCTTGGGCGTGTAATTTGCCCACACGGAGGAACTAGTTATTAAGAGGTGCGAAAGCCCTTCGGGAATAATTAGCAAGACCCGAAAGGATTAAACATGGGATTAACCCATTTTTAAAATATTAAAACAATATAAATAGGGGTTTTCAAGCCATTTTGGCCTCTTTTGGCTAAAACTGAGCCTCGGAGCTCTCTCCTCACCCTCTGCCTCTTGATGAACATCATCGTTCATCGGAGCGTAAACCTAGAAATCGGCCACTCTTCTGTCGCGTCGGCCGCCGCTCGCCAGCGGCTAGCGAACCCAGAAAACCTAAAAATCAAACCCTTTTCTCGATCTAAAACCACATCCAAAACCTTTTTCAAAACTTGGCTTCAATCTTTTCTAAAAAAAACTCCAAAATAGATTCGAAAAACCCTTCCCCTTTTAAAAAAAGCCGAAACCAAACCCCTTGGTCACCATTCCTTCCGATTCACCATGCATGGCCACAAAGAAGACCATGAGGCTTGTTATTGGTGAATGAGAGCAACGACGCGAGGAAGACGAATCAACAGAGGTAAAAAAAGAAAACCCTAATCTTTTATGCTTATGTTTATGCTTTGAGTTGAAATGCTAGGAAAAAAAAGGTATACCTCGGAATGCTTGAGGCTTTTCGTTCTATTCCTTGGTTGAAAGTTTTTCCCTGTCTAGGGTTACAAATGTTCTCTCTTTCAGTTTTATAATTTTCGAATATTACATGATAATAGAAAATATAAAATATCCTTAAAATTCTATTGGTTGCCCTCTGATTTGGAAGTATTCATGTGCGTTGTTGCAATTGTCTGGGATTTTTTATTTTTTTTGTTGATCCATGCATTTTTAACCGTTCTGACATTCGTTTCCCTTGTTTATGTGATATGGCTGAATCGAGCGCTGGAGGGGACCAGTGGAGACGACATGCTTGGGGGGGCAAGCTTCTAACGTGGCGAATCAATGGTGAGGCGGCGTTGGGCCACCGGATCATTCAGTCGACGTGGAGGTTAAACTGGAAGGTCAACCGGCCCGCGTGGGAACCACACGGATGATGAAACGACATGCACACGTGCATTTGGAATTCAAAGAATCGCGCGTGGGCGCGTGAGAGGAGTTGAAGAGTCGACTCTGGTTGCATCTGGACTGTTAGATCAGCAACCAGATCTAACGGTCCTGATTTAGCTGCGCACAAAAGAGTGATTATTAGATTTAGGGTCTTTGATTGTAGTTTTGGGCCCTAATGGGCTTAATATGTAATGGGATTTTATTTTATTTAATGGGCTTGCAATATATGAACTACTATATATTATGGGCTGATATAATATTTTTGGGTACTATGGATGCTTGTTTAATAAAAATAAACTTGGGCTTTATTTATATAGTTGGGTTTCTATTTAATTTAACTTAGTATTTTTTGTTTTTTTATTATTTGATTTTTAACAATATAAGTCATAGTAATAAAAAATAACAATAACAATAGATAGAAAAAGAAACTTATCATAGAACATCTAATATATTACAAGATTAATAGTTTTTTTGGGGTTTAGTTGAATTTGGACCTTATGGGCCACTAATGTAATATGTGTACATATAAACTTGGGATAAACTTAGGCCTCTTTATTTAGTATTAACTTTTATATATATATATATATATTGAGACTTTTAATGATAACACTTAACGATAGTAATATGGTAACAAAATAAAGATGATACCTAGCAACATATATATATATATATATATATATATATATATATATATATATATATAACACTAGTATAATACAAGACCATTAAGGCAAAAGTAACATTTTTCTTTTTGGGTTTTAATAAAAGAGATAAAGTAAACAAAACCCATAACATATTTTTATAGAGTAGTAACACACACATATATAAAAGCCCATAATTGTATAAATAAAAATAAAAACGGGTTTACTCCGAACAAAATTAGTGATTACAGTTGTTGACCACTGGGTCTATTATTTTCTTGTTTTTTTTTTGTTTTTTCATGTTTTAATAAGAATCTCTGCCTTTGTGGCATGCGTTTTATCTGTCTTTGTGGCACGTTTTTCTTTGATTTTTCATGGTTCATTTCATTTGTCCTTGTGATATGTTTTTCAACATACCTTAGTGATCGGTTGGTGCTCGTACAGATATCTTCACGACGCTAATCTCTTATTATGGTTTTGTCGGTAGTCTTAGAAAGATTGATCCCCCTCGGTTGATGGTTGGTTGTTGATGTAATCAGACCTAGGTAGCGGAGCAATCTGCCTAATAGCTTGGTTCGTTCACCTCTCCTTTTTCACCTCGTAAAGCTTCTCGTTTGGATAGAGACAAGGAGATTTAGGAATATTTTTGGATTTTGGTATGCTAATCTCGATGGAAGTGTCTACTTTTCTTTGCACTATTGTAAGAGACTTTTAGTGGACTTGTCTTTTTTTTCTCTTTTTGACACATTGTATTGTATTATCTTTCATGGTGATTAATAAAATTCAGATGTCATTGTTCAAAAAATATTTAATTTTATAATATAGTTAAAATTAAAAATTTATTTATTAAATATATTAAGAATAAATTTTAATAAATTAAACAAAGAAAAAATAGAAAAGTTATAACAAGGTAGATTTAGGGTTAGTACCTTTGAAAACTATGAAATGTATACATATATATATATATTATATTTAGGGGTAATTACTATAATGTCTCTGATAGGCTCTATGTATTTCAACTGAATATCGCCGATAAAAAGTGTGAAGGTCTCATTTGAATTTGGGAAGCAAAAATCAAAATAAAAGATGACAATTTGATACAATCGATTTTAGAGTGGTTCGACCTTCTCAACCAAGGTCTATATCCACTATCTTAGCATCCACACTAAGGATTTCTCAATTCACTCATGAATTCTTTCCTTTTTACAGGCTTAAGGAGATAACTTTTACATCCCTATCTTTTCAAAGGCTAAGATAGAACATCTCCCTAGTTTTTATAAGGCTTAATTATAATCTATCCCTCAACAATGAGGTCTTAACATTTGTAAACAAAATATCTCTCTAGCTGGGTGTTTACACAATTCAGCTCACTAATGTACTAAAGAATTACAAGATATAAACAAAATATACGATGAAAAACTCTACTCTCTTGATCTTCAAGTGTCTCAAGCTTGTATTTATAATGCGGAATGAAAAACTAGTCGTTTATAGTTGTTGGGTATGAAATATAGCCATTGAGGACTTTAATTTCATCCATAAATGTAATTTTGTAACCTTGGGTATCGGTACTCGAAAGTGGGTATAGATACCTATCAAAACAAGCAAGAGTCGTTGCACATAAATGCAGAGCGTAACGGTACACAATATATCCATATCGATACGGTACTTCAGGTATTTGTATGAGGCTTTCGTATTGGTACACAAAGTGCTCACTGAAAAACTTAAAACAAAAAGCGTATCGGTACAAGGCATAGCCGTACCAATATGAGCAGTTTCGTATTGGTACTGGGAGTATCGTACCGGTACCGAAGGCCTATTTTTGACATTTAAACCATTTTGAACATGTTTGTTCAAGTCAAAAACAATTTAAAAAGCTTTCAAACATATTTTAAGTAAAATGGACTTTGAATAGTTTTTGCAATATTTGTTCAAGTCCAAAAACATTTTTCACTTTGTTATATCAAAATAAATATCTCAACAATCTCTCCATATTTTATATAACGAAACTACTTGAAAAATTATTTTTGAAAATATTCTATTTAAAAAATAACTTTAGAAAAAATATAATATTATAGAAAAATATTTAAAGCTCATCTTTTTCTTTTTGACATGGTTGATCAATTTGGAGCTATGACGAGTCGACATCAAGCCATGGAAGCTAGACAACAAGACATGGAAGAAGATATTTGTGCTTTCGTCGTCACTTTACGCCTCCTCCCGATGAACCAAATGCTTAAACTTGGATTTTAGATATATTATTGCTTTATGGACTTAGCGTGTTTGCTTTTTGTTTGAACTTAATGTTTTTATCTTGCTTTAGAACATTATGTTGATTTTATGTTGGTTTGATGTTTTGAAATATTTTCTTTGACTTTATATATAATTATGAGCTTGATATTAAATTTTATTTTATGCTTTTTTGTACGAGTTTAATGTTGGTTCCTAAATTGCACTAATGATTCTTTTTCTTGTAGTTTTATGATTCTTTTTTTGATTAAATAGAGAGGTATTACATTCTAATACCGAAATTAGAACCCATACAAGATGTACATCCTTAGCCACTAGGTCAATCAGTGGATCTCTTTTATGATCCTTTTTTGATTTAACAAAAAATGGGGAGAAAGATTTTGTAAAATTTGGTGCAATAATTTTCAAAACAACATTTTTATAACTCTAATTTTTTACTTATAGCTCCAAAGCTTTTTAGAAAGGGAGAGAAAATTATTTTTGACAAACTTGAAACTTTTTTTAATTTTACAAGAATTTTTTTGGTTATATCAAAAGAATTTTTTTTTAATTATTCCTACATTTTCCATTCTACTTAGGTGTGTTTAAATTCGGGTACTCGGTTTTTCAGGTATCATATTTGCGGTCCGTGATTATTGGGTACCCATAAAATTGGGTACCGGATACACGGTTCAATTTTTTATTTTTTAAAAATTAAAAATTAAAAGAATGGCATATAAAATACATAAAATTTAAAAGTTCATCATACATAATACAAATACCTTTAAAATCACAACTTTTTTTTCTAATATATTTACAACTCTAAATGATTAAAATAATAGAAAAAAACTTACAGTGATAACACATAATCCAACCATGATAAACTCGATTTCCCTCAACCGTTTATGCTTGCTAAGTGGGGGAGAAGATTAATTTCGGGTGATAGAGGCGGAACCTATGAAAAGATAAAGACACGAGAACTTTAGAGTGGTTCGACTTTCTAACCAAAGCCTACATCCACTACCTAGCTTCCCCCACTAAGGATTTCAACCAATTTCACTAGAAATTATTCTCATTTTCTCGACTTAGGAAGAAACCCTTACAAAGATAAAAGATTTCTAACCAAAGCTTGATCAAACCCTTTTTACAAGAGAAAATATAAAGCAAACTGAAAACCCTCTCTTAGTTATATGTTTGCACTCTAAAAGCGCTCGTCCAAATCTTAATACACTTGAGCCTACATGGACATTTAAGCTCAGCAAGTGTAGTCTATACAAGAATAGGAGTTTAAGCACTAAGACTTGATTTTAATCATAGACATGTTGGTTCTTGGATCATTAGTCCTCCATAGATGCTTGGAGGTCCCTTTTATATTCCCAAAAGAGTTCCTAGCCGTTGGTGACCATTTGGGATTGAATTAGAGCCGTTGGGGCCTTTATTTCCCACAATAATTGCAGTTCTGGAGTTGTCCGTATCGATACGCGAGTAGCCGTATTGGTACAGGTTCTTCAGAAACTAGTCGTTGAGCTCGCATCAGCTTGTGCGTATCGATACACCTGGGAGCGTATCGGTATGACCTGCAATTTAAAAGACCATTAAGAAATAGCCGTTGCAAAAAGGTTAGGCGTATCGATATACAATACATCTATATTGGTACACGATACATCTGTATCGATACAGGATACTAGCCGTTGGGAGGTTTGAAAAACAGCCGTAGCAAAACGCACCAAGGCATATCGAAATGCTTCACACTGTATCGGTACGGCCAAGCTTGTACCTGTACGGGTTTTGGCTACTGGAAATTACTATAGCTGAAACCCATAAGTTTATCGATACGAGGTATACCGTATCGGTACGAGCTTGCAGAAAACTCAAGTTTTGCTACTTTAAAACCATTTCAAAGCATTCCAAAACCTTTTGAAAACTCCTCAAACATAATTTCAAGTTGTTTGGACTTAAAACATTTTTAAATTCTTTTCAATTTAGTCCAAAACTATTTTTCAATTATTATATCAGAACAAATATCCTAACAAAACACCTTTAAAAACCACAACTTTAGTTCTAATATATTTGCAACTCTAAATGTTGGTGGATTTCGCAGTGTTGAAACGATTATGCGTTAAAGGTGTCTGTAACTCTGGTTTTCATATATTTTCGGGATGGGAAGAAAATAAAGAACAAATGAATGTGGTATGAATCGATTATGCTAAATCCCAAAGAAGAAACTTACACAGAGATGAAGAATGCATAGGGATGAAGAAGAAATGTATTGTAATTTTAACCCGTACCTGAAAATTTAAAATTTTACAACCCGAATCCGCCCGAAAAATGGCCGGCCAGGTATTCAACCCGAATAATAATAATAATAATAATAATACACAGCTTTTTCTGATCGGATCAACGGGTCCGTTGACCGAATATTTTTAAACGCTCCTAATTCTACTCCATTTACTCAATTCCCAACTCTGGGAAATTTTTGCAGCATTTTCCATCACCAAACTACTCGTATTATATTTGCAACATTATTCAAAATGTAATCAATATGATATAATTCTTCATTGTATCACCATACATTCACGATACAAATACAAAATAAAATTATATCAAAATAGTGTCACATACACATAGATGGAGTTAAAATTGAGGGTTGAAAAAGAACAAATTTTAAAAGGTTGGAAGATAAATTGATAACAAATTTAATAATTTAAAAAATAGAATGAAAAAACATGGAGTCGGGACTGGGTGCAGTATGGTAAGTCTAATTTAGTAAATAAAATTATATCAAAATAGTGTCACATACACATAGATGGAGTTAAAATTGAGGGTTGGAAAAAAAACACAAATTTTAAAAGGTTAGAAGACAAATTCATAATAAATTTAATATTTTAAAAATAGAAAGAAAAAAAACGTGGAGTCAGGACTGGGTGCAGCATGGTAAGTCTAATTTAGTTTGATTTTAATTAAGAATAAAAATTCGATACAGAAGTTATGTAAAGTTTACACAAGCTTGTTATATTTAGTGCTTAGAGTTTAGAGATTTAGACTATATGATTTAGAAATCAAGGTTTTATGCTTAATAATTTAGAATTTAGATTTTAAAGAAGGGTAATGTAATATTTTTTACGGAGCTTTGTTGAAATATCAACACCAACAACTTAAAATATTAAATTTAAACTATAACTTAAGTTATACTTTAATTAATAGTTAATTAATGTAATGGCAGAACATCTTATGTCCTTTGCCTATATAAACAAGATATATGCTTGTTTTGCAATACACACCAAATGAAATAACAAGTGTTCCTTCTTCCACTTGATTCATTCCATTTTTTCTTAGTGTTTTGGTTGTGGGGTGTTCAACAATTGGTATCAGAGCCTCGTTGAAGGTTATTTTGGTTGCTCAGTTGATACAAAGTAGTGTGGTATAGTGATGTGCATGCCTAGGAAAGACTTGGTATTTGAGTGATCTGAGTAATCCACCTCTCTTTCTTTGGAGCTTATTTAGTGTACATTACACATACTTTCACTGTTGCATTTAGTTTGGTGAGAATCATTTGTTGACACAATGACAGATCTACATGTTGTCCGTGGAATGAGGAAGCTTAACAACGACAACTACAATACATGGTCAACTTCCATGATGTCATATATGCAAGGACAAGACCTGCGAGAGATTGTCAATTGTAGTGAAAAATGAGCAACCAAAAGTAAAGGATGAAAATGACATGCTAAGAAAATGGAAGATAAAAGCTTGCAAGGCAATGTACGCCTTGAAGACAACAATGGAAGAAGATATGCTGGAACATATTCGAAATGTCAAAACCTCAAATGAAGCTTCATAAACATTCACCAAGTTGTTCTCTAAGAAGAACGATACGAAACTCCAACTTCTGGAGAGTTAGTTGTTGTCTATGAAGCAAGGCAACATGACGATCAAACAATACTTTCACAAAGTAAAGTTGTTATACTGGGAGATTTCTGAGTTGGATCCAACAACTCATATTGGTGATACCAGAATGAAACGAATCATTGTCCATGGTCTAAAGCTAGAGTTTAGGAGTTTTGTTGTTGTTGTACAAGGATGGCAAACTCAACCATCACTTGTAGAATTTGAAAATTTGTTAGCTAGTCAAGAAACCTTAGCTAAACAAATAGGAAGAGTCTCATTAAAAAAAATGAAGAGGAGGCACTCTACGCCAGTAAAGGCAAGCGAAACTTCAAGCAGCGTGATAATGGTGGGTTCATTAGAAATCAAGGAGAATTAAGCTCTTATGAAGGGGGGTTCCAAAAACCACAGCAACAATAGAAGGTTTGAAGGAAAGTGTTACAACTACGGGAAGAATGGTCACATGGCCAAATCTTGTTGGTCAAAAAAATCTGTGGAGAGTAATGTTGTTACTTCCAACAATGAAGAAGAATGGGACGTGGAAGCATTCTTTGCAGTTGAAGAAGAAGAGCTAGCTCTCACAACGACTATGTTAGGCAAAATTGATTATGAGAATGACTGGATCGTTGACTCTGGTTGTTCAAATCATATGACATGTGATAAAGAGAAATTACAAGACTTGTCTGATTACAAGGGAAGTCATGTGGTGGTTACAGCAAATAACTCCAAGCTACCAATAGCACATGTTGGTAACACGGTGGTCTCTTCTCAGAATGATGACACTGAGATACCACTTCAGAATGTCTATCATGTGCCAGGGATGAAGAGAAATCTTCTTTCGGTAGCACAATTAACATCTTCAGGCCATATTGTTCTATTTGGTCTACAAGATGTAAAGGTCTACCATAATCTCAAGATCAAAGAGGAGCTAGTGATGAAGGGACGAAGATTAGAGTCTATATATGTGATGTCTGCAGAAATTGCATACGTTGAAAAATTAAGAAGAAATGAGACAACAAATTTGTGGCACATGCAATTAAGTCATGTCAGCTACTCTAAGCTAGACCCGATGATGAAGAAGTCAATATTGAAATGACTTCCAAAACTAGAGGTGAGACTAGACACAATATGTGCGGGTTGTCGGTACGAAAAAGCACATCAACTACCATATGATGAGTCAAAATATAGAGCAAATGAGCCATTAGAGTTAATCCACTATGATGTTTCTGGACTTGTTAAACAACCCTCTATTGGTGGGATGAAGTACATAGTGACTTCATTTATTATTTTTCAAGATATGTGTGGATCTATTTTATGAAGGAAAATCTGAGACTCTTTCAAAGTTCAAAGAATTTAAAGGGGTTGCGGAAGTAGAAATTGGCAAAAAGATCTGTTGGCTACGCACAGATAATGGGGGAGAGTACACTTCAGACGAGTTTGCAAAATTTCTCCAAGAGTATCAAATACGCCATCAATTCACATGTGCTAGCACTCTACAACATAATGGTATAGCTGAAAGGAAGAATAGGCATTTGGCAGAAATATGTCGTTTTTGGATAGAAGCAATGAAAACTGCAACTTATATGATCAACAAACTTCCTCAACAAAGGCTACATTTTCTTTCACCTTTTGAAAAGTTGTGGAAAATGAAACCAACTATTAGTTATTTTCAAGTTTTTGGAAGTGTTTGTTATGTATTTGTGCCTGACCATTTACGTAGCAAAATGGACAAGAAAGTTGTTAGGTGTATTTTTGTAGGGTACGATAGTTAGAGGAAATGGTGGAAATTTGCGATCCTACAATTGGAAAATGTTATGTGTCTCATAATGTGGTGTTTGATGAAGCATCTTCATGGTGGTCCTCAAATAGAGAGTTATTGCCAGACTCAGACACTCTCAAGAAAGACTTATAATCTCCTCAAGTTCAATTAAGTCTAGATGAAACTAAAATTGTTGATGATGATAAAGAAGATGGTGTCACTCGAACTACATAGAAAATTGGTGTTCACTAGCAACCAATCGAAGACGATTAGCCGAGTAAAATAGAAGAACCAACACCACTTAAAAGATCCACAAGGGTCAGGAAGCCAAATCCCAAATATGCTAATGCTGCCATAGTAGAAAAAGACAATGCAAAAGAGCCATAAACATTTGAAGAAGTTTCTCAAAAAGTAGAATGGACTGAAGCAATGAAAGATGAAATTGTTGTTCTTGACCATAATCAAACTTGAGAGCTCATGCCAAAGCAAAGAGATGTGAATCCCATTTCTTGTAAATGGATCTACAAGATAAAGCATCGCACAGATGGATCGATTGAGAGGTACAAGGCTCGATTGGTAGCTCGAGGATTCTCTCAACAATATGGACTAGATTATGATGAAACATTTAGTCCAGTGGTGAAGCTTACAACTGTCTGAGTCCTACTAACACTAGCAGCTAGAAAGGATTGGAATTTATGGCAGATGGATGTGAAGAATGAATTTTTGCATGGGGAGCTAGATCGAGAGATCTACATGGACCAACCAATGGGTTTTCGAAGTATAGATTATCCTGAGTATGTATGTAAGCTTCGAAAGGCGTTGTATGGATTGAAGCAAGCACCCAGGGCTTGGTATGGTAAGATTGCTGAGTTTCTAACTCATAATGGACATTCTCTAACTTCTTCAGATTCTAGTTTGTTCGTGAAAGTAAATGAAGGAAAACTAGCTATCATGCTAGTATATGTTGATGATTTAATCATCACTAGAGATTTTGAGGATGAAATTCTTTAAACCTGAGAGAATTTATATGTTCGCTTCCAAATGAAAGAGTTGGGGCAATTCAGACACTTTCTTGATCTATAGATTAATCACACCAAAGAAGGAATTTTTCTCCATCAGAGAAAGTATTTCCAATATCTGTTGAAAAAGTTTGGAATGCTCAATTGCAAGCCAATTTCTACACCGATGGAACCAAATGCCAAAATCTACGCTAACGAATGGAAAAATTTAGAAAATGATATGATGTACCGACAACTAGTTGGTAGTCTTATCTACTTAACTTTAACAAGGCCAGATATTTGTTTTGCAATTGGTGTTGTGAGTCGATACATGCAAAATCCAAAGAAACCTCACTTGGAAGCAGTTCGACAAATTTTGTGATACATGAATAGTACAATTGATTATGGTATTCTATATAAAAAGGTGGAGATTGCAAGCTAGTTGGCTATTGTGATGTTGACTATGCAGGTGACCATGATACCCGACGCTCAACTACGGGGTATGTGTTTGTACTTAGATTTGGAGCAATTTTTTGGTGGAGCAAAAGACAACCTATGGTGCCTTTGTCAACCACCGAAGCAGAGTACCATGCAGCAGCAATGGAGGCTCAAAAGAGTACTTGGCTTTTGCAATTGTTGAAGGATTTGCATCAGCAAGTGGATTTTCCAGTCACCCTATATTGTGACAACTGTTCATCCATACACTTAGCCGAAAATCTAGTCTTTCATGCAAGAACTACGCATGTGAAGGTGCATTATCATTTTGTTAAAAGAAAAAGTATTGCAAGAAGAAAACAAGCTTGAACATATGAAGACAAAAGATCAAGTGGCAAGTGGCAACAAGCTTGAACATATGCTGACTATGGAGGTTAAGGGGGGTGTTGAAATATCAACACTAACAACTTAATGGCTAATTAAGTTTCTTTAATGTTTATTAAGTTTAACTTAAACTTAAGTTATAGTTTAATTAATAGTTAATTAATGTAATGGCAAAACGTTATATGTCCTTTGCCTATATAAACAAGCTATATGCTTGTTTTGCAATACACACTAAATGAAAAGTGTTCCTTCTTCCACTTGATTCTTTCCAAATTTTTTTTAGTGTTTTAGTTGTGGGGTGTTCAACGAGCTTATGTATCGAAATATAACTCTTTTAATTAATTACTTTATTTCCTATTGATTATAAAGAATTACAGAAATTGATTGTAGCTTGTAGTTAAAAAATTTAATTGATTTAACGGGACTAGACGTCAGGTGTCTTAACCAAGGTCAAAAGTTTGAGTTGAAATGTTATAAATGAAGCAAATTGTATTAAGAAGATTATAAAAATAATCAACCTCTACAATACTCAATCTAAATTAATCGATTAATAAACTAGATATCATTTATAGTTTAAAAAAAGTGTATCTCGACAAACTTTCAGTCTCATTTATTTTTTTTAAAAAAACTAATTTTTAGGACATAATTATAATTTTACTTATTAAATATAATTAAAAATATATTTTTAATCATATTAAACATAAATTTTAATAAATAAAACAAATATTTAATGGGCAAAGTTGTAACGGGGCAGATTTAGCACCGAATCTGCCGTAGTCCTGGATTGAGCCTGGCCCAATATCCAGCATACAAAGTTTGTTCAGGGCGCATTACCAATCTGCTACGTGGCGTTTAGATAGAGCTACACGTCATCGATGTGTCGTTTTCCGTGCAGACAGCGATGCTCACTCCAATTCAAAAAGTTTCAAAAAGATTCGACCAACGAGGCACTGCAATAATTTAAACAGTCACTTCTGATTATTTCTCTACCCGGCCCTTTTACTTTTACAAACATTGCATTTTAGCCAAATGCTTTCTTTCTGTCCCAATGAAAAGACAAGTTACCGGAGTAAGCGTCGGAACTTGGGTTTTGGAGTGCTCTTTGATAAGTAAGTATAGCCACAGGGTTAGTATTCAACAAGTCGAATAAAATTTTTGAGTTAATTTGACGAGTCTTATTTTATATGTTTAAATTTTATTTAAAATTTTCAAGTTTATAAAATTCGAATTGAGTTGTTTGAATTTCTCAAATTTAATTGTAAATATTTATAGTAATATAGTACCAATTGATTCAAATTTAAATAACTTTATATAATTTATAAGATATACATATACATATATTCGGCAAAGTAGAAGGACTAAACTCAAACATGATAACCAATCCACTAATTACTAAAAATTCGAGTTATTAAAAGTTCTATGTTATAATTCAATCTTTATTTGAAAAATTCAAGTTAAATCAAATTTATAAAATTGCAATTCAAGTCAAATCAAAAATTCATGTAGGCGTTTTGAAATAGGCTAATGGGGTTAATTATGGATTTGAGAAACAAAATGGGTTCATGCAATAAATTTAAATAAGTATAGGCACCCATAGAGAATTAAGATACAAATGTAAGTTCCTCGAGACGTTAAATAAAAGTGAAAAAAGAAAGAAAGAGGAATTTTAAAAAAATAAATCACTATCCACCCATTAGAGAAGGAAGCCCGTCTCCAACGATGTCGTTTTAAGCTTAATCACGCTCAAACACGGCACAGAGAAGCTCAACTCCCACTCTCTCAATCATAATCACTCGCCATGTCTTAACCGCCACGTTATCCATTTACGACACGTGTAGCGAGTACTGTCAAATCAACATCAATCGCGAGTAGGCCATTTTCTGGTAAGAACAGGGATTTTTAAAATAAATATCCCATTTTTATTTTATGATTCATCCTCTATATTCAAGCAAAAATAATTTTTGATTCTCTTCCTCGTTTCCCTCTCTTTCCCCGTCTTTGGAGGGAAAGCATAGACCCCCAGGAAACCCAAGCCCCCAAAATTTAGGGTTTCAATTTACTCAATTTTGCATCTCTATTTGTCCCCATTTTTGTTATTTCACCTTATCTGGTAAGCAACTTTATTTTTATTTTAGTTCATATTACTTATAGCTAAAGTTCGTTGCTTTAGTTGTTTAATACAGCTTAGCTTTGATGAACTTTATTCGTCTCACTGTTTAGTGTACCGGTTAGACGACCCTTGTTCGAGGATCAATAGGGTTTAAGTTGATTTTGGTGCATTTCTTCATTGGGTTGTTTTGTTTGCAATTATCTGTAGGTTTTTTTTAGCGTGTTCTATTTTGGGGAGTTGGCGTTACTTAGGGTTTTAAAATTTTTGCCCTCATTCAATTGTTTATGTAGAATGGTTTGCTCTAATTTCTACATTCAAATATGAACTGTTTTTTTTACTCTAGATTGTTTTCACATTAGTGTAATTTGTTATTCTTTTGGGTACATTGAAAGCAAAATGGAGTTTGTTTGAATGTTGTAGGAAATTTGAATTCTTTACGGGGCTGTGGTGTGGTAAGTTAAGATCCTAGAAATGAGAGCTTTCATTTTGTACACTTAAATTAAGTGGAGAGTTCTGGGTATGATCTGGTTTTGAATGGAAATCATTCTAAATGAGAAAAGGCGACTGCTTTGGGTAATCTTAATCAGGATTAAGCTAGAGATTTTACAAGGCTGTTGTTTTTAATTGGTTCAGTATACATTAAATAGTCAGAACATTGTATGATAGGAGTTAATTTTATTTCTTAAATTTTCAATGTATTTTAAATGCTTTAGTTTTGAATCATAATTCATAACCCTGGGAATTTATTTATTTTAATTCAAGAATCCTTGGTATTGATACTATCCCGAAGATTAGACGAAACATCCGGTCCAATGCAAACAAAGAAAAGAATTTCTGGAAGAATTGCTTCTCGAGATCATGCTAGTCCCAAGGCTTCAAGACCTCGGAAGAAGGTTTCTGAAAAGGTACAAGGTCCAGAGAAGAAAGTAACGGAGTTAATTACATCTTCTGTTAGGGAGCAGAAACCTGGTATGTTGCAAATTTTATCTCAGTATTTGTTTGAACATTGCAGTAATAATGCTTTTTATGTTCTTGATTTCGGCACCATTAAAAATTTTCAGTAGCTTTCGTTTTATGTGGTTTCCGTGACAAAGTCTGTCCTTAACTGTCAGATATTCTATGTTAGTTAAATAGTGAAATTTATCAAATTTCAGCCAGCACACTCCCAAAGAAGAATGAAGTGCCTGTTGAGGCTACGAATTTAAATGCTAGATATAGCTTGCCGCATGATGATGCTTCTGATGCTTGTCTGGGATTTGATGTGGCTAATGGTGTTCATGTAGATCATATGGTAATTTGTTTAGCTCTATTTTATTCTAGTTAGCTCCATGCTACTGAGATTTTGCTTACTTCTTTAATTGTGTTGCAGGGCACTGATCACCATATGACAGGTACTATATTTTCTCCAGGCTTCCACATACCTAAGGTTTGCGGAGCAGAGATTGCATGTGCAGGTAGGTGATATATATGTGTTTCTGTGCGTCAATTATATTACCTGTCCGTGCTTTTCTTTCAGGTGATATTGATATCTTAATGCATGCATATCCATATTACTTTGTTAGAGGTTGACATGGATGCTCATACCGGAGAATCTCATAAGTCTACTTCTCGAGAGGAAATTCTTGTTGTGGGCACGAATCCTGTGATTTGTACCACAGATTCTGGAGCTTTCCTTTCATCTGAAGTATCAGCCATATACATGGCCATGAAAAACTCGAAATTGGAATGTATTGATGAGCATGGTCAAGATACCATGTCAACTGATGTCTGTGTGGAGGAGGAATACTATGAGGAATATGTCGACTTTGATCCTTATTTGTTTATAAAGAACTTGCCGGAGTTGTCATCTGTTATTCCTGCTTTTCGGCCTGTGCTGCTACCGAAGCAGACCCGAAGTTGCCCGCCTACAACTCTAGTCTTGGACTTGGATGGTGAGAATACTTTTGGATAATTAAATTGGACGAATTTATGCTTACGGTTGCATTTTTGGCAGTGTTTTAAACCTGAATTCTTACCCTGTTAAGTCTTCAAGCAACAAGTTTTAGATTTATTTTCTTTTATTTCTTAATATTTAAGCAGATCTGAATTTACAACTGTTGCTTTGCTTAGAAAATCTAAGCTTATTTTTGAAGTGTCATTAGAATTCTTTAATATTTTTTTAGGTTTGTCTATATTTATCATTTTTATCATTGAATTTTCTGCTTATAATTGGTAAGGATTACCCTAAGTATTGACTCAATTGTGTTGCTTTGGCAGAGACTTTGGTTCATTCTTCACTAGAACCTTGCGATGATGCAGACTTCACATTCCCTGTAAATTATAATCTCCAAGAACACACTGTTTATGTTAAATGCCGTCCTCACCTAAGGGATTTTTTGGAACGAGTTTCCGGTCATTTTGAGATAATTATATTTACAGCAAGTCAAAGAATATATGCTGAGCAACTTCTAAATGTGCTTGATTCAAAGAGGAGAGTATTTCGCCATCGTGTTTTCCGAGAATCATGTGTTTTTGTGGATGGCAATTACCTCAAGGATTTGTCAATCCTTGGTCGTGATCTGGCACGTGTAATCATTATTGACAACTCTCTGCAGGTTGGACCTCTTCTGTTGTGTGGGCTTTGTAAAAGCATGTATGGCATTAGCTTTAAGAAAATTGTTTTTTACTATGTTTCTGATAGGTTTAGTATGGAAGACATATAGATACATCAATATGCATTCTTATTGGTTATTATATTTGTGTGATCAATCACACTTCTCACACGAAATTTGATGAAATCCATGAAACCGGTTTATGGAACCTCTGTCTGTACTTCGGGAAATGGTTAATGCTTTTTTTCTAGAGGAGAGTTAGAAGCTGAGTGTAGTTCGATCCTTCTCATGCTTGTCCATTGGATATGCCTATTAATCTTAATATCACTATGTCATTTTCTTATGATTTTGTGCCATGTACAAAGACACAATAAACATTGTTTCTGAAATTTAACCGAGGTGTTTGTTGGCTTTCTTAGGCATTTGGGTTCCAAGTGGACAACGGAATTCCAATCGAGAGCTGGTTTGATGACCGTTCAGATCAAGAACTACTTGTACTACTTCCATTTCTGGAGAGCTTGGTTGGTGTTGAAGATGTGAGGCCATTGATAGCAAAGAAATTCAATCTTCGGGAGAAAATAGCTGCAGCTGTTTATCCCACATTAAATTCGAACAGAGAAGACCCTTTCGAAAGGTGAGCTTTATTATGAAATCGAACATCAAATGCAAGCTATGTAGTCTTGAATAGGGACTGATTTTGTTCCTTTATCATAGACAGTTTATAACCATTCTCTTTGTTTAAGTCCCGAGCCTAACTCCGACTCGGAGGACCTTTTAACGAGCCGATCAAAAGACTTGAAATGGAAAGTGCGGGGTTCCAAATAGAAGAAATAAATCGAGGTGTAGTCGTGTGTTCGGAAAGTCTGAAAAAGATTTAACATAGGTGACAGTGTAACTCTTATTCAGATTGAATGATGTTAGCCTAGAAAATCATATGTTAAAGAATTGTGTGGATTGAAAATGGTTAAGAACTCCAAAAGTTCACTTTAACTCAGTCGTATTCTTCTTTTAATATTCTGTGGATTGTTTATTTATAGTAAATGTTCGATTATGTTCGCAAGTTTTCTTGAGTCAGATGTTAAAGAAATACGACAAGTTTATAAATTGAACATAACTGGGATCCGTGTGACAGAACTTGCACATTATCTACATAGAATGAAGCTCGAATCTAGTAAATGTATGCACAAGTACGACGACCATTTGCCACCAGCAGGAAAGGCAATGGTGAACCAATTGCAAGATTTGGTTGACACGGCGGCACAAAAGGCACAGACATTAGTCGATGAGGCTCGAACTAATGGTGCTCGTGGTGCTTTGAACTACACTGCGAGTGCGTTCTGGTTAACTCGACCAAGTAGGTGAAACTGAACCACATTTCAGCTTTCCACTCGGTCGCAGACGGCGAAGATTTTGTCCGAGAAGTACAACTGTTTGGTTACGGAAATGAGCCGGGAAGGTTACCCTGTGTTCAGGACCTTGAGCTATCTACCATTGGTTATGGTTGTCGTGTTGAGTAAAGCTGTCGAGCAAGCTGAAGTGAAGGACAGAGAAAGACATAAAACATGTCGACATGCTCGTAAATCTGTCGAGCAAGCTGAAGTGAAGGACAAAGAGAAAGACATAAAACATGTCGACATGCTCGTAAATCAGATTTAGATTCATATTCGAATTTAGATTAAGAATTGAGTATACTTAAACATTCAATATATATGATTAAATATACTACAAACTATAGGAAAGTTGGGCATGGTTGAGTCCTATTTGGTCGATCATAAAGACCCAATTCAATTGAGCTACATGGCCTTGGGCTTCATTTCTATATATAATGATTGACCATTTTTAATAAGGTATTGCATAAATTTATTATTAGACAATTTTTTAATTTAATTGTTTTATTTATACCGCCAGGAATTTAAATCTTTGATTTTGTCTAAGAATTTAGCGTCTTATCCTGTTAGATTAATCTATTGTTTTTTATACGATAAGAAGAAAGAAAAAGTAGATGAGCAGTCGGTTAGATTGTTTATAATAATTGCAATAATTAAATATTTTTATGAATTAATGGAACGAAGGAGAATAAATTACGATATGGTGGTTAAGAGATTCTTGTTTTGTTTTGTGGAGCAACTGTACAAGCAAAAGACATGGTCTGAATTCCCTATCCTGTAGTCCATTTTCAATACCCAATTTTTCTTGTTTCTGAAAAATTCAACGAAAGCAATTTTGATTTTTGATACAAATAATGGGGGGTTTCTCTATCAGCTAATGCAACATCAACTATGATTCATGACATGTAATATATGCATAATTTCATTTTATTTGTATATGAAATATTTTAATTTATATATAATTTTTTATTTAGAGTTTTTTTAACAATTCTTATTTAGGGGAAGGTATCGAAAATACTAATCTTGGACATAATAAGGTTACTCGCTCAAATTCTGTTTTAGTTATTGTTGGTTACTGTAGTGTGAGTTTGTAAAGTTTATTTGACCTGGAGGTTCTTTTTAATGAATAGAATAAAATTTGTCCAATAAATACTTAAGGTAGGGGAGAAGAATTTTTCTCAAATGAGTATTAAACCCATGACGACAATCGAAAATTTTACAGCTTGATCTAAAAATTGTTAATTTTTATTTAGAGTTTTGACGTTATTACATCTGAACAATAACGATAAAAAATAATAATTAAAATAATGGTTTAAATTATAAACCAAATCAAAAAATAAAAGTGCAATAGATTTAAATTTAAAACCTCAAAGTTTAAAAATACTCATTACCATTAAATTAAAACTTTATTGATATTTCTTTATAAATTTTACTTATAATCCTATTTAAAGGGAAGGGGAATGAGGGACACTAAAGGAAAAAGAAAAGCGTGTTCATAACCTAAAAAATAAAAATAAATAGTTTGGTCAACCGATCAAATATACTTATTTAAAACTTTATTGATATCTATGTATAATATTCATTGTTTTGATTAATCAAATGGTAGTCCCTGGAGCTTGAACTTTTTTTTAGAAAAAAAAACCCTCCACCCTAATCGATCAATAAAAAATGTCTCGGGAATGAGATAAAATTATATTTTATTAATTTAAATATTGTGTAATAAATAAAATAACTATAATTTATTTAAAATTAATCTTTAACTTTGTAATTTCCCAACCCACATTTGCTAGCAAATATTTTTAATGTGAATATAGGCCTAGAAAGTTACCGGATAATGAATTTACCGAAGGTCAACATTAATCTATATGGACTATGGTACAAGAGGGATTAAAAGAGGGAAAAAATGAACAAACCTCTTGGAATTTTTATTTAAAAAACCTATTTTAAATAATCATTTAAAATTTAACTTCCTCCTAAAATTATTTAAAAAAATAACTTCCAAATCATCTATATAAAGCGATCTCACTTTTTAAAAAAGAGTATTTTTTTCTAAATAACTTTAATCAGGAGTTAAAATTCTAAATAATTATTTTAAATGGCTTTTTTAGATAAAAATGCCAAAGCTCCCTCTATGCATTCCACATAGAACTAAAACTGTGACGTTTCAGCAACAATCGTCATTGTAAAAGTTGATTTTTAACCTCGAATTTACCACCAAAACTGGCCACCCTTTTCGCTTCTCGTGGCCTTAAAAAGTTAAAACTAAATAATAAATTACCATGAGCCGTTATTGTTTTTTTTTTAGCTTTATGCGATCACGTTCTCGTTCCCATTTGCCGCCGCTTCGTTTCCCTCGCCACCGTCGCCTTACGCATTGAACCACCGCTCTACCGGCGCGCACTCGGCTTTATGGCGGAGCATCCAGTCAAGCGCCTGGCAAGCGCGTGAGCAGTAATTCACAGCCCCGCAAACGGAACACCTCCGGAGCTCGTGTTTTCTCGTTTCTGGTCTCCCGCACCCGATGTGGGAGCATAGTCTCAAGCCCGGGTCGGGCACCCCGCCTCGTGCGCCGAACCACTCGGCTAAGAACTTGCTAGCCGGATGCGCTTCCAGAGCCGGCACATTGCATCCGAAATCGCTCAGCAACGGGCAACCCGGCACAGTCGAATGACGGTGGTTGAGGTTAATGTTAGGGTGCGGGATGGAGTGTGGGCTCCACGTGAGGCAAGAGCGTGTAAATTTATTAGAAGCCGCCGCCGCTGATGATAATATCGCCGCCAGCTCTCGGGCGTTGGCTTGGACAAGAAACCGACGGCCTTCGACAACGTTTTGCCTTACACCATAACCATCCTGAAGGCAGTGACCGAGCTCACGGAGGGCGTCCATGTGGCCAAGAAAAGCTACCCGAGCACACAAAGCCACACCGGCTCTAAGATCCTTGTCGTTCTTGAAGCTAACCCTAGAGAATCGCACCTAGTAGCCATTAAGAGGATCTTTAGATACCTTAGAGATACACCTAGTTTAGGTCTTTGGTATCCTAGAGACTCTCTCTTCAACCTTCATGCTTATTCGGATACGGATTATGGGGGGGTGTAAGATCGATAGGAAAAGTACCTCTAGAACATGTCAATTCCTAGATAGTATGCTCGTATCTTGGTTCTCTAAGAAACAAAATAGTGTAGCCTTATCTACCACCGAAGCGGAGTACATATCCTTAGGGAGTTGTTGTGCTCAAGTCCTTTGGATGAAGAAACAACTCTTAGACTATGGTGTTGAAATAGATACCATACCCCTTAAGTGTGACAATACTAGTGTCATTTGTCTCACTAAGAATCATATCCAACACTCTAGAACCAAGCACATAGAAATAAGACAACATTTCATTAGGGATCATGTCTTAAAGAATGACGTAGTTCTAGAGTATGTCAATACCTTGAACCAATTAGCGGATATTTTTACTAAACCATTAGATAAAGAACGTTTTTGGACCTTTAGGAGAGAGTTAGATTTAACAAGCCTTCTTTGACCCTTTAGAGTCTCAAAAAACCAAGAATTAGCTTGATTTGATTTGATTGCCATGTTTATGTAATTTGTGCCTCTTGATGCATCTATGTCTTTAGTTAGGGGGAGCTTGTCTCTATTCTTAACCTTCATCTTGTTCATTCATCATATACATGCATTTCGATTCAAGTAAAATTGAACTTTTGAGCAACTTGTGGCCCAAAATGCATTTTCTGGGTTATTCGTATCGAAACGAGTTAAAATGTATCGATACACCATTCTTGACTCAACCCAGATTATATTTCTCAACACGAGTGTATCGATACGAGTCCAAACATATCGATACGGTCCCAAGAACATGTTTCGATACAGGTAAGCCCGTATCGAAACGGTCCCTATGTTTCGACACACCTGTATCGATACACCATGTGGCGTACCGGTACGCGCGGGCGCTGAGTCTTTAAATTCGTTTTTAATGAGAATCCAACTTTAAATTAATGTCTATAAACCATTTTCATACGAAACCCTAACTTTTTCAACTATAAATACCTTTCAAATCCTCTAGTTTTTCACACAAATTTTTTAGGGTTTTTGTTCAACAAACCAAGTCTAAGATCTCTTATCAAATTGGTGCATTATCATCCATCCATTCTTCCAATTTCCTCAAATCAAGGTATAAACTCTTTTTTTTTCTTTTTTTATTTTCGTTTAGATTAATATACTATTTTTTAAAGTTTTTTTGTACAAAAAGTATACTAATAGTATGGGTTTTAAAGTATTTACAAAAATTCTTTCAAAAATCTAAAATTTTTAATATAAAAATTATATCGTATTTTTGTAAATTTGTTTTTCAAGATTTTTTAATCTTTCTAAAATTATATTCTATAGTTTTTCATTAATACCTTGAATTTTGGATTACATATTGGATTGAATTTGATGATTTATGCACACATATGTTTTGTGCCTTAATTTATTTTTCAGATTCAATATGGCACCACGTAAAAGAGGTCGAACAAACGAGGCAGGCGAGTCTTCTATTGAAGATAATATGGCTCATCCTAATTTCAGTCTTATCTATCAAAAGAGTTTTGCAACCCAGATGGCTTAAAAAATTTCAAGCAATACCAAAATTATAAAATCCATCGTGAAAGAGTAACATCTATCCCTTTTCTTAATTCTGAATGTTTCAAGTTCAAATATTTTCCTCCTTTACACCGTTGGAACTTTATGCCTTTCTTGTCAATCCCCGGGTTTTTGTACCGTAGTCTTGTCTTGATTTTCTTTGCCAATACCCGGTGTATCCCCAACCAAGATCGTACTAAAGTTGTTGCTATTTAGTCCTTCTTAATAGGGAAGAAATTTTGAATTGATGTTCAAACTCTTGTTGATGTTTTTGGGTTCGAAGATGAAGGAATCGATGATGAAGACTCTTTGGGACATGTTCTTGGAGGTTCTGTTACTGTTCTAGATGCTCATAATTGTTTCTTGCATCTCATGATCACTTGGTGGTTTCGGCCATCCGGTGGAAAGTTTTCCACTATTCTCCAAGTGGATGACTTTTGGATTCAATGCTTTCATGAAGAGAAACAGCCCAATCTTGCTCGAATCATGTTTGCGGAGGTAGTCTACCTTATCCAACATCGTCACACCTCTCTTGTTGCATTATTCACCTATGGGATAGCCTTGAGTTATATGTTCACTTAGTTGGAGATTGATTGCTCACCAGATTTTTCTGAGCCTCTTACCGATCCTATTGATGAACGATCTCTTATTCGTTCAAAGTTCCACTATTTTGATGGTCAGTGGTTACATCTTGCTGAGCTTCCACACGATATGATTCCTGAAGCACCGGAAGTTCCTCCTCCAGCCGCCTCTCAAGCTCCGATTGCTCCACAAGCTATGGACACTCTCATGGCTTATCTCAATGAGCAATTCACTTTATTGAGGACAACCATGACCTGAGGGTTTGCTGCTACTGATACTCGATTTACTTCCTTAGAGGATCGAGTTCAAGCCATAGAAAGCCAACAAGGTTCGATGAACATATCACTTACAGCTTTTCATGGAGAATGGCGTCAATCTCAAGGTAATCACACCCATGATGAAGATGAAGATCAAGACGAGGATGAAGATGATGCTCCCTAGGCTTTCATTTCATTGCATATCATATTATACTTTTCCTTTTATGCACCTATGAACCTATTCTTTATGTTTTAGCTTTGTTTGGATTTGGATTATGTTGCCTTAATGATTATGTTGCTTTGGATTATGAACCTATGCTTAGATTATGCTTTGAATTATGCTAAAAATGTTACTTTGAATTATCCTTTACTATCATTGATTTTGATCTAACAAAAAGGGGGAGAATGTGTATAAGCTAATTAAAAAAAAACTAGCTTACTCTAAGGGGGAGTAATTTCAAAACACTTAAAAATTTGCTTTGGTTTTGTTATATCAAAAAGGGGGAGATTGTAAAACCTTTGATGATTTTGATATAACAAATATTTTTCAAGGACTTAATTGTAAAGCAAACAAATTTTTAAAGTGTCCCAAACTGACAAATATTTTAAAGCATATCTCATTCTAAGTCAAAAACTTAAAGCCCTAAATTTTTCTAAGTGTTTTAAAGGCCAAACTATTGAAATACGCCCAGGCGTATCGATACGCCTCTAAGCATATCGATACAATTTTTGAAACATTAGGCCACTATGAGCATTCGTTTTGATACAGCTCATTCCGTATCGATAAGGCCTTCATACTGGGTTTAAGTTTTAAGCATTGTGTACCGATACGCCACTAGGTGTTTCGATACGCTTTAAAGATTTTCTAAAATATCGGCATTTAATGTTATAGCCGTTAGAGTCAGTTATTGGGAAAAACCAATTTTAAAATGTCGTTGGACCCGTATCGATACATCCTCAAGATGTACCGATACAGGTTCAGTCAGTAGCTCAAGCAAGAAAATTGCATCGATATGGATTTCTCCACATCGATACACCCTTTTGTTTTTCACTGAGATCGTACCGATACGCGTCCCCGCGTATCGATATGCCCCTGTTATTTTGTGCACAACGGCTCTTTCTTCTTATAGACAGGTACCGATATAGGCCTTCGTGTACCGATATGGATGGTTGATCAAGAGCATTTATTGCGCGAAAATGGAGCCCAACGGCTACAATAATGATCTCAACCACCCAAACGGCTAGAAATCAATGAAAGGGTTTAAAAGCAAGCCTCCAAAGCACCAACAACAACTATTGAACCATCAAGCAACAACCAAGCATTAATCCAAACCTTTGTGCCTTATAGAGTCATATCTTTGTATCCAACTCTTTGGAGTTTTTCATTGTAAATCTTTATTTAGAGTTTGAGGGTGTGTTTTGATTGTAATTAGGCAATATCCATCTTGCGAGAGATACATTTAGATTGCCAAATTCTTCTTTGTATTTAGAGATTTCTTGGGTCAATCTTTGGGTAGAAAGATTGACCGATTGTAAAGGTTACCTCCTAATCCTAGAAAAGGGGAAGAAAATCTAGTGGATTTTGTTGAAAATCCTTAGTGGGAGCTAAGGTAGTGGATGTAGAGCTTGTTAGAAGCTTGAACCACTATAATTGCCTTTGTCCTTAATTTTTCAATTTCCTTTTTGCTCCCTCAAATTTTAAATAGCCAATTCACCCCCTCTTGGCCATATCACTATCATTTGATCCACTCAACATATTGGTTTAAGAACCTGGTAGACAGTTAGTTAGGAAAAGTTTTATGTATCATGGCTGGCGTTGTATTTTGTTATTAATTCTTAGGTGATCCTTTGTTGCCTTAGGTGTGTACTCTTTTCCTCCATCTATGTTAGGGAGGTTTTTAATGAGGCACGCATCTGAAATGAGCTCGTATAATTTATCAATAAAATTATTTTACCAACGAAAAAAAAAGATCCTGGTTTGAGCACATGTGTGTGCATTGTCAAAAGATTAAAAAATAGATCGGACAAACGTGACACAAGACCCGATATTGACCGAATTTGATCCGAAATCAGAAATAAACTTAACCGAACTGACCCAAATTTGTCGAACCAAAATGGACTCGAACCGATTTCATCTTAACTGAAAGCAACCTGAAATAAAGAAATGATATTAAAAGAAATAAAAAAAGATGAGATGTGAACTACCGCACAACTCACCAAAAAACCATATATATGGGTGTAAAAAACTGACACGACCTGAAAAACCCGACTGAAACCGATCGGTCCAAAGGTTGACCTGAATAAAAAACCGATTGATCTCCTATTCACCCGAACCGAAATCAACCGAACTAAAAATAATCGACTTGATATTAACCGACCTGATATGACCCGAATCACCATAGACCCGAGCTAAATTTGAACCAGACCCGAACCGAATATAGTCAAACCCGAAATAACTCAAACCGAATGACTCGTTTGTCATCTCTAAAAAAAAGTATAAACAAATACTACATGTAATCATATTAGTGAATAAAAAATGTTTCTAAGACTGAATACTATCGTTAAAAATGAAATTAAACAAATTCATTTTTAATTATTTTTATGATGCGTGATTTACGAAACTAGAATGAAATTATGGAGATCAAATTGTGTAACATTGAAATTGACAGTCAAAAAATATTTTAACAAAAGAAATAAGAATTAAGACTTAGTTTATCTAATTTCATAATTAATACGACGTAAAATGTAATTAAACCAGACAATTCACAAAACCTTTTCAAAGTCATTTACGGAAGACCTCATTGGCACATGGATTACCTAATTATTTACATAGCGAAGGCGAAACTTATGTATTAATTCATAATAAGAAACCCTATAAGAACAAGCAGTTATAAATTGTTGCAGAACTTCATTATTATTTGTTGGAGTAATTTAAAAAGTTACGGATCGACGTAAAGTCAGAATATTCTTTAACGTTTAACTGAATAATTATTATAGTTTATATTTTTTAAAAATAATTTAACTTTTAACATTTTATTTTGAGTAAAATAGCTCGTTTTACAGATGAAAACGATTAGTCGACTAATAATAAATGACTTGAAATGACGTGATAAACTATATTGTAATGCACATTGACATGACAATATCATATAGACAAAAGCGTTGATTTGAAAGAATGACACATCAGTCAAAAATAATTTTATAAAATTATATAAAATATAATTTTTTTCTGTTAACGTGTTATTCTGTCAAGTCATTATGAGTTGTTTACCATCAGTTGATTAACAATTTTTATCCGCAAATAGATCATTTTGACCCAAAATGAAATATTGATGGTTAAATTGATTCAAAAAATATAGACCAAAATAACTGTTCAGTCAAATATTAAGAGACAGTTTTTAACATTATACCTTATAAATTTATAAAGATCAACAATGAATTATATATTTTATGAGAAAAAAAAAAGTTATCATTGTCCATTACTCCCTTATGAATTCCTCACTGACTGCAAGTCAATATATATATTTATTTATTTGAAGCTATAATATATATTCTTCTATCTTTAAGATTTGAAAAATTTCAGGGTGATGTTAAAATGCGGCCCTATATAATTTTTTATTATTTGTGTAAGAATTTGTGTATGTTTAGGTAATAATTTATGTAGAACCAAAATTCTTATTAATTGAGTAAGAATTTATGTAACTACATAAATTCTTATCAACTTGGTATGAATTTATGTAGATTTTGCCTTAAGTAAGAATTTGTGTACACAAATTCTTATATTATAACCTAAATTCTTACTCAAATAGTAAGAATTTGTGTAGTTATATAAATTCTTACCAAATTATTAAAAATTTATATTAATTCGCCTCATTTTAGCATCACCCCAGAATCTCCCTTCAGATTTGGTTACAAAGAATAATAATTAATTGAAGTTGAGATTTGTGAGAATTTAGCGTAACGAACCCTAAATGGGATTTTAAGGGCGAAGGAACTAAGGTTGTTGCTTAACGTATTTGGCATCTGTCTTTTTGGGGTTTAGGCCTTATATTTTGCCATCCTCGTGCCTCGTGTTCCTCTATAATATCCCACTGCAAATCCTCGAGTGATTCTTAAGCTACCCTAACATTCTCTGTTTCAATCAATCTTTCTCAAGGAAAATATATTTAATTCTTTACTATACATAAACCAATTATTAATGTTTTTGATTAGAAAAAAGATGTTTTACGTATTAGCCCATGGAGTTTGAGTTTCGTGGACGAAATAAATCGTATTGAAGGAGGGAAACAAAAGCGAGATCTAATTCGATATATCTCTGAACACTGAACTTAATTAAATTATTGTGATTATTGAATATCGATCATTTGAACCATTAAAAGAGAGGAAAATAAGGGTTTTTTCTCTCGCGTTGACATTATTATTTTAACATTGGGAGAGTGGTGTCCACTATTTTATTGAACAAAAACTACATGTTCTTTTTGATGTTATTTTTTATGCACAATACTAAAAAAATCAAGATTTAAGCTCTAATCCTAAATTCTAAATCATAAATTATAAACGCTAAAGTCTATAAAATATACTATACACCAATACTCTAAAACCTAATACTGAGCTCTAACTCTAAACTCTAATCATATACCTTAAACCTAACTCTAAACTCTAATCATATACCTTAAACCTATTTTTTATGTTAGGACATAAATAGATACACTAGAAAAGAAAAATAATTTCTGCTCATATTTTATTTACCCATGGAAGGAAAGTAGATTTGAAAAGAAAGGGCACACATAAGGAAACCTTTTACCTTTGTTCATGAGTTATGTTTTTGGTATTGATCTAAATCAATCGGACAACTACTTTGCTGTCTCCGGCTCCATTGTGTGCGCCATCACTCATCTTTTCCTCATAGAATCATACATCGTCGGCCCATTAAACATTTATTCATATATAAATACAATTTTCCTTGCATATGTTATATCTATTTTTTTTTCTCTCGGAGAGGTAGAGGTTGTCAAAATTCAAGGTTTGAACTTTAAATTCGAGTCAATTAAAGCCGTAATAACAACACAAATGGAGCATTAGTGAGATTGCTTGATGCCTGGCAGTAATGGGACAAGCTTTATGTGCATGGTAAGTGAAGTTACCCTCAACTCAATGCTACCAAAACGCGTTTATTTGCTAACATTTTCACTACATTTCACATTACTTCTTACTTTTTTTTGTTCGGCAAATGCTTTTATTGGATAATTAGACATGAATTATATGCCTCGTTAAAAATCCCTCTAAACCTAGATAGAGGAAAATAGTACATACAACTAGGTTAAGCTTTATAGGATCAAAAAACAAAGCGCCTATTAAACACTTAAGAAAACAGTTTCAACCACAAGCTCATGGCTCCAAACATAACCTGACCCCATACAACTCACACTGCAACACCATTCCATACAGTTTCACTCACAAACAATTAAGTTCAAGAAGAATCACGACTGAGACAATTCTTCAAGGTCAACTCCACTATGGTTCGAACTGCTGGGAGTATTACCACCACGCTTTAAACATAACGTCCCTCCTCATGCCCGATTTCGCTAAGTGATCAACAAAGGCATTTCTTTCTCGCTTAACATACATTGTACTGCAGCGTTTATCGATCTGTTGAAAATGAGTGGAAAACAATGAAGAGCATGTATCATGTAATTAACATACAAACATTGTACTTCTTACTTTTAGAGTGCTCTTAGAGCTGGCAAACAATCAGAGCAGGTAAATGAGTGGAAACTAATTCTCCCTCCTTTATTAGTGGGTTTTTCTTTTTCTGGATTAAGTTAATTATATGATAATTTTGAATATTATATACCGTTACAGATCTTTACACTCGATTTTGGGAGGTTAACTAAAGATTTGTGTGTTAAGGAAATGGTATCATATAATATATGTGTATAGGGCTGACCCTGGGCTTTCAGTGACTCTGGACGAACTTAAAAATTGAGTCTTAAACAAGGGACTTAAATTGCGGTTACAGTAGCATTTTCGATCGTGTTGCGTTTCAGATGGTACCGTCAAATAATGGTCCTTGTTGTGGTTGCTTACCAGTTACCGCTATTAAATTTTAAGAGTAAGTTCATAATAACAAGTATTGAAAAATGGGGGCCTAATAAAAAATATTGATTTTAAGAAATGAATTTTAAGAGTATGCTCATAGTAACAAATGTTGGAAAACAATCGGGCCCCTAATAATAAGTATTAGAAAAAAATGAATTTTAAGAATAGATCCATAATAATAAATATTAAAAACAATTAACCTCATATTAACAAGTATTGAAAAAAATTGATCCCTTAATAATAAAAATATTGAAAAAATAGCCTCATATTAGCAAGTATCTAAAAGTTAAATTCTAATACAAATATTAAAAAAAATTAGACCCTTAATAATAAATATAATTTAAAAAACATTACAAACATTTAACTTTCATGAGTGGTTTAAGAAAAAAAAAATTTCATGACTAGTGGACCCTAGATAAGCGTCCTTATTGCCCAGGCCCAAATTAGCCCTGTATATGTAGTGGACCCTAGATAAGCGTCCTTATTGCCCAGGCCCAAATTAGCCCTGCATATGTACATATAACTAGGGACAAAGTTCGGAATTAAGACCGGGGTAAAGTTTAAATAAATTAGAGATCGAAATCTTAATTGGTTAATAACCCTATTATTTTTTAAAAGAAAATTGAGGAGGAGCACACCCGTAAACAACTATGTAGGTCCATCACTGTATATAACACAAAACTCCGACTATTTTTTCATAGTATTTCTTCAATAAAAGAAACTACTAAGAGATTTAACAAATCAATATGAAATTGCTATTATTTATAGTAGAAAGTGAGCTTAATATGGTCTAAATACTATGTAAAATTGTTGTAGATCACTCATCAATTTTTTTTAAAAAAATAGTGGGATATAAAAATTTAGAGCATGTTTAGTTTTAGAAAACATTTTTTTTTATTTTCAAAAAATATTTTTACTTTCAGTTTTCCAAAAATTAAAAAACATATTTAGTTAATAAAAATGACAATATTTTTTCAAAAATAAAAATAATAAAAAATGTGTTTGGTATCTAATTTTTCAAAATAAAAATAAACAAATAATTATTCATTAAATAATTAAATTACCTGGGTTCAAATCCCACCTCTTGCATATCTTCATTTTAATTAAATTTTTACTTTAAAACCAATCAAATGATGCCACGTGTCATCATCTGGTTGGTTAAAATTTAATATAAAATAAGTATAAAAATAATTAATTTTTAAAAAAAATATTGTGATGCCACGTCTGCATCTCCATACAAGTGGCATCGAAACGCCAGCAAGTCATACCATGTAGACATGTCAAGTCATTGAAGGGTGTTGACTGACGGTTTTCATCTGGTGAGAGTGAATTTTGAACGCAAATGAAACATTATGGGTATGTTTGCCCTCCTCCCAAAAAAGAATATGTTTTAAATTGGCCAAAAGCTCAAACGTTGAGAGGTTATTTTTAACTTTATACCATTATATAAATTAACTTTAAACTAATGTCTAATGGAATACATGAACTTTGATATGATGCAATCATATATATTATAATTCTAATTCAATTATACATATGAAATGTAGATTTCGATCCGATTGTATATTTTTTAAAAGATATAGATATTTGTGAAAATCGAATTTAGCGTGTGTAATTACTTAAAATTAAAATGTACACATCACAATGTATATCGAACCAAATTCATATATAATTTCAAAACTTATCTCATAATTATATAAACTGACAAAAATAACTAAAATATTACACGACACAAATTATTAACCTTCCAAAGTATATAATATATAACACTGTGACATGCATGTCGAAAAGCGAAAGGGATTCAGTTTTATTTTTAATAAATTGATGTCAAATTCTTAAGGTTACGAAGGGTGATATTGACATGAACAATAACGTGATGAAGCACTCCAAAAATAACATCATATACAACCTTAGCCAAAAGTTGTTGCTTTTCATTTTTTTTTTATCTAAATATATCCGATTTTCTTCTTTGATGTTTACGGGCTTATAGAAAATAAAAAGCAACGTTCTTCATTTAACCAATATAAGGCATATCGATGCAGATATACTCGGGGTAAAGTCAAGAATTTTGTGTTGGGTTGAGATTGAAAATAAATAAATAAATAAATTGAGGGGTTAAAGTTATTTTTTTTGTTAAGATGATTTGGATTGATTTTTTTTTTAATTTTAAGAGGGGTCAAAATTGAATTGTTAATATGTAATAGAGACTAAACATGCAATTAAATTATTTAACCAATTTTCCGCTGTTAGGGTTAATATTCGATAAAATTATATTGTGTAATTCTATATATCATTAGTTAATAAGGTGATGTCATATTATTAGTGGCAAAGTCAGGATTTTTATATAGTGGAGTCAGAATAAACTTTGGAGTACGAGGAATCTCATACCACTACAACATAAATATTGCTGACCTCATACCCAAACAAATAAGTGGGGTCAATTCTAATATTTCCATGAAAAATTTTATACTAACTCTAGGAAAACTCATTTAACTCTTTGAAAATCTCATCCCACAACAAATTAAGTGGGGTCAATTGACCCCCCCTAAACCATACGTGGCTCCGTTACTGCATATTATTTTGAAATTACAAGTACAATCATAATTATAAGTATAAACAATACACATGGATTACCTTTGGAATTAATTATTACAAAATATAACCAAACTAATAACTGTAGGAACGAAACTAGGATTAAACATTGAGAGAAGATAAGAGTTTATTAAGTCTTTAAATCTAAAAATTGTGAGACACAACGATCTTATTTGAATAATAGTTAAATTAGAAATGACGTAAAATACTATTATACCCAAAAAATTGGGAGGTGCAACAACCCCTCCTATCCACTAAATGGCTCTATCCTTGAATAACCGGAACATTTCTATACCTAAACCAGAATAAATCAATATATGACCATATATAATTAAACTTAAACTAAAATAAAATCTTGTTTTTAAATATTTCTACGATGTACCACCATTTCTTCTATTGATAATGCATTATATTATATATTCAAAAAAATAATGCATTATATTATATACGTAAAAAGATCAAATATAAAATTTTAAAAGAAATCAGTTGAAGTTATGCAATAAGAAAAAGTGCAATGGTTTGGTTTGAGATTTTAGCAAATGGAAGCATATATAATAGTCTATCTCAAAAAATAAAATAAAATAAAATAAATAAACATATAATGCAACATTGCAATTACAATATGCATGGAAATGGATGTATAGAGAAATAGTGAACGTCATTTGAGAGCTCTATTTGATCTAACTCGATACGTTTGTTAGTGTGTTGACATGGCGGCCGGTGAGGTTTTCATTAACATTTGATAATCATAATTAGAAAGAAGAAAATAATTATTATTATGAAAAAGGGTTGACTGTGATATGTATATTAAAACTGAAAGGTTGGATCGGATTAGGTAAATCAGCCTGCAATTGTTGCATCATTCTCTGCGTTAAAAGAACAAAATGTGTGATGCTTGGTCGGCATCTAATCCTGAATTGTCGGATATTAATTAGTGTTATAAACGAACCAAACGTTCAGCGAACTGTTCGACGAGAAGTTTATTTATTAAAGGAACAAACATGAATAACATTTTATGTTCGTTTAATTAAATGAATGAACACGAACAAAGGACTCGTTCGTTCATTTATGTTCGTGAACTTTCGGCATTTCGTCAATTTATGTTCGTTTAAATTTATTTACATATATCTATTTATATTTATTATTTTCATAACAAAAGTATTATATTTAAAAAAATTAAGTTTATTCACATAAGTTCGTTCGTTTATATACATTTAAATTTATTCACATATGTCATTTTATTTTCATTCGTTTGTGTTCGTTTACGTTTGTTTATCATTTTAACGAACAAATATGATCGAATACGAATAAGCTACATTTTTTAACAAACGAATACGAACAATAAATTATATTCTTTTAATTATTCATGTCCGTTCATTTGTTTGGTTAAAATTAAACGAAGGAACATGAACAAATCCTCGTTTGTGTTTGTTCGTTTCGTTTACGTGTCTAATATTAACCGTCTAAGATAAAATATGTGTTTTTGAATAATATTTCTTTTTAATGAAAGCTCCCCTTAATTCTTCCTAGCATACGACCTTGAGAGTCTTATATAACGACATATGTTATCCAATAAGAATAAGAAGAAAAGTTCTGAGAAAAACTGCATTACAAGAAAATGCACTGTTTGTGAGAGTAAAAATAGTCACTATAATTTATAGGGGCGATTAGAAAGTCGTCACTCGTTATTATAAGTAATTCTGTTATTATTATATTAGTGACAATTTCTAAAATTTGTCACAATTATTCACTATTCTAGTGACCATATTTTTTTGCCTCAAAAAGATTTAAACCGTGACAAAATTTTTTTCCACACAAATAATTTTCTAATTGTGTCAAACATTTTTGTCACAAGCACACATTTAAATAGTGTCTAAAAATATGTTCACACATCAATTTATTTGTGAGAAAAAATTCACCAATATAAAAATAATTCTTGAATTTACGTCATTAGAATGAATATGTAAGAGACCTTTAAATTTATACGCGACAAATAAGACCAAATTTCAATGAAATGGTGTCACTAAAAGAAACTATCAAGAAACATATATTTTCTAATAATAATTACTAATATAGCAGTCGAAATATTCAATATCAATAAACATAAAATATGTGTATATATCAATTTCCAAATATTCCATGTAACCAATATGAGATAAAATAAGTAACCAAAAATACAATGGTCATGTTTGATAAATAGCTTTTTTGAGTCAAAATTAGAGGATTCGATCATTTTTAGAGATTTGACCAGTCAAATTCACTAACTTAGATATTTTGTTAAATAGAAGATTGTAATAGTGGATTGTGTGAAACCTATCTTTTTGAAAACACTCACTTTAGGAGTTTTTTGAGTTAGAAGTTTGGATAAAACATTTGTAAAGACTTTTTTGTCCTTGATAATTATAATTTTTTTAAATAACATAAACTTGAATAACTAATAAAATTAAAAAATAATTTTATAAATAATAAATTAATATATACATATAAATTTAATAATTAATAATTTTATATTAAAATATAATTTTATAAATAAAAAACTAATATATACATCTAAATTTAATAATCATTAAAATTATTCAAACAAGTATTAACACTAACAGTCATATATTAATTCTACCAAATATTTTTATACTTTTGTGTATCAAGGCATTGTGAACACTCTGCTTGTGAAATGAATATAATCGTATATTAATTGATAGAAAATAATATATTAAACTATACTTTTTTCATTTCAAATTCGGGAACATAGATGATCTATTATGCATATTGTCACGGGGCCATTATCTTCTTCCTAAAAGACTTGTCTAATAGGATGTGCAGCGCAACTACTTATATATCTCAAAACTTCTTTTTTTTTCTTTTCAACGTGGGATTAATTCCTTTGCTTTTTCCCATGCGTGACATTCTCACTTACTCAACTTCGTGACGCCTTGTCACGAGTTGTCTGCTCTCGTGATGGACCACTGTTACGATTATCCACCATGTCTACCCCACTCCTGGTGCACTTGGTGTAAAATCAGGCTGAAAGAGTCGCCCTGATACCATTAGTCACAGGGTCATTACCCTCTTTCCAAAAGACATGTTTGATAGGATGTGTAGTGCCATTACTTATATATTCTAAAACTTTCGTTTTCTTTTCTGATGTGGGATTCATGTCTCTGCTTCTTCCCAAGCGTGACATTCTCACTCACTCAACTTTGTGACACCCTTATCACGAGTCATCCATCCTCGTAATGAGCAAGTATCACGGTTATCCATCATGTCTACCCCACTCTTGGGGTGTAGCGCGAAATCGACAGTCAAAGAGTCACTCTGATACCATTTGTCACGGGATCATTACTCTCTTCCCAATAGACATGTTTGATAGGATGTGCAACGCCATCACTTATATATCCCAATATATCCTTTTTCCTTTCTGAAGTGGGATTAATGTCTTTGCCTCTTCCCAAGCATGACATTCTCACCCACTCAACTTCGTGGCACCCTCATCACAAGTCATCCGCTCTCGTAATGGGTCATTGTTACAGTTGTCCACCTTACCTACCCTACTCATAGGGCGCTTGGCGTGAAATCAGACAGTCAAAGGGTTGTTCTGATACCATTTATCACGGGGGCATTATTTTTTTTTCCAAAAGACATGTCTGATACGATGTGCAGCGCCACCACTTATAGAACCCCAGACCTCTCTTTCTTTCTGATGTGTGATTAATGTCTCCACCACTTCCCAAGTGTGATAATATAAACAATTGATACTGTCGTGGCCTCAAATGACGTGTCCAACATAACTAGATTATGTTTATAGTCTTATAAGCCAACTTAATAGTTTCAACTCAATGATTTGGAGAAAATATAATAATACTTTAAAACGAGAAACATTACCAAAAATAAAATCTCTATACTCCTCTTCAAATTCAATTCTAACCGCTAACAAATATAATAGGAGATAAAGTGACTTCTTAATTCTAACAAATATAGAGAGACAACGCAAGTGACTAGAAAAACAAATGAGACCTATAGGTTAATATCCCACTATATTTTTTGTCTGTCTTCCATAACAACCAAATTTAGGATACCTATAGTTCATAAGAGATCGAATTATATCTCTAGATCAAAACTTCCATCTAATTTCAATATTATAAATCTAACTTTTAAGATGCCTATAGTTCATAAGAGATCGAATTAAACATACCTACAATTCTTTCAAGAATCATAGTGAATATCACCAAGCCAAGCTACAATGACTGAAGCTATATAAGTCCCCATTGTAATTCTATCTTATGCCTCTCAAATGTATCCAAAAAATTAATGCAATGCTATATACTTCTACTCAAAAGAATATACATATACCCATCAATTTATGTAGCTTTACACTCATGGATTCCTCTGTCCAATTGAGAAGCCAGAGAATAAATTTACAGACTAGATGGTAAGATACTAAAAGAGATTAAAATATGAACTGACCTTTTTAGTATTGTGAATGTTTTAATTGGTGTTTGAGATTGAGAGGGAAGTGAAAGATGGGGAGAACTATGGCACGGCGGTGGCTATGGCTACGAGGGTTGTCCAAAAATCCATGCTTTGTCTTTGCTCTTGACATGAAAGTTGTCTGGCCTGTGTAGAGTGTTGTCAAAATGGACAATAATAGACAATAAATGGTTATTACTTACTCTCAATTTTTTAGTAATGATCATTTCAAACATGAAAAGAAAGTTACGTTGAGCAATTGCAGATTAACTATAAATACAAAATAATGAGACTAGTTCAAATCATGGTTACCTGAAAGCTCATGAAAAACTTGTTAAATTAATTCTTGCTGAGGTTTTGTCATTGCTAATAAGATGCACAACAACAAATTAAGCAAAGACATCATCCATTCCTTCCAATTCAGATGAGAATATTTTAAGAAATACAAGTGTTTTATTATTTTATCATTTTTATTAGTATTTTTTTGGTAAAAGATAGAAGGTTCTAGATTAACAATTGAACTACTCGGCAACCGTTGATAAAATTTTACATCACAATTTAAACTAAAGTCATGTTTGCTAAACAACTTTTTCAGCCAAAACTAGAGGTGTGAATTATTTTTAGAGGTTTGACCAGTCAAATCCGCTAATTTAGATGTTTGGTAAACAAAAGATTGTAATAGCTGATTATTTTTAGTTAGAGGTTTGGATAAAATAATTGTAAAGACTCTTTTGTCATTGACAATTAAAAAAAATTCTGTAAATAACATAAATTTAAATGATTAATAAATTAAAAATATAATTTTATAAATAAGAAATTAATATATACATCTAAATTTAATAAAATTATATTCAAAATATAATTTCATAAACAAGAAATTAATATATACTTTTAAATTTAATAATTATTAAAATTATATTAAAATATAATTTCACAAATAAGAAATTAATATACAAATTCGTCATATATGCTTAGTAATGGTATTAAAAAACTAATTTTTATAGTCAAATTAATATTAATAGATACAAAGTATTAATAAAATATAAATTATTCAAACAAATATTGAATATATTATGTCCTCATATGTCATTTTGCTTGTTCAAATAATCAAACAGCTATTAGCTATCGGTTAATTTTTACCAAGCACTTTTCTACATTTAGCTAATGCAATTTGATAGTCAAATCAACTAATGTAATCTGCTATATGCTAATTGCCAAACATGGACTAAATATTATTGTTAGACAATTATTCCATACACAAGCATGCCTAATTCAAAACTAAAATTCAAAATTAAAATCCATAACCCTAAATCCCTAAATACTAAACCATAAACCCTAACATTAAACCCTAAATTCCAACATAAACCCTAAAATGTATATGAGATAATCCTTCATTGTTACCAATCATATACTATTTGGTAAGTTTATTTAAATGATTGAGTCTTCCCTAGACTCAAGCCTAAGATTTGAGAATTTATATTATAGGTCGATCTCCTCATGTCATTTATGGTTTCAACCAATAAAAATCATCAATTTCGTTAATTTTTTTCATGTCATTCTTTTACCATGTGATGATTCACATGGTAAAAAATGTTTTTTTAATTTGATTTACAATAAATATGAATGAAGATTCACTTGGTAAAAAGATGACATAAAAAATTAATAAAATGAATAATTTTTATTGGTTGAAACCATAAATGACATGGTAAGATGAGCCTATGATATAATTTCTCCTAAGATTTGGTCTCATCCATCCCCAAATCATGTTTTCCTTAATTTTCTTCAATAAGATGTTGACACACATTGTCATTTTATTGGAAAGTTAAATTTGTTGAATTATTTAATTATTTCGGATTAAAATAAGTAACAAATTGAAAAAATAAATAATAAGAATTAAATAAAATTTATTGAATTATTTTAAATTCAGACTAGATTAACATATTGTATAAACTTTAGGGACTAAAATTGTTATTATACAATGTCATATCAAGTCGGCGATCAAACCTAACGACAAATGACCGAAGTAGAAAAAAAATAACGTTAGTTGCCAAAGTTTTAATAATTAAAGATAAGATAAATTGAGAGAATGTGTAAAAAATAAGAGAAATTTATTATTTTTTTGAATTATGAATAAATTAATTGAATGTATAAATAAGAATTACTAAATGTATTATTATACAAATATTTTTAACGGCCACATCACAGCCTCTTAACGACAAACAACGACTTAGTGACTATTTTGTAATAAAAACTAAAATTTAATAACTATTTTGTAACATTTGAAAGTTAGATGATCAAAACGAACATTTAAAGATAATTTAGTGACCATTTGTGCACTTTAACCTTAATTTTTTTTCAAACTTATATTACTCCTTGTAAATATATATATAGGTATAATTATGTTTGTGATAATTTTTTAATATTATTAATATAAAATATATGTTTTTAAAAGTCTTTACAATTGTTAATATTTTTAATATATAAATGACAAATTAGTTTCCAACTATTATAAAGAAAAATCGTAGTAGAAAATTTATTTGACATTAATTTTAATGTTTAATAACGGAAAATTTTTATTATAGAAATTAAATTTTACAGTGACATAATTTATTGACAATAATATTGCATTATAGTGATCATTGCATACATTGTCACTAGTATATCATTTCCTACTAAAAGAAAGGTTGGCGCCAATTTATTTATTCTATTAGTGATAAAGTTCTAGTGATAAAAGTATTTGTGCCACAATAATAGACTTAGTGTGTCCATTTTATAGTGAGAAAATTTTAATTGTCACAAGCACTATTATAATAGTGACCAAATAAAAATGTCACAATTGTTTGTGTCAATAGTGTTAAAAGAAATTTTCGTCACAAAAAATGTAATATTTGTGACCAAATCACTCCTCGTCACAACGAAGTTGTCACTAAAAACCTTAATTGTTGTAGTCCTAGTTCATGTAGAACTAGAATTACCGACGTATCTTTAGTGTTTACACGTGTTTATCAATATAAAAGAACTAACTCGAGGGTCAAAGTAGGGATAGATCTGTAAGATAACAAAATAATAGTTAATTGCAGAAACGAAGTCAAATCCAACCCTAAAAAATAAAAAAAAGTCCTACAAGAGTGTACAAAATCATCAACCACTTTCATATGAAAAGGGAAAGACTATTTTTTGGAATATTATGGCAAATGAACTTATTAGAAAATAAAATAGAGAAACATTTCAAATAAAATGGAAATGTAGTAGAAAAATAACAAAACAAAGGAAAACTAAAAAAATAGAGAACGTAATATCAGACCAGCAAAACACGTCCAATGAGCTGCAACGACAGAGATGAGATGAAACACTGGAGAAAGGAAGCATAAAACAAAACTCTTTGTCTCTATCCATCTACTTGTTTAAGGATCGAAGTAAAAGTGGTAAGCGAAACTAATAATCTTGCAGGCTGCTTCACAAAATATATATGACTACATGGGCAAACAAACCACAAAAGGGGGTCAAACTATTGAAAGACCATCGATAACCACAAATCAAAGTTGAGTATCATGAGAAAACCATCCACGAATGCAAATTTACCACAATGATAAGCAAAAATGTGTTATTTTTTTATAAGGCAGAAGTCTGCCACAAGGCAGAGGAAAAATGTGCTACAAGATAAATAAAAACTAAAAAAATTAGAATATAAAGGAAAACAATAATTGAATATAATAATCAGGGGAAAAGAATATTGACAAACTAATAAAATAAAATAGCATTATATGTAAGATAAAAGCACATCAAAAGTTACAAGAAAGTCCAAAGAAAGAGAATGGAGGTAGAAAAATAACTGGAAAATAAAAAATAGGCTAAACTACGTAAATGGTCACTGAATTTTTAGAGTATTTTTATTTTGGTCACTGAACTTTTAAAATTTTTATTGGGTCACCCATATTTTATTTCGTTTTTGTTTTGATCTCTCATGTTACATCCCGTTAAAAAATAATGACGTGACCCATTAGTTTTATTTTATTGATTAAAATAATATAGTTTAATACATTTTCAGCTAATTAAAAATAAAACACTTCCCCTCTTGTATTAGAGATCGAGAATCAGTTTAGATTGATTTTGTCCTCGATGAAGAAAAAAACTAAAAGATAAGGGATGCAAAAGAGAGTGAAAAAAAGAACTAGATAAAAATTGGGTTCAAATATTATAAAACCTTAAACACGAAAAAAAGAACACAAACAAGTAAAATTATTAGTTTGTCGAGCAATCATCTTCAAAACATCAAAGGATTGATATTCCAGCAGTTCTTGCAAAACACTCATCCACTGCAATAATTGGTCAAGTAATGGGATTCCATTGGAAAGAAATTTCATAATTTCCTAAGTTTTTTATCTGTAATAATGCTGTTACCATGTGAAAACACATATATAAAGAATGCCACAAACACAAACCGATTACAAACTACGTCATAGCGAATATATGTTGAGTCGAACGTTAAGAAGTTTGATTGCCTTCAAGTAAAATATCGTAGTCGATCCTCGATATAAAAAAACACTCAAGAGAGATTTATTTTTTATTTAAAAATCCAATCTACAAATGTAATAAGAAACTATATAATTATAGACATATATATATACTCAAAAAATTGATAATTTTTAAGTTCAAGCAATGGAAGAGGAATCCGACACAATAATCCCACTTTTTGAAGGGGGTTTGGCAAAGTTGTTACGGTCATCATAACAGCCAAATGTCCCCATAATTTAGTACTTTCAGAACAAATAACCTCAACAAATGAGTGTTGACTTCACAACTAAGAATCCATTTAGATTTTAAAGGACACACGACATGCATGGACACAGATGGTCGGATCTACTTTTCCACGACTATTGCTTTGGTAATAATTAGGGGGGGGGGACTATTACTTTGCCACAAATTAAAATCTCATTAAGACATAATTAAAGTGTGCTAATTACTTAGCCAGCACATCCCTGCATGAAATGAAAGGAGAGAAAGAAAGCAGAATAAAGAATCCAAAGCTTTAAGTAGAAAGAAGGCATGAGAACCACGGATGGACCGAGGGAGCGGGAACGGTTACCCTTTAAAAATTTAAAATCCGTATAAGATTTTCGCCCCCCTAAAATTTTATCTATGTATTTTCTATTGAAAATAAATTTTCGCCCCCCTAAAATTTTATAAGTTTATCCTGTTAGAATTTTATAAGTTTGCCTCCCCAAACATAAAGTCTTGCGTTGGTCCTGGATGAGAACCATATATATAATGATCATGTGTAAAGGGTTTTCCATAGTTGTAATCAAACATGGTTTGATGATGTTGGTGGACCTTCAAATAAGCAGTAATGAATTAGATTTAGATTTGGTTTAAATGCTGAAGCAAGTAACCACCCATTTGCTTCCTTAAAAAAGATCTAAACTTTCTCAATATTGTTGGTGTCAGCCATGCCATGTGAGAAAAAAATGGGTTTTGATTATAAGAGGTGATGATGGAAAAAGTATGGCAGATGATAATATGTAAGTGGGTAAGTCCACCAAATTTACCATTTCCTGGTCGGTGCAAATAGTAATATAGGGTTTGGGAATTGGGACCCTTTGCATTACTTGGAAACATAATTATAATCGGATGACGTGGGATTAAACATGTAGAATACTTTTCGATTTACGAGTATAAATATTATAAACATTACATCAATTTTATTTTAACAAATTAATAGCCAAAAAATATTTATAATCCATTTTACAACTTATACAATAATAAAATTAGTTTTGAAAGCAAAACAAATATATACTGAAATTATTATACACTAAATGTGCATTTAGAAAGTCACATTATAATTGGATTTGGCTGTAATTACACAGTTGTGCGTGTTTGGATAATTATAGTAATTTATAGATTTTGTCGAATTGGTTGTAGTTGAATTTATCTCATTACTCTATTTAATTCTTAAGTGAGAATTGATTGTGTCATTACATTGTTCATATAATTATTACGTTGTAGTGCTGAAACACACTAGAAGTGTTAAGTCGATTATTGTGTACTTATCAAATTTCACGCTTTTTCGTAAAAAAAAATCCCGTAAAGTTCTTGTTTTGGAGTATCGAACACATTAAAAAAATTAGATTACTGAAAATAGTAATTTTCGGTTGATTAGATTTTTTTCAACAGATAATCAAACCAGACCTAGTTATTACTTGGTCTAAAAAACAAATCTTAATTTGGGCTTTTTTCCGTTGTGCCCATTTTGGGAAAGGAGTATGAGCTTTGGGTTCGAGAGATTGTGCCATAGCAAATATCTCATGTGCAGGTCTACAAATTTGGACGACTTAACGAAACTGGAATATTTTTGAAATTTAAACAAGATTGCAAGAATAGGGAGTATATAAGTTCGGTTTGGTTTTAAAAAATAATTTTTGTTTTTTTCTTTTTTATTTTCATTTTTAGAAAATAATATTTTCAGAAAATAATTTTTATTTACAGTTTTTAAAAAAATAGAAAACATGTTTGGTTAATAGGGATGAAAACTTGTTTTCAAAAATAAAAATAGTGAAAATGTGTTTGGTACCTAGTATTTTAAAATAGAAATGAAAAAGTAGTTATTAAATAATCAAAATAAAATATAGTTAAAAAATATTAGTATAATAATAAATAAATAAAATATAAGAAAATAAACAAAAGTTAAAAAAAATAGCATTAGAAGGATTTGAACCCGTGTTAAAATTAAAAAAAAAATCTTGTTTTCATTTTTTTCATTTTCTTAAAACATTTTCAATGAAAACTTTTTTATGTTTTCAAATTTTCACTCATTTTATTTTCATTTTTTAAAAATCATTTTCTGATTTTTCAACCAAACACGTTTTTTTCGTTGTTTTCTATTTTATTGAAAAATAAAAACGAAAACAATTTCCATTCTCTAGAACCAAACAGACCATAAGTTTTTTCTTAACCAACTGTATCAGATTTATTGACGGATCAATTCAGATAAAGTTTTACAGAGGTTCAATATAAAACGACCCTTCAAAAAATCAGTTTTCTTCATTTACAACGTCAAGATTCGAACTCCTAATCTTATTTAGGTGATCTAGCACCTCATCTCGCTAGACCAACTAGTTGTTGGTTAAGGGACCTAGTTTTGTGTATATAGGGCTTTTTGACCGAACAAAAATTATTTACCCTTTCGGTGCCCCAACACTAAAAGTATTAAATCCTAAATCTTAACCCTAAATTTTAAATCATAAATCCTAAACTCTAAAAAACAATCCACATCCTACAGCATAAACTCCAAGTCTCTAATCATAAACCTAACCATAATTTTAAACCCTAAACAAAAATAAAGAGTGTATAAGTTTTTTGTTACCGATTAATTAAAATGGAGTTTTGCAAAGGTTCAATATGAGACGACCTTTCAAACTTAAATTTATCCATTTATAATATTAAGATTCGAACTCCTAATATTTTAAGAGATCTAACGTCTCATTTCGTTAGTCTAATTAGTTGATGGTGAAGGGACCAGTTTTGTGTATATAGGGCCCTTTGACCTGCCAGCCAGCCAATGCCATTGATTTTTATTTTGGAATTGCATACATCGGCCACACAAAACATTGAAGGCCGACCACCAACTTGAGATTCAATCCGAAGAAGCACAACAAGTATCCACAAATCAGATTCTGCTTGACACATGGCAAACCACAAGCTTGTTCCATATCTTCTCCCCTTATCCTTTAAGATAAGCCCCTTCATACATTAACACACCTCACACACAAACCCTCCCCGAACTCATTCAACGCACAGAATCTGACCACCCAAAAATGGCCTCCGTTTGTGCTTCCTCGGCTATTGCAGCTGTTGCCATTTCATCCCCCAGGCAAGTTAAAACCAAATCCTACTTCAAATCTAGTATTAGACATGATGAATGAGTAGTTTGATTATTTCCATGTTATGTGTTGTGAATTTTATTGGGTTTTTTTTTTTTTTTGCGTTTGGATTAATGTTGTAAACCTGTTTCAGTTCCCAGAAGACTGGACCAGTTGTGGGAACAACAAAAGCAGCGTTCCTCACTGGGAAGAAGCTTAGATCAGTGAGAAAGTACACGAAACGCGCCGCCGCATCAACTGTTCCGGTCTGCGCCGTTGCTGACCCTGACAGACCCCTTTGGTTCCCCGGCAGCGTTCCTCCTCCATGGTTGGATGGCAGGTTCAGTCACTTGAGAACACCATTTTTTTGGCTTTTTCTCTCTTCAACCTAATGAAAACTGCATAATTTTGTAATCTGTCACAGTGACGACTTTCTAGTTTTAGCCACAATAACTCCGTTCTTGTGTCGAATGAATTCATCACTATATGTACTCATTCTTGTAGTGACATTTCATTTGAACCCTTTGTTGCAGTCTCCCCGGTGACTTCGGCTTTGATCCTCTGGGCCTTGGTAAGTGTTCAATCCCCGACAGTATGGTACATAGTACTAAGTTGCGACTGATATGTTGCGTCTTGATTTTTCTTTAAAATTAAATGTAATTTTAAATGCGATTGGAGTTTGTGGTGTCGCGGGAACCTTTAAAAAAACGGTTACCATGAACCTAAATCGACAGCACTAATGGTATTTTTAAACAGGATCTGATCCCGAGACATTGAGATGGAACGTGCAAGCGGAGCTCGTGCATTGCAGGTGGGCAATGTTGGGAGCTGCTGGCATTTTCATCCCGGAGTTCTTAACCAAGATCGGGATCCTAAACACTCCTTCATGGTACTCAGCCGGAACCGAGGAATACTTCACCGACACCACGACACTCTTCATCGTCGAGCTTATTTTCATTGGCTGGGCCGAAGGGAGAAGATGGGCTGACATTCTCAAACCGGGGTGCGTAGACACTGACCCGATCTTCCCTAACAACAAGCTCACCGGGACCGACGTCGGGTACCCAGGTGGCTTGTGGTTTGACCCTCTTGGGTGGGGAAGTGGCTCACCCGAGAAGATCAAGGAGCTGAGGACCAAAGAGATCAAGAATGGTAGATTGGCTATGTTGGCTGTGATGGGTGCGTGGTTCCAACATATCTACACCGGCACCGGCCCCATCGACAACTTGTTCGCTCACCTTGCTGATCCTGGTCATGCCACCATTTTTGCCGTGAGTTCATATCGCTTGGATCTATTTGCCTGTATTTTGGGATTTAGATTAAGTGTTGCTATTCTCTGTTGCAGGCTTTCACCCCGAAGTGAAGACGCTACGAGGAAGAACCCTAACAGCCATTAAAATGATGGAGAAACTTGGATGGTCATACACATTTTTTCTGGTTTGCAAGATGGAAAGATGTGTATGGGGGATGTTTGTATCAGTAGATAATTGTAATGCCTATGTTCAGTGATGTACAAATACATTTATGAAATTAAACCTGCAATGAATATTTGTTCAGCTTAAGTATTATATATTATCATTTACTGAAATTTTGATTCAGTCCCTAGACACTACCTGTTTCTGGTAAAAGACTAGTTGTTAACACTATAAAAGTTAAACCACATATTTTACAAAGTAATTCCAATTTTCCCTACAATATTGTTGAGCGCAAACTAACATGGCAAAAGTGTGGACCGATAATGCCCGTAACAAGACCTGTAAGTAGAAATATCGACCTAAACCGTCGTATAACCGAATGACCTTTTGGGCTCAAACCAACACTAAAAGAAGTGTCTGATATTGATGTTAATCCTTGAAGTTCCTGTATAGTGCAAGAAACAATGATTATCCACATTTGAAAACTGCAATTCAAGATGAATGGTCTCAGCATTTTCTTCATCCGTGGTACGCCTGCAAGAACCAAATTTCGGGTTGGGAGTCGGTTCTATAAGATGCTTGGATGAAGAGCAATCGATCACATAATGATCGAGGTCATACAAAAATTGCAGCATTTTAATTGCTCTTTGATGGAGAGATGATCTTATCAAGTTCAAGGCTAGAAAAAGTATTTTTAAAAATTAAAATGCCACATATACAAATTTAACAAAATGAACTAATAGTGTTATTGATTTAACATTAATTTTAAATTCCTGAAAAATAAAAGCAGAGGGACTAAATATTCAAAACTCGAAGTAGGGGTGCTTATTGAGTTGAGCATAGGGGTGTGCATTCGGTTAATTCGGTCGGTGACCGAATCGAATTAGCCAAAATTAAATTAATCAAAATTTTTGCCTCTTTAACCGTTAATCGAACCGAATTTTATTTGAAATTAATTAATCGATCCGAAATTATTTCGGTTTTCAAATTAACCGAAATTCTTTACAAGTTTTTCTATTTTACAATAACAGTATAATTATAATATTAAACAAAAGGAAATTAGATTTCCAACTTCTCAAAAATTAAAACAAAATTAAGAATACAATATTTGAAGCTAAACTCCATTAAAACAAAACTTCAGCACACAAATCCAAAAAGACTAGTTTTCCAACTTCTCGAAAATTAAAAGGAAAACAATAGAAAGAAAATTAGTAAACTTGAACTAAAATAATATTTGAAATACTTAATTAATATACAAAGAAAGTCTAATGAAAATATAAAACTAATTAGACACAAACCCTAAACAATATTAAAAAAATAACCTTTTTGCAGAACAAATGAAGACGTATTGCGGTTTCGTGAGGAACAAACTTGAGGACTGTGAGAATACTTGACAGAGTTCACCGGTACCCGACGGGTCCAACACCGTAGGATTGAGAAGTGAAAACTTAAAAGATGGGGAAAAATTGACAGAGTTTTTGGAAATTAATTGTTTAGTTTATACGTGTCTTTTAATTTTAGGGGTTAGAGTTTTAGTTTAAAGTTTAAAGTTTAGGGATTTAGGTTGTATGGTTTAGAATTTAAGGTTAGTGCTTATAATTTAGTTTATAGGGTTTAAGGTTTAGTTTTTTAAGGTTAGGTTAGGAATTTAGAATTTGAGTTTTTATAGTGTAAATACACAGGCTTGTGTAAAATTAATTTTGCAAAGCTTGTGTATCAAAGTTTTACCCTTTGTTTTTTCCTTTCATTATAATATTTTTAATTTGGATAAGAATATTTTGTATGAGTCAAAAACTGATTGGGTTAAAAATATCTTTAATGGGTATGTGATTAATAAGAATATGTAAGTAATATATATAATATATTTTAATTTATATTTTCGATTAATTCGGGTAATTCAGTTAATTAACCGGTTTCGAGCCGAATTAACCGATAACCGAATTTTTTTAAAAAATTAACCGTTAACCAAACATATATAAAATTAACCGACCGAATTAATAAAAAAAATTCGGTTCGGTCGGTTAATTCGGTTAAAACCAAATAAAGCACACCCCTAGTTGAGCAGCTTGCAAACAACTCGAGCTCGACTCAGTTAAAACTCGGTTAACGCTCGACTTGAGTTGACTCGATTCGGAATCGAGCTCGACTTGAAATTTTAGCGAGTCAAGCAAGGTCCAACTCGACTCAATAAATTCGTGAGCAGCTCGTTATTTTTTATTAATTCTTTTATGATTTTTTGGTGTTCACCTTAAAAAATTATGTTTCAAAAAGTTTAAATACTAGTTGAGAACTCAAGAAAAGTTTAATCAATTACTTGGTAATTTACCCATAAAACTTTTGTTTCAAATTTCTAAAACGTTTTGTATTCCCCGTGAACTAAAAAAGGTTAATTTGTATTAATAAAAGACTAAATTATAATAATAATTTTTTATTAAAGTCTTTTTTTTCTTTTATTATTACTTTATGTATAAAAGTAGAAAAAGGAAAAAGTCTTCATTTCCACTCTTTATATAAAAAAATGCGATTGAGAGTTAAAACCTTGAAATTCCTAAAGTATTCTCTCCTTTGTTGTTCATCGAAGATTATTGAAAAACTAAAAAGTGTCTCACACTCGAATATCGACTTCATCTCTAACTCAATTATGTCAGGTTTGTTTATCTATCTCCTCAAACCTCACGTTTTTTATTTTGAATTTCTATATTTATATTAACCTCTATTAATATCACTAGATTTTACTTATATTTAAAAATAACAAGGTAAAAATCAGTTCTACACGTGCCGCACGCGCGTCCATGCAGCTTCCTTCACGCGCACGTGAAATCCATGCTCAACTCCTCTGGTCCCCTCTCCCTCTGCCACTAAACGCAAAATGCCGAGTTGGTCCCTCCTCCGCTCATACACACATACAAACAAAGAAAGCATCAGAAAATCAGAAAAAAGGGAATTACAATAATAAAAATCAGAGGGCAGCCAAGGGTATTTCAGCCAAAAGATATCATTATACAACCAAGAGACAAAATCACACAGATGTCAGAGGGTGAACATGAATATAGACAAAAGGAATTACATCAAGGAGAAGCTAATCACGGATTTTTATCTTTTCTTATATATACAAATTCAGTGTAATTTCGGATATAAAAGAGCCGAAACCTAAACATTTTAAGGGGATTGATTTTTCTCTGAAAGGAATAGAAAGCAAGAAAAAACAAAAAAGGCCTCAAGTTTCCGAGGTATCTCTTCTCATTTTTAAAGCATCATAGCATCTAAAAAATTAGGGTTTAGTTTTTTACCTTCGATTTTTTGTTCCCTTTGAGTCGGTTCGCCTTCCCCGCCGTTGACAAGCCATCCAACCTCCCAAGGTCATACATGGTGAAACGTTGAGGGATAGTAACCAAAGAAAGAGGAAGGCTTTCGATTTCAAAAGGAGAGAACTTGGTTCTATTTTTTTTAAAATAAGGGGGCTTTGGTTATGTTTTAATTTTTTTTAAAGGAAGGAATCTCGATTTTGAGAAAGTGGGTCTCATATTTGGTTTTAGGGAGGAAAAAGGAGTTGTTTTTTAGTTTTAGGGTTCTTTGGCCGCCTCCCGCGGTAGAATACTGGCTATTTTCTGGGTTTGTTCCCCCGATGAACGGCGATGTTCATTGAGGGTTGAGAGATGGTTGAGGGTTTAGGAGCTTTGTTTCTTAAAATGGCCAAAGAGGATCAGTTATGGCCGAAAGGGTCTTTATATATTGTTTTAAGCTTTTAAAAATGGTATATTGTTGTTTTAAGGACCCCGCGTCCTTGTAATATCACATTTAACCCTTCTGGACTTCATAATCACAATAACGGCCCCTCCACATGGGCAAATTACGCGCTCAAGCCATCCTGTGTTTTGATTTTACTTCCCTGGTCCTTCCAACTTTCAAAAACGTTTCAATCGCGTCTCCCCTTTTTTTATTTCGTTCCTAAAAGTTCAATTTCATTCAATTTGGTCCTTTTCTAGTGTTAAACCCCTTTTTTTTGGTCATTTCTTTTTCATGCATTTTAATTTAAATCTTGCGTCTCTTTTTGTTGTTAATTTCCGGCTTTTAATTTATGTTGTTATTTATGTTCTTGTTTTATTTTGGTTGTGGACTTATATGCTTAATGTGGCTTTGACATATATGTTTGTTCTATGTTTAGTATATCATATAATGTGTAGTTCTCATGTGTATAATATACGTTGTATGAAATATAATTTTTATGTATATAGTATATAATATGGTCTTTTTATGAATATAATATATGCTACATATAGTATAGTTTTTATGTATATTGTATAGTTTTTATTATATGCATAGTATATATATATAACATACGGTATAACCTATGTTTTTATGATAATGTAGTACATATATGATAGTTTTTTTATATAAAATATCACATATGTTCCTTTTAAAAACAATGTGTAAAATAATATATATTATAAAGTTTCTATAATATATAAGAAAGTTTTTATATGTATAAAGTTTTTTACGACATATATAATATATAGGTTTTCTAATTTATATATATAGTATATATATAATATAATTTTTATGATAAAATATAAATGTATGTTTTTTTTCTTTAAAAAATATATAATATAAGATCTTTATAATACTTATACAATATAAAGTTTGTTTTTTATAATGCATATATAATATGGGTTTTTCATATATATAGTATATAGTTTTTAAAATATGTAATATAGTTTCGAATATATATATATATAATGTTTTTTTAATATGTGTTATAATAAATATTTATAATATGTGCTTTTTGGGCCTTGTTGTGCTTTGGGCTTAGAATGTTAGCTTATATAGTTTAGGCTTTGCTTTGTTTTGGGCTTGCAAGGTTGGTCTTAGGTTAATTAGGCAAATTAATTTAATTAGTTTAAAATCGTGTGCTCCTCTCATAGGGGCACGATCATTAAATTAATTAGATTAATTTAGGATTAGTTTTTAGAGCCATAGTTAGACCTAGGATTCGAATTAATTTAGTGGATTTAAATTTACCCTTGACTTATAGGGATAAACGTTAAATTCATTAAATTGATTGGACACTCATTAATCACCTTTAAGATAAAATTAATATGGAAATTAGATTGACATTTAAATTAAAACCGCGATCAATTAACTCGATTTGTTTTAAATAGTATCATTGGCTTATTAGAATATTAGTTTAAAACCGATCGAATTAATTGTCATGTCATAAGATAATTCATAATTTATAGAGTTTTTCTAGTTTTTAAGTTTAATTAATTTAGGGTTAATCGTAGATTCACTTAGTCAAAAATTAGATCACTAATTGAACCTCCATAATTTGGACCTTTTAGGTTAGGTCTTTAGTGGGCCTTTGTGTGTTTATTTCCAAGCCTCTTTTGTGATATACATTTATAATTGTCATTCATTTAACTTTTAATTTTGATTGCTTAATTATTTTAAATCATAAAAGAGGTATTTATTAGTTCCGATATTTGTGTTGTAACAGTCCTAGCTTGATGGATGTTGGCCAAATATTTGAATTAATCCTTACCGTCCCAAGGTAAATGATAATTAAAGATCGACAAATCATCACATCATATTTAAATGCTTGCATCATGTATAAATGTGACGTACGAGATTCGAACCATAAATTAACACGTCAATCAAACTTATATGATGTCGATTTAATCTATGGTCTGATGTATCGTCATCCTTATTAATTAAGTGTCCAGTTAATTTGAAACCACCAATTCGATAAAGCCCGTTCAATTAAGGTCAATTTTCATTTAAGGACGCTAAATTAAATTCAATTTAAATTTAAACAATTTTCATCCTTTTGAAAGCAACAAATATTTTGGTACTGATTTTCGGGCGTGATGGGGATGTTTAATCACTAATTTTATCCGGGGTTAACCCGTTTTTATTTCTTGCAAATAAGGGCTAGTTTACTTATATAATCAAAGAGATTAGAATGTTATGTTCACATTAGAAAACCGTTAAATAGTAGTGTTATGTATCCTTTTGTGTATTATTACCAGTACTTATTTGAAAAACCATCAAAACCTTATTAATATGTTATACCCTAGTATTATTAATACTATTGTTGTTATTAGTATATCTTTATAAGTCTTATTATTAGTATACTATTATTCTGTCACATTATTATAAGTACTATTGTGGTAGTATTACTATAGTATTATTATATTATTGTTATATTACTACTACTATTATTATAGTTACTATTATCATTATTATATCCGTATTATGGTATTATTATTATTATTATTTACTATTGTTATTATTATTAAAATAAAAATTAGAAAGACTAAATAAATAAATCCCAACATTAATTTAAATAAAGCCCAAGTTCTTATATATTTATCAGTCCATTTACAACTTTAAAACCCCAAAAAATAATAATATACATTTCTGCCCAATAGGGCCCTGAATACAACTTAAGCCCTAATACGAAAACCCTAACACCCATCTTCATCTCTTTGCGCAGTCAATCTTGAACCGTCAGATCTGAGATTACGATCGAACGACCGAGATCCATGCAGAGAACGTTCCAGAGACTCTACGTGCGTCCTCTCGGATATCCCACGTGCGCGTGGAATTCACGCAGTACCCCTTAACTTCTCACTCGCACGCGTCGGACACTTCATCTCCCGTTTGGCCCTACACGTGACGTTTGAATTCCATCACCGTCTCTACGCTGGCGGATCTAATGGCCTCCAACGAGCCTTGATCTCCAAGTTCATTCTCACTCTGGTCCCCTCCCCTTCTCGAACTGATACGATGCTTCAGAAGACAAGAGGTACAACATCGTCCGCCATCTGACTTCCCTCCTCCATAGCCGAACGTCACGACTCACATGCAAGAAACAAGATCAAAAGGATTAGAGAGACAATAATCGACAACAAATTAAAAGCAATATTAAAGGATCAGAGAAACCAGAGGCAGCCAATAGGAATATTAGGTTCCTATTTTTTCATATTTCACAAAATACATGTAATATCAGGGTATAAAGCCCTAATCCTAAAGTATTATTATATTATTGTTATATTACTACATGTAATAGCAGAAAGGCCTCAAAACTTTTGAGGTAAACATCCTCTTCTGTCTTTCGCATTATCATCATCATAAAAGCATACATACAAAAAAGAGAGAAACAGTAGGGATGAGGGTTCAACCTTTGTTGTTCCGATTTTCCACATCAGTTCGGCTTCCTCTTCGACATGGTTGGCTTTCCAACCGGCGATAAGCCTTCCGGCCTCTTAGGGTCGCTCATGGTGAGCCGGCAGAGTAACCATCGGAGACGATTTTGGCTCTCAAAAAGGGGTTACCGATTTCAAAAAAAGAGGGGATTTTGGGTCACTGGTTTTCGATGCAAATGCGATTTTTCAAAGGTTTCTTTAAAAATCCAAGCTCAGATCAGGTATCGAAATAAAAGAGGTTTCAAAAAATAGGGATTTTTTAGGTTTCCAGCGCCGGCCAGTAGTGACCAGTGGCGGTCGGTCACCAATTTTTGGAGAACACAGTGGTTTCTGGGTTTGGGGATGAACACCACGGAGGTGTTCTGGGAATTATAGAAAAGAGGGCGAGAGAACAGCTCTGGTTTATGCCAAAAGAGAAAAAAAATAGATTGATTTGTAATATATACGCAGCCCCTTTTTTAAATTTGGTTTATTTGCGTTATAAACCCTTCTGCCCCACCCTAATAGCGCCTAAAGGGCTTCCGCATAGGCAAATCACACTTTTAGTCCCTCCGTATGGGATAATCACGCCGATGAGCCATTCTACCTTTGTAAATTACATTCATGGTCCCTGAAATTTTGCGAAAGCTTATAATTTCATCCCCGTTATTACTTTCAATTTGATTCCCAACTTCGTTTTTTTGTTTAATTTGCCCCTTTCCAGTATTAAAAACCCCTTTTTTGTTTGTCTTCCTTTTTTCATGCATTTAAGTTTAAATTTTGCACCTTTAATTTCAGCCCTTTAATTTCTTTTAATGCCTAGTTTATTTGTTTTATCTTGATATGGTTGCGGTTATATGATGAATGTCATGTAATGTATGTTTTTTTAGTATATGTTTCCTATGTGATAGACTTTTATGGTGCACGTACATGTTGTGTAGCATGCGAATAGCTTATATAATATACAGTTTTATATAACATGCAATCTTTTTATAATGCATAAAATACGTATTTTTACATATAATATAGTTTTACATAATACATATATGGTATAGTTTTCCTTATAATATATAGTTTCACATAGTATATAATATATAGTTCTTATATAATATATATAGTATATGATTTTAGTGTAATACATATATTCTTTATGATATGTAATATATGGTATGTATGATATAGTTCTCATAATGTATATGATGTGTTTTTTAGTATATTTTGATTTTATAGGTTATATTCATGTGTTTGGGCTTGTTGGGTTTATATGGTTTTGGGCCTTGTATAGTTTTAGGCTTTGATAGGTTTAGTTTAGTGTTTTAGGCCTTTTTTCTTTTTTCTTTTTTTCTTTTTGAGTTTAGTTTGGTTAATTAAGGTTTTAGATTAGATTAGGCAAATTAATTTGGCTAATTTGGATCGTGTGCTCGTTTTATAGGGACATGGTCACTAAATTAATCAAATTAATTTTAGGTTTTAATTTCTTAGAGCCTTAGTTAGATTAGGCCTTCTTAGAATACATTAGTTAACTTAATTTAATTATTTTAAAAGGTGCGCACGGCTTATAAGGGCATAAGTTTTAAATTAATTAAATTAGATTTAGGGTTAGTTTTTGAAACCATAGTTAGATTAAGGTTTGAACTAGTTTAATTAATTTAAGTTTATCCTTGGCTTATTGAGATAAATGTTAAATTCATTAAATTAGTTAAACACTTCTTAATTACCTCTTTAGGATAAAATTGAGAATTGGGCTTAGATGGACATTTAATTTAAAGTTATGATTAATTAACTTGATTCATTTTAAATAATATCATTGGCTCATTGGGATGCTAGTTTAAAATTGATTGAATTAATTATCATCAGGATAATCCATAATTTATTAGAGCTTTCTAGCTTCTCAGGTTTAATTAATTTATGGTTAATATTAGATTCACTTAATTAATAATTAGATCACTAATTAAATTTTCATAATCTGGGCGTGTTAGGTTAGGGCTTTAGGAGGCCTCTTTGTGTGTTTAATTTTCAAGCCTTCTTGTGACATCCATTTTTTAATTGCCATTCATGTGACCTATTTATTTTGAGCTAATCAATTTAAACCATAAAAAATGGAGGTATTCATTAATTCCGATATTTGTGTTGTAAAAGTCCAAGCTTAAAGGATGTTGACCAAATGTTTGAATTGATCCTTACCGACTCAAGGTAAAATTAGAACTTAATCAAATCATTACATCATATTTTAATTACTTGCGTCACGCATAAATGTGATGTGCAGGATTCGAACCATAAATTAACACGGCAGTCGGGCTTATTTGATGTCAGTTTAATCTATGGTCTGATGTATTGTCAACCTTATTAGTTAAATGTCCAATTAATTTGAATCCACCAGTTTGATAAAGCCCGTTCAATTACAGTTAATTTTCAATTAAGGTCACCGAATTAAATTACTTTCAAATTCTGACAATTTCCTTTGATTAAAAGCAACAAGTATTTTGGTACCGATTTCCAGGCGTGATAGGGGTGCTAATCTTTCCCCACGCGTAACCAACTCCCGAACCCATTCATATTGAATCTCTGGCTTTGTGGTGTCCGTCCTACCTTATCCAAGTGGCCGATGGCGACTCCAAGTTTTTATCGATTTTCAAAAGATTACGATTTTTAAAAAGAAATCACTTTAAGCTAAGATTTAAAAAGTGATTTATGGGATAATTCGTATCGACGAATTTTCTAAAAGAAAACCATGTTTATATTAAAAAAAGGGAATGAAAAAACGTCGCTACGGATAATTCGTATCGACGAATTTTCTAAAAGAAAACCATGTTTATATTAAAAAAAAGGGAATGAAAAGACGTCGCTACAGAGTGCTAATCCTTCTCCATACGTAACCAACTCCCGAACCCTTTTAAATTGATTCTCTGGTTTTTTTGGTATCGGGCCTACCTTATCCAAGTGGCCGGTGGCGACTCCAAGTTTTTTATTGTTTTCAAAAGAAATCCCTTTAAACCAAGATTTCAATAATGGTTTGGGGATAACTCGTGGCAACCGAAAAATGAAATTTTTAAAAGAAAAGTGGAAAAGGTCGCTACAGCTTGGCAACTTCGCTGGAGAAATTTTGTTTTTACAAAACAAAAGGAGAGTTAGGCCAAGTAAATATTTTTTGCTTTTAATGATCGAAAATGGTTGCAAATTTAATTTGATTTTAAGGAGGTCGATTCTTTCTTCAAAATGTAATTACGATTGCACGTGCTTTGATAATTGGTGATCTTCAAGTTAATTTTTCATTTAATTTCTAAGGAATCACCAACATGTGTTGCACCATATTCATTAGGCTCTATACCCGAGCTCCTTCGCTTAAGTGGGAGTGAAACGCCACATACCCACGTGAGTAGCCCTCCACGGGTCGGTAATTCACTTTCGGAATCCACTCATTTTTAACATGTGAGCAGCCCTCCACGTGACTAGTTCGTGTTTTCCCTCAAACCGAAACCAATTCGCAAGCTTGTAATGGGCTAGAATTGGGTTTCTTGTTACCTTAGTAGGTGATAAGATAGGTTCGGGTAGCCTTGTCTAGAACCAAACCTACATGTGTGAGAACTTAAGAAACTTACCATGATTAGAGCCATGTGGATAACCATAGCGAACTAGAATTCATACTGTTAGGTTTTCTTATTGTTAATCTGCTTTGGTGTTGTATTTGCTTTAAATTCATTATATATATCCGTTACTAACTCATTTGCTTTCCCTTGACTTGTTTCATTCAACTTTTTCCGCGTATTCATGTCATTTTCATACGAAGTGTTGATTCGAGAATAGTTCGAAATTGAAGGCTTTCGTGATGAGAGAAAGAGTCCATAATAACGAATTGAGAAATTTTAAAGTTCAAGATTGATCGAAAAATTAGCAAAGGCTTTTTCTAGTGCCTCATGTGGTATTCATTTCATTTTGTCGTTGTAATGAGACTTGATCTCCGTTATAGAAAGCTGTTTAAAGATGATGTTTGAGGATCAACAATTTGTTTGCATTCATTGCATTTCACTTTTATTATTTGATTTTAACTTTTCTTCACGCATATTGCGCATATAACACATTTGCATTCATTAGTAAGGAAACCAGATTAATTGTGAGAAATGTCATGACAGTAAGTTACAATCATTTCGCACTCCTACGATACACAATCTCGAACGAGAGTTATGGAGGATAGATTGGCTAATGTTGAGAAATCACAAAAAGACATTGAGGAACACTTGGGTAATATTGAGAAGAGGATTGAGCGTTCTCAAGATGAGATCATAGCTCGCATTGCCGCACTATTAGGCCCAAGAGATATCGGAAAGGCCCAAGAGGCGGATGGAACTCCAGTGCGGTGAAACTAGGGGAAACTAATCTCATGCGAAGGTTTAACCAGAAGGGTCTACTCTAAAGCTTGTCCAATAGGCCGAAGCATCTGCTAATAATCCAGTTGATGTGGGGCACGAAAATGAAATTGACATAGAAGCTCCAGATTTAAATCTTATCAATGAGATTGAGGGAAGATTGAGGAAAGAGTTTGAAAAGAATTTCGAGGAACAACGCCTTCAAATGGAAGAAATGTTTAGCATGTTGCAAGCAACCAATGACTATGGGGTTGATGCTATGGAATTGAGCTTGGTGGCGGATTTGGTTATCCCACATAAGTTCAAGGTACCAGAATTTGAGAAGTATAATGGGACTACTTATCCTTCAGCTCATCCGATCATGAATTGCCGTAAGATGGCATCGCACTTGAAGAATGAGAAATTGCTTATTCACTACTTCCAAGATAGCTTAACCGGGCTCGCTACTCGCTGGTATGCACAACTCAGCCGAGCCAACATAAAGTCATGGAAGGATCTATCTAGACTCTTTAGCGAACAATACAAGCATGTGAAGGACATGGTCCCTAATAGGACAATGTTACAAGGTTTGACTCAAAGGCAAGACAAGAATGTCAGACAATATGCAAAAAGATAAAGAGACGTCACGGCGCAAGTCTAACCACCTATTATAGAGAATGAGATCACCCGGATATTTGTGGATACACTACAAAAGCCACTTTATGAGAAGACGATCAGCAACATATCCTTGGGTTTAGCCGAATTCGTGAACATAGCGGAATCTATTGAGGCCGTCTTCAAAAGTGGCAAACTCAAGATTGGGGAAAGCTCACAAAAGTATAAGAAGAAGAAAGACAATGAAGTAAGAAATGTGAGTACCCACAACCTAAATAATGTTATGGTTGCACCAAAGCCGCCAACAACAAACTCAGAAGGATCTAATAGAAGAGAGGCAATGGGGCAAAAGGAGGAGACTTTACCCCGATACCCATAACCTATGGTGAGTTGTACCCCAAGATCCTCGAAGCCAACTTGATTCGCCTTATCACCTTACTCCAATACAACCTCCCTACCCTCAGTGGCATGACCCTAAGGCCCAATAAGAGTACCATGCGGGAATTACCAGGTACTACATAGGTAATTGCAAAGCATTCAAGAGGGTGTTCTGAAATTTGACTCACCAGATGTGGCAAACAATCCCTTGCCTAGGCATGAGGGAAAATAAGGAGGTCGAGTTTTCCAAGGAGGGTAGAGTATTGAAGAATCTGTTTGAAAGAAATGACAGTCTACAAGTTGTCCAGAGTTTTTTTTTTGCATCTTATTATTGTTTTGTTTCCATGCTAGATGTTGTTTTGTTTTGCATTTGGAATTTTCCTTTTTAAAGTAATGTTTGGAACTCATTCTCCTACTTTTGGCCCGAAAGTAGCAATGATCTTTTGTAAGGGCATGCTTACGAGTTCTTCTTTTAATGGAAATATGCTTTTTGCTTAACATACAATGACATTGAAAACCATGTATATGTATATATCTCTTCCTACTCTTGTGGATCTTCAAATACCAATTACATGAGACAATTTTAATTCAGATGGAAAGACCGGTCGAATATTGTGATAACGATGAAGTGTGATTTCACATCCAGCCTACTCTGGTCGGTAAGGCGTGAAAAGCAAGATTACTATTCCTTTGATGATGTTCAATGATAAAAAATCTCTCTAAAATCATAAAAGTGAAGTGAATTAGGCAAGTGGAGTTGCTTGAAGTCGAAGTAACTAGCGCCCAAAATAAATGAATACAAAAAAATAATGAAAAAATAAAAAAATGAATGGTGAATGATTTAGTTAATAAACAATCGAATAAGTCTCAGAGCACTCTAATGGAGTTGTGGGGTGACTAATCTAATAAGGAGCTATGCTCCACCTGTCCAATACCCTAGCGTCAAAGGCGTCTCTTTGAAGACATATGCACAATAATAATATGATAATGACTAATTACAAATCATACACATGTACCTAATTCTCTATTCTTAAAATATTTTTTGAGCGCCACTAGTTAAGCAAGCTAGGGAAACTTGAACTCATTTATGAATGGAGAAAACTAAGGAGAACTAAAAGGAGTAGTTTTTGAACAGATCAAGCAATACGATAATCATAAGGATGAACCTAATGAGCTGGGAAAAGCTTCACAACTTCAAATATTGCCACAACATTCAAAGTCATTACAGGCACAAGCTATGCTTGAAGTGATCTTCGGAGGACTGAATCTAAGACGCTTTTGCTCTTGATATCCAGGGTATCCTATTCTGTTTTCGTATTACGATCTTGGTCTTGTATGGTAAACAAGCTTGTTTTGTAAAGATTTCTTCACATTGCTTTAAAGATAAATTCCAAAATACAAGATCGTTGAAGCAATTGACCAACTTAGGTTGGCAAGATTAATAAAGCCCAAATTTGAAGGGGCAATATGATGCACATTCACAATAATTGAAGCATCTTCGTCTACGAAGCAGCAAGATCTTTTGTAAATAAGTTCAGTGAGGGAGAACAAAGATTTTGACTATTAAGGAGGAACAAGTGTAAGCAACAAAATTTTGTTGGGGTATGAAGATGAATCAAAGTCAATGATAGATACTTCCAAGATGGAACTCAAGAGAGTTCGAGAAGAGCAGTCCAAAGTGAGGATCTAAAAAGTCACTTGGAGCAAGGGATACAGAATTTCTAAAGGTTGAACCCGAGTATGAGATGAGTTACTCCATCAAATGATCTTAAGAGATTCATTGAAAATGAAGACTCATGCAAGCGACCCCTAGTTAGCATTCATTTATACATAGTTAGACATCCCTAGGTTAGGGGCATGCTAATTTATGCCTCCATCATTTTATCTTTTTGACAGATTTACAAAGATCTTAATCTGTAACTTCACAATAGAAGAAGTAGATTTCAGTGAGATCTCAGTCCGTACTTGTATAAAACGAAGCCAAAACTTCGATCCATGACTTCTTGAAAATTGGATCACAACAAAAATTGAGAGTTTTCGACATGAAGAACTCATCCAACAAGGATCAAGGGTTTTCGTCAAGAAGAACCTATCCAGCAAAAATTACGGTAAGACCTCTAGTGCATGATAATCCAGATCATCTGCAGCCTCTAATGCTCGACCCTTTTTTCTTCCAGAAATCAGTAAGACCCTCAGTGCATGATAAATCAGACCCTCAGTAAACTCTTCAGTGTTTGACTTTATCTTCGGCCATCAGTGAGACCTACAATACTTGGTGAGCCAGATCGTCAGTAAATCCTTCAGTGTTCGACTTCATTTTCTAGCCACCAGTAAGGCCTCCAGTGCTTGGTGAGCTAAGTTGTCCTTAAATCCTTTAATGTTGGACCTTCATTTTTGGCCATCAATAATACCTACAGTGCTTGGTGAGCCAGATCGTCAGTAAATCCTTCAGTGTTTGACTTCATTTTCTAGCCATCAGTAAGGCCTCTAGTGCTTGGTGAGCTAGGTTGTCATTAAATACTTCAGCGTAGGACCTTCATTTTCAGCCATCAGTAAGACCTTTAGTGCATGATGATCCGAACCTCACAGGGAAGTGGGACAAAATTAGTGATTTTAGTCTTTTCTCTATCATTGTTAACATAAGAAAGAGAAAAGAGGGGGCCAGCTATAATCACTAATTTTGTCCGGGTTAAACCCGTTTTTATTTTTACAATAATGGGCTGTATTTATTTTTAATTAAAACAAAAGCATATAAAAAATTACTAGTATTTTGTTTGTTGAGTATTAATAGTCTAGTCTACTAGTTTATATATATATATATATATATATATATAGATAGATAGATAGATAGATAGATAGATAGATAGATAGAGAGATGTTGCTATTTAATTATCATGTTATCTTATATATTATCATATTATGTATGTTTATTATGTTATTACCCGATTCAAAAGACCAAAATTTCATTAGATTATAGCCTTTATTATTATTACCGTTATTACCTTATTGTTACTATTATCTTTTTTATATTATTATTACTATTGTTATTATCGTATTATTGTTGTCATTTTCGTTACTATTAAATTAAAATCAGAAAAGAATAAAAAACTATAAACCATATTAATTTAAAAAAAAAACCCAATATATAAATAAATGAAATAGCCCAAGTTTATATTTACATCAGTCCATTTACAAATTCTAAAACCCCAAAAAAATTAGTTACAATTGGCCCGTTTGAGCCCATAGTTAAATAAACTAAGCCCTAATACAAAACCATAATCCTTGCTTTATTTTCTTTGCGCAGTTGCTCAACAGCCGTCAGATCTAGATCTGACAGTCCAAATTAAAGCCCATTCATCTGCCCCGACGCGCGCGTGCAATCCACGCGCACCTCTTTAGCTCTCCACGTGCTGCACGCGCGTCCATGCGGCTTCCTTCACACGTGCGTGAAATCCATGCTCGACTCTTCTGGTCCCCTCCCCCTCTACCACCAAATGCAAAATGCCGAGTTGGTCCCTCCTCCGCTCATACACGCATACAAACAAAGGAAGTATCAGAAAATAAAAAAAATGAATTACAATAATGAAAATCAAAGGCCAGTCAAGGGTATTTCAGCCAAAAGATGTCATTATAAAACCAAGAGACAAAATCACATAGATGGCAGAGGGTGAATATGAATATAGACAAAAGGAATTACAGCAAGGAGAAACAAATCACGAATTTTTATATTTTCTTATATATACAAATTCAGTGTAATTTTGGATATAAAAGAGCTGAAACCTAAACATTATAAGGAGATTGATTTTCTTCGAAAGGAATAGAAAGCAAGAAAAAGAAAAAAAGGCCTCAAGTTTCGAGGTATCTCTTTTCTTTTTTAAAGCATCATAGCATCTAAAAAACTAGGGTTTAGTGTTTTACCTTTGGTTTTTTGGATCCCTTTGAGTCGATTTGCCTTCCCCACCGTTGACAAGCCATCCGGCCTCCTAAGTTCATACATGGTAAAACATTAGGGATAGTAACCAAAGAAAGAGGAAGGTTTTCGATTTCAAAAGGAGAGAACTTGGTTTCGTTTTTTTTAAATAAGGGGGCTTTGGTTATGTTTTAGTTTTTTTAAAAGGAAAGAGACCATGTTTCGAGAAAAGGGGTCTCAGATCTAGTTTTAAGGAGAAAAAAAAGTTGTTTTTGAGTTTTAGGGTTCGTCGGCCGCCGAATAGTGGCCGTTTTCTGGGTTTTTTCCTTCGATGAGCGGCGGTGTTCATCGAAGGTTGAGAGAAGGGAAAGGGTTCAGGAGCTTTGTTTCTTAAAATGGCCAAAGGGTCTTTATATACTGTTTTAAGCTTCTAAAAATGGTTTATTGTTGTTTTAAGGACCTCAGCGTTCTTGTAATATCACATTTAACCCTTCCGCCCAAGCCATTCTGTGTTTTGATTTTGCTTCCCTAGTCCCTCTAACTTTCAAAAACATTTCAATCGCTTCCTCTTTCTTTTATTTCGTTCCTCAAAGTTTGATTTCATTCAATTTGGTCATTTTCCAGTGTTAAAACCCCTTTTTTGGTTGTTTCTTTTTCATGCATTTTAATTTAAATCTTGCATCACTTTTTGCTATTAATTTCCAGCTTTTAATTCATGTTGTTATTTATGTTCTTGTTTTATTTTGGTTGTGGATTTATATGCTTAATGTGGCTTTGACATATATGTTTGTTCTATGTTTAGTATATCATATAATGTATAGTTCTCATGTGTATAATATACGTTATATGAAATATAATTTTTATTTATGTAGTATATAATATGGTCTTTTATGAATATAATATATGCTACACATAATATAGTTTTTATGTATATTGTATAGTTTTTATTATATGCATAGTATATATATAACATACGGTATAACCTATGTTTTTATGATAATGTAGTACATATATGACAGTTTTTTTTATATAAAATATCACGTGTTCCTTTTAAAAACAATGTGTAATATATGTCTTATAATATGTAGTTTCTTTTTCTTTTATAACATTATATTATAAAGTTTCTATAATATATAATAAAGTTTTTATATGTATAAAGTTTTTTACGACATGTATAATATATAGGTTTTATAATTTATCTATATATGGTATATATAATATAATTTTTATGATAAACTATAAATGTATGTTTTTTTTTCTTTAAAAAATATATAATATAAGATGTTTATAATACTTATACAATATAAAGTTTGTTTTTTTGTAATGCATATATAATATAGGTTTTTCATATATATAGTACATAGCTTTTAAAATATGTAATATAGTTTCGAATATATATATATATAATGTTTTTTAAATATGTGTTATAATAAACATTTATAATATGTGCTTTTTGGGCCTTGTTGTGCTTTGGGCTTAGAATGTTAGCTTATACAGTTTAGGCTTTGCATTGTTTTGGGCTTTGGGCTTGCAAGGTTGGTCTTAGGTTAATTAGGCAAATTAATTTAATTAGTTTAAAATCGCGTGCTCATCTTATAGGGGCACAATCTTTAAATTAATTAGATTAATTTATGATTAATTTTTAGAGCCATAGTTAGACCTAGGGTTCGAATTAATTTAGTAGATTTAAATTTACCCTTGGCTTATAGGGATAAACGTTAAATTCGTTAAATTAATTGGACACTCATTAATTACCTTTAAGATAAAATTAATATGGAAATTAGATTGACATTTAAATTAAAATCGCGATCAATTAACTTGATTTGTTTTAAATAGTATCCTTGGCTTATTAGAATATTAGTTTAAAACCGATCGAATTAATTGCCATGTCATAAGATAATTCATAATTTATAAAGTTTTTTCTAGTTTTTAAGGTTAATTAATTTAGGGTTAATAGTAGATTCACTTAGTCAAAAATTAGATCACTAATTGAACTCTATAATTTGGGCCTTTTAGGTTAGGTCTTTAGTGGGCCTTTGTGTGTTTATTTCCAAGCCTCTTGTGTGACATACATTTATAATTGTCATTCATTTGACTTTTAATTTTGATTGCTTAATTAATTTAAATCATAAAAGAGGTATTTATTAGTTTCGATATTTGGGTCGTAACAGTCCTAGCTTGATGGATGTTGACCAAATATTTGAATTAATCCTTACCGTCCCAAGGTAAATGATAATTAAAGATCGACAAATCATCACATCATATTTAAATGCTCGCATCATGCATACAGGTGACATACGAGATTCGAATCATAAATTAACACGGCAGTCAGGCTTATATGATGTCGATTTAATCTACGGTCAGATGTATCGTCATCCTTATTAATTAAATGTACAGTTAATTTGAACCCACCAATTCGATAAAGCCCGTTCAATTAAGTCAATTTTCATTTAAGGATGCTAAATTCAATTCAATTTAAATTTCTACAATTTTCATCCTTTTGAAAGCAACAAATATTTTGATACTGATTTTTGGGTGTGATGGGGGTGCTAATCCTTCCCCATACGTAACCAACTCCCGAAACCTTTTAAATTGAATCTCTGGTTTTTTGGTGTCCGGACTACCTTATCCAAGTGGCCGGTGGCGACTCCAAAATTTTTATTATTTTCAAAAGAAATAGAATTTTCAAAAAAAATCTCTTTAAACCAAGATTTCAAGAATGGTTTGGGGATAACCCGTGGTAACGAAAAACAATTTTTTTAAAAGAAAAGTGGAAAAGGTCGCTACAATTTGTATATCTTATATGATTATAGAAAATCGTTTAAATTAGAACCAATTAATATCTTAATATTATAAATGTTTACAATTAAATTTAAACAATAACTCAAGTAACTTAACTAAAAAAAATTCAAATTAAATTTAACTTAAAAAATTATATTAATCAACTCCACTAACTCTAAACTTTTTTAGTGAAAGTGTCACCCTTACTCTAGTTTCTTTATTTACACGGAAAATGACAATTAACCCTTAGTGACTTCAATTAAAAATGAGGGTAGTTAAATAATTTTACTTCAAATTATATATTTGCCTAAGCAAGAAAAATAGGAATTAATCGGAATATCAGCGATGGCGTGCATGACGATGTTGCATTTCGTTTCCGTAACGCGTCCGTGGAGGCCGCTGCAAACAAACGGGAATTTCCATTCCGTCAAAACGTGGAGGTGCTTTGGAATTCCGGCGGCGAAGAGACGGAGCTGTGTAGTTAGGGTTCGAGACGTTCATTTCTGGAAACGGGCTCAGAAGCTGAATTGCTCTAACTACGAAGCGTCGTCGTCTTCGTCGTCCGAGGACGATGACCTCGAGCAAGGCCTGCCTCAGGAAGCCGTTCTCAAAGCAATTTCAGGTTCCATTTATCGTTTGAATTGAACTTTATTTTGCTTTGTGAGTATTTTTTTTGGGTGGATTTGTTTGTTTCTTTTTGTTTGGACAAGGATTACTATATTTATGTAGCATTCATTAGTATAAAATAGAACTGAATGCATAAGCAGGAGTACTTAGACGAGGCGTTGGTTTAATGGCAAGGAGGAGGTTCTGGAACCTTGAGTTTTCAGGTTCAATTCTCAGAGTTTAGTACAGATTTATTCGTGACTCAGTGAGTGAGTTTGAGTTCGTAAGTTTGAACTCAGTCAGTGCATGTAATTACCGATAGAATTTGATGCTTGCTTAAACCCTTGCAGTTTATCTTTTGCTTTTCCATGTACTTTTATTATTGGTATAATAAGTCTTGGTTTTGGAATTCAGAGGTATATATTATACACTCCTAATATCCGATGATCCTATCAAGGTTTCGGACAATTGTTTAGTTGCTTTTAAACTAAATTCGAATAGATAAGTTCATATTATTGGCCATTTCATTATTCAGATGTCCGTGATACATGCACCTCGTTAGCCCTGTGACGATGAATGGTTTGAGATTGTTTCGGCTGCTTAATTCCGTTTTTGTTTAACTTGTCAGGTCAACTCATACCCTACCGTTTGAGGATTTACTGCAATTGGAACTGGAGGTGATGATTTTGTGCAATCTATGGTTGTTGCCGTGGAATCTGTGATACAATAACCAATTCCCGAGGTACCTATACGGCTGTGTATTTTACTGCTGAAAATCAATTTCCGATCAACATGTCTGTTTATGCATTTGAAAGTATACAACAGAATTTGAGATGACATTTTAGTCTATAAGCTGATGCACTAGGGAGTTTTCTGATGGAAAATAAGTAGATTCTCGAGAATTCCCCTTTCACATTGCACATTTTTGGATCATATAGAACAAATTATCGCCTATGGAAACCTCAGAATGTGCATTATATTAGCTTGTATTACTTATCAGTCAGATTTGACTGAAGGATGAACTTGGAAACTTTTACATAATATTGGAGCTAATAGGAGTTTAGAAGAAACCTGAAGTTCGGATGGAATCGGAATTATTGCAACCATTGAAATTGAGTACCTCGTAGTCATGTAGCATTGGGTGCTAGAGAGTAACTGCCTGCGTAAGGATGTTACTCTGCATAACTCTGTTGCAGCATTCTATTGATTTTGGGGATTGGAGCTGCAAACCTAGTTCTTTGAAGGGCGAGAAGAATGCACCAACAATGGACTCAAATGCTCCGGTGTATATTGTGGGTCATTTGATGACCTGTTTGAAGAAAGGCTAATTTATTTAGCATTTGGGCAACTTTGATCTGAGACACTTAAATTTCTATCGGGGAAAATAGATTCGGTTTAGGCAAAGATTGGAGTTATATGTTATGTGGGCATTTCTTCATGGTGAGAAAAAAGAACATGGGTTTAAGTTGATGAACTTGTGACTTGATGACGCTGTTTCCCCCCAAAAGGTTGCATGACAAGGAAATATTCATGATGAATTGTTTGAGTTCTTTTTCTTTTTGCAGAAATATTTTACTTCTGGGATCGGGGTTGAAATATAACTGCTCTTTCCAATTTCTCTTCTGCTTCTTTTCATATGCGATACATCTAACAAGTTGTCGTGACAGGGTCGGGTGAAGCAGAAGTTCTCATCGAAGGGGAAATACATATCCGTTAACATTGGCCCCGTCCAAGTTGTTTCTAGTGAACAGGTCTGTGTCTCTCTTTAACACGAAGCACACACACTCGCCCGTGCATGCATACAAACTACTAGTATAAGACCAATAAGAAAAATGAAGGTAAAAAATTGCCCGAAATAAGGTAGGGTTGTACTTTTAAATCTGATAGAACTTGTGTTGCATTCCACAGGTTCAAGCCGTATATAAATTATTGTTTTGAGTTGAATGTGATCATGTAGACTTCCTGGGTTTCTTTTGGTTTACTATCTGGGTTGGTTGATGCTACTTTGAGTAACCAAAAGGCGAGGAATGTCTCTTTGCTGAGCCAAGTCGATCTGTTAGTTGGTTTATTTGTATGTTGTATATGTAGCATTGATCATCAAATTACTTCTAAATTCATAATCTTTAGGATTTGCTTTTTTTTAACAATGAAAACTGAATTTTATTAAAAAAATTATGGAAGATATTATAAATACAAGACATTCAGAAGGGGGAATAATGAGATTAGTCTACCAAAATCTCACACAAAAACTTAAAAGTGCAAAAGAAAATATTTCCATAGAGATTTGTATACCGCTAAAAATCTAGAAGCCTTCCTGAATCTCCTTTTGTCTTTGTCCAAATGAGACGCATTACAGGATAAAAGAGGAGTGGTGAGCGAGCTAAATTATCAGGTAGATTGCTCTGCTACCTAAGATTATTTACATCGGCAAACTATCAACCGAGTGGGATCTATCTTTCTATGACCACTATTAGTACTTATAAACACCTATCGCCACGTGTCGAAACTAGAATGAGTAAGACCACGAATGATGTAACACAAGGGACGCCCGACGGTGAGCGTTAGGAAGCCTATGAATTGCAACGCGAAGGACCACCTGCGAACTATGTAAAACCCTTTGCGATCTATGGTGAACAAACGAGACTACGAGCAACATCGCACCTCACCCGGTAACCACGTGGTTATACATGTGCCCACTACGGATGCCAAGGGGAACCTAGAATATCAAGTCATAGCCCGTCCAATCAACGCGCCACGACAATCCTACTATGACACATGTCTAGGTAGTATAAAATAGGACATGTAGTAGGAAGGAGAAATAGATCGGCCGTTCCAAACACCATCACCACCCTAAAAACAAGAGCGGTAAGCAAGCTCTGACCCAGAATGGGTATCTCGACCATCGTTGGGCCACCATCTCTAGTCCCTGTTCATTTTGACCGTCAACAATTGGCGCGACGAGCGTGGATCGAACACATGACCTTCAAATCTTAGACGGATGCTCTCCCAGCTGAGACATATATGGAGGAATGGACGGAGATATGAAAGAAGGGGGAAGAAGGAGAAAAAGAAACCTTCCCTTTCGAGCCGAAAGTAGCCAACTGACCAGCATGTAGAATAAATCGAGAATCACGGGCCAGTCAAGAGAAACAACCAAAACAAGCAGAGAAGATGCGCATGCATGTAATAAAAATCAGTCACGAAGCCACAACCCATCGATTAGAAGAGGAAAACAACAAGCTATGATAAAGAAAAAGACCCTCAAGCATGTAGAGGTTTAGATGAGAGATGTAAAGCCAAGATCGCCACAAGCGACATGGCGGAGAGCAGGAGCATAAAAGGCAAAAAGTCCGGATGGGGGATGTAAGGAACCCTCATAATCCTCCTGCCGGAAGAAATGAAGTAACTCATGCTGATGAAATTCGAAGTTATAAAACATTGATTTTCATCAACTGCTCCCTCGTAGGCTCTCTGATGGTTGGAATAATTATCAAGGTTGGCGTCCGACGTAAAGCTGCAGAACATTTAACAGCTAACCATGGTAGCGAGGACATGAGAGAACGAAAACTCGTCACAAAGCAGAGACGCACTAGACATATAAAGGTATGACCTAACTTACAATGTTTAATATGCATTTCGTTTTCATCTTTCGTCATTATGTACATTCCATGGCACACTCTATGCGAATCTTTTGATTAACGAAAATATCTTTTTTACTAATATTTTTATTCAGTCCCCATTTCTCCCCAAAGATGAAAGGCTCGCTAGCCACTCCCAAAGCGAGTGTGTAACGATCGTCGCTTCCAAAGCAAGCGAGCCAAAACAACCAAAGGGTCGTATGAGCGTCCGCCACTTTCAAGAAGTGTGCATAGAGAAATCAACTCAACGATCGCCACTTCCAAAGCAAGTGAGAGGGTTTTCCACTTTCAAGAAGTGTGCATAGAGGAATCAGTTCAACGATCGCCGCTTCTAAAGTAAGCGAGCCAAAACGACCAAAAGACCATATGAGCGTCCGTCACTTTTCAAAAAGTTGCATAGAAGAATTAGCTCAACGATCGCTGCTTCCAAAGCAAGCGAGCCAAAACAACCAAAGGGTCACATGAGCGTTCGCCACTTTCAAGAAGTGTGCATAGAGGAATCAGCAAAGGGCTGCGCGAGCTTCCCCCAAACGTACTGCCCATAAAACAAGGCCATATTATTCGCATGCAAGAATAATAAGCATACCAAGAAAATAATAACCATGCACAAACTGAGGGACGATACATTATCTCCATTAAGAGATGTGTAACCCAGAAGAAAAGTACTCGTATACAATATTCCAAGAGAATAATCACTAGCAAAATACAAATATGCGAACGAGAGCGTCGTACATTATCGAACGAAATAAACATATAGTCTATCCATTGAAAGTTAATACAATACACGAATAATTCAGTGAAATTAAATGATCACATTACTACAAATACTAATAGAAATGAGCTTTTCTATATAAACAAAATAAATGAACATTGTAATCATACAACCAAACAATGTGAGAACTACTTAAAGATTCTTCTAGGCGAGCTTAATCTAAGGAAGACCAAAGGTCGATAGTAAGTCCCACCGTGGAGATAAAAACGAGTTTTTTAAGGAAGAAGGTAGAGCGCATAGAGATGACAAACATCCCTTAGTCCCGCTTCAATTGCACCTTGAAGATAATCGAACGCAAATTGTTTATTACCACAGTTGCTGACGCCTTAAGCACCCACCTTGATTTTATATACACAAGGAGGACGACAAATGCCTATCATATTCACAGGTATAATGCGGCCTGCATTCGCCGCAACCCAATGTGGTTCCAAACACCGACTAACAAAAATATCTGGAGAACCTTGTTCTCAAGATATTCCAAACACAGTGTCCGTCCGCATCCTTCACTACCAATGGCCACTCATAACCTTTCGAATCTTATTGTATGTCGATACAAACAACACAGACACTAAATAAACCTACCCGGATCTACAAAACAAAGTTTCGGCACACCATTTGACACAATAAACATGTTTGTCCCCTCTCTTCCCTCAAGATCGCACGAACAAAGTTATAAAACAAAAAAAATCACAAAAGAAAGTGTAAGCCACCTATAAATCAATTTATGAAAACAAAACCTAGGAAATTCCTATTTATATCAAAGGGTAAAAACTCAAAACCCTAACTTTCCAAATCCCAATATGAACAACTACTAGATGAGCATTCACTTCTCAAATCTACAAATCTTAAGAAAATATCTCTCAATACGCAGCCTCCAAACTCCTAATCAATAAACGCATGAATAGTCCCATACACCTATCAAAGCCAATCAAAACTTTCTGTTTTCGTCATGGTCTAGCTCAGATTGTCTAAATCATCATAAAAGCTAACACACATCAAACGTAATACACAAATGTCAAGGAGCGTAATTACAATAACAAATACAATACCAAACAAAACAAAAAAGAAGAAGAGACATCATAAAATGAATTATGCTAAGTGTCAATACAACCAAAAACTACAAATAATACAAAAGCAACCAAATACAACGACAACTAGAAAAATCAAACAACAAGGGGCACAAAACCCATTAGTGCATCGCACGCCAAACAATGAAAATACTTTGGCAAATCCATTCTCATAAGAAAGCCAAAACTCTTTTTCGACATCAAATAGTTAACAAAATACGAAGTTAAACATCACAAAATGCAAAAGGAAACCACAACATAAACAATTTTCACCGATATAGTTGATGTCACAACTAAAGAAATCAAAATCTCGCTTATTTAGATCCAAAGAAAATACTAAAATAATTCTGATATTAAAACAAATTTTGATCATTTGTCTAAAACAATTTTGCTTATTTTGTATTTAGTAAGGTCTGTTGACTTCGTATATCATTACGCTGTAAATAAGCGATCTTATCATAGATCCATTGCGGTCATGAAATTATACAATAGTGGAACATCAACCTCAGTTGCCATCTCGAGCAAGGGGCATAACCGCCAATTCACAATATGCTACACAGTACGTACGACTTCTAAAAGAAGCGAAATTACTTTACCCTAAAGAGAATGCAAGCATGCAGCAAAAACCATTCGCCATTTCTGCGTGTTACAAACTTTTAATATTGAAAGCAGGTACACACAACCAATTCCTTGCGCGACCATTTAAGTAGGTCTACTACAAAGTTCCTTGCGACCATATTTAAAAAGAAAAACACAAAGAAAATCCAATTTCACTTTATACGCCATTTACTTGAAAACGACAAACATCACAATGCAATATTTTACTGCCCATGAGTAACAGCTCTAACAAAATTAACTAACAACGCAGGAGCACAGCTTACTTCGCAAAAGCCATATCGTTCTATGAGAAACAAAACAAAGCAAATATAAAAATAGTAGCAACATTTCCAAAAACAAGTGAAAAACATGAAGTGTCATTAACACACAATTCAAAAGGAAACAAAAAACCCACAAATTTCTTACTTACTAGGGAGCAAGAGACAACCTAACCAAAAATACATACATAATAACAATATAAATATATATTATTAACATACCAATACAAGGCAAGACTGCGAATGTACTAAAAGTTTGCGATCTAGATCCCTACTTTAAATTTTAGCTATCAAAGGTTTCTTGCTATTACTCCAAAGCACCTAATTTTGCAAGAACAAGTTTCATTACTCCAAGCTTTCTTTGGCTTGAGTTGAACAACCCCATTGACCATGCGCAGAGGGCAAGATAGAAACAGGAGAAAACAAAAGGAGGGGGAATACAATACGAGCACTAAAATACAAGCGTAATTTCAACTAGTATTATTTTCTTGAGCAATCTTGGGTTGCTACTCTATTTGGCACGTGGAGTTTTATTTCTCTAGATATTTGGCTTGACTTGTATTTGTCGCAACCAGCTCCTTATTTCCCTACTGTTAGGAACTGTGTTTTGATCTATGACCTTGGTAGTGTCATCTATAATCACGCCTATCTTGTTGAGCACAAGACTCACAACGAATATAGGTTGTCCAACGTTGGTTGAATAAAGTGGGCTACTTAATGTGTCTGGTAGAATGTGATCACAATATCCACCTTTAAAAAAGTAACAAGCATCTATCTTATTGTACCCCCTTGACCCGGTCTAGACGCAAAACCGAACCGAGCGAGCTACATTAGGTTTACCGAAACAAATCCATAAAGATTAAAGCTCAAATTACGTTCATTTTTTCTTTTATCTTATCTAGATGCAACATTATATCCTATGGTGTGCATACTTGCAGCGTGTGAAATTTCAACTTAATCGGGCGTCGAATCAACATCCAATTGCAATTTAGGGACCAAAGTGCAATTCTAGAAAATTACAGAGACTTAATCCATTTTGAAGTTACCAATCCTTAATTAGTCAGATTTCATTCTCACATGTCAAAAACCAGTTTAAAATGACCATTCGAACTCATTTAATTGCATGCATAACAATCAGGGACCAATACGGAAGAATCTCAAAACATAAAATAATCCATAACTACCATAATAGCTAATCGTACCGATACGGTTCTGTAGTGACCTTTTTCATTGAAAATAAATAAAATATCAGTTTGGTGCTAGGGGATCCCCATATTTTGAAAGATCGTTTTTTTTTTGGAAAATGATGAAGACTTGGAAAATCGATTTGATTTGAAAATAAGACTTGGAGTCGCCACCGGCCACTTGGATGAGGTAGGCCGAACACCGAAAAAACAAAGATTCTATTTAAAAGGGGTCGAGAGTTGGTTACGTATGGGGAAGGATTAGCACCCTCATCACGCCCGGAAATTGGTACCAAAATATTTGTTGCTTTTAAAAGGATAAAAAATGATGAAATTTAAATTGAATTTAATTTTGCATCCTTAAATGAAAATTGACCTTAATTACACGAGCCTTATTGAATTGGTGGGTTCAAATTAACTGGACATTTAATTAATAAGGATGACGATACGTCGAACCATAGATTAAACCGACATTACACAAGCTTGACTACTATGTTAATTTATGGTTCGAATCTCATACGTCACCTTTATGTATGGTGCAAACAGTTAAGATATGATGTGATGATTTTGTCAAATTTTAATCTTATCATTTACCTTGGGACGATAAAGATTAATTCAAATATTTCGTCAACATCCTTTGAGCTCGGATTGTTACGACACAAATATCAGAATTAATAAATATCTTTTTATAATTTAAATTGTTTAATGTGCAATCGAAATAAAGGGTCACATGAATTACAATTAAAATGGATGTCACAAAAAGACTTGAAATTTAAATACACAAAAGGCCCACTAAAGCCCTAACCCTAAAAGCTCAAATTATGAAAAACTAATTATCGATCTAATTATTAACTAAGTGAGTCTAATATTAACCTACTATTAATTAAACCCTAAAACTAGCAAACCCTAATAAATTATAGATTATTTTGTATCAAGATAATTAAATAAATTAATTTTAAACTATAATCCTAATGAGCCAAGGATTCTATTTAAAATGAATTGAATTAATCAAACATGGTTTTTGATTTAAATGTCCATCTAGGTTCAAGGTTAATTTCATCCTAAAAAGGGTAATTAAGAAGTATTCAATTAATTTGATGAATTTAACATTTGTCCCAATAAGTCAAGGGTAAATTTAAATTCACTAAATCAATTCGAACCTTAATCTAACAAAGGCTCTAAAAAATTAATCTTAAATTAATTTAAAGATCGTGCCCCTATGAGACGAGCACACGATTTAAATTAACTAAATTAATCTAATCTAAGAGCCTAATCTAACAAGCCGAAAACCACCTAAACTAACAAGCCCGAAGCCCAAGCATATAAATTTATATATTATATAAAAATATTATGTCTTATATGTTTTATGAAAACATATAAATTATATTTATGCTATGTAAAAAAAACTATATTAAAAACATATTATACATTACATGAAAACTATATGTCATATATTATATAAAAAACCATATTATATATATTATAAAAAAATTATATTAAAAACTATATATAATATAAAAATTATGTATTACATAAAAAATATTATATATTATAAAAATATATTATATACATAAAAAATATACTATATTGTATATAAAAACTATAGATCTTAACAAAACTATATGCTATATATGGATTATATAAAAACTATATTCTATACACTATACCATATATTATAAAAACTATACAATATTATAACATATATTAAAAACTATATACTAAGCACATATTCAACCAAACAACAATATAACAATATTTAACATTAAAATAAAAAACTAGAAATTAAGGCAAAAAATAAATATGCATGATGGAAGTGATTTTCAAAGAGGTTGCAAACACTGGAAACATGACTAATTTGACAGAAAAAAACAAAATCTGAGGACCAAGATATGAAAAAAGGTCTGATTAAACATGGGGACGAAATTAAAAATGTTTAAAACATTTCAAGAACCGGAAGGGTGATTATGAAAGGTGAAATGGCCTGAGGTGTGATTAAACCAAGCGGAGGGACCAATGCTGCGATTTTAAGATGCAGAATGACCTTTTGTGTGAATATAGAGATGCGGGAGGGTTTAGAACGCGAATAAACCTTTTCTAAAAAAGGTTGAATATAAAACTCGATATTAACAAGCATCAGCCCCATTTTCCCTATTTTTTGAAACTGAAATCCAAGAAAAACTTTCATTTCTCTCTCGGCCTTGGATGAGCGCCGCCACTTATCGAGGCAAAACCCGTAAAACACCTCACCTTCGCTGTGTCAGCCGCTGCTCGCTGGTGGCCGGTGAATCAAAAGCCTAAAAAAATTCATTTTCCTGATCTAAAACCAGATCCAACTTCCCTTTTTTTTGAAAATCAGCTTTCCCCTTTTTCAAAGCCTCAAAACTAGACGCAAGAGAACCCTCTTTCCAGTAAAAAAACAAAAACCCTAATCGGCCTTTCATTCCCCATCGGTTCACCCAACACAACTGAGGAAGTCGAAGGGTTTATTGCCGGCAGAAGAGAGCGTAACGAACGCTAGGAAGAGGAAACAATGCAAAGGTAAAAACGCTAAACCCTAGTTTTTTTTTTGCTTCGAAATGAAATAAAATGAAGAGAATATGAGAATACCTCTGAAAAGCAAGGTTGCTTTCTATTGCTTTTTGAATCCCTTTCTCGCTAGGGTTACAAATGGTTTGTTGCTTCGGTTATATAGCTGAAATATTACATGTTTTTACATAAATTAGAAAAAAACAAAAAATATCAGTTTGTCCCTTTGATTTTTCTGATTTTTGTGGTTGCCTCCTTCTGACATTCTTGTTATTTGTTTGCTTGCGAGGAGGGGAGAGGGGACCAGAGGGGCATATGCTAGCGTGGTTGAGGACGTGGAGGCCACTGCTACCATGGCACTGAGGCGGAGACGATGTGGCGCAGATGGAATTTGGATGGGCGCTCCTTCAATCTGGGCCATCCAATCACGAACCAAATATGAAGGTTGGGATCCATGCGGCGCAACCAACAAAGCTCAATTAGGTTTCTGTTGTGTTATCATATTTAGAGCTTAGGGTTTGGGCCAAACGGGCCAGATACATGTATTATATATTTTTGTAGATGGGTTTAATATATATATATATGGATTGAATTTATATAAACATGGGTTTTATGTTTATGTAAAATGTATATATGGGCTGGTGTGTGTGTGTGTATATATATATAAGCTAAAAATGTATGGTTTTTATTTATAAAGTGTATATTGGTTATTCAAATCTCGGACGAAATATGGCTATTACAGGTCCCAAGGAGTATCGATACGGGGGATACAATAACCAAAAACCAGTTCCAATAGCTCAAAACCGTACCGATACAACTCTTCGCGTATTGGTATGCCTTGAAAAATTTCACTAGGCTATACCGATTCGGAGCCCCGCGTATCGGTACACCTGGACCTGTAATGTCCACTTTTACTGGTTTTTCATACTCTCATGGATTTGAATACATTTCAACATGTCTCAAACCTATACCAAAATACTCTCAAGATCAAACCTCATCAAAACATCACAAAAATAGAACCATAACATGGCATCACACTTCAATTGCAAGCCCTAAAAACATATTAAAAATATTAGGTAAAATAACTCCTTAAAGATTCAAAGTTTTGATCATTTTCCAAAACAGCCACTAAAAATAGTTTTCAATCTTTACATTTTGGTCACTATCCACAATGTCCAATTTCCAAATTCCAATTTCCAAAATTGACTTTACCAAAAATATCCATATATTAAACAATGATTTTTAGATATTTTCTCAATATTTTTCACGCATCAAAAATATTTAATCTGATTTTAAATCCCGAATCTGACTTGAATCTCTAACCCGGTCCATCGGACCGTCCAATCATCCTATAAACCTCTAGGCCCAAAATTTGGGCGTTACAAGTCTCCCCCACTTATGAATTTTTTTTTTCGAAATTTACCTGCAGGAAACAAATGCGGAAACTGTTTCAACATGTCCGTCTTGCTCTCACACGTAGCCTTCTCAACTCCATGATGTTGCCATGACACCTTAACAAGCTCAATCGTCTTGCCACGAAGAACTTTGCTGCTAGAGTCAAGGATCTCTACAGGTTCTTCATCATAAGACAAATCCAATTGTAACTCAATATCCTCCACCGGTATAACATGTAATGGATCTGACCGATACCTCCGCAACATCGACAATTGAAACACATCATGAATTTTCTCCAACTCGGGAGGTAACCTCAAATGATAAGCAACAAGACCAACTCACTCCACAACCTCATACGATCCAATAAACCTCAAACTAAGCTTAACTTTACGTCCGAATCACATCACCTTCTTCCAAGGTGACACTTTCAAAAACACGTGATCACCAACCACATACTCAATCTCTCTACGCTTTAAATTCGCGTAGGATTTTTGGCGATCTGAAGCAGCTTTCAAACGATCACAAATGAGCTTCACTTTCTCATTCGTATCTTTCAACACATCCAGCCAGGAAACATGCTTTTCCCTAACCTCGGCCCAACACAAAGGTGTACAACACTTCCTATCATACAAGGTCTCATACGGTGCCATTTGTATACTAGCATGATAACTGTTATTATAGGCAAACTCCACCAATGGCAACTATTTTCCCCAAGTTCCTTGGAACTCAATAATACAACACCTCAACATATCCTCCAAGACATGGATCAAACAATCCGACTAACCATCCGTTTGAGGATGATACGAAGTACTGAAATTCAAACGTGTCCCAAATCTTGGTGCAAACACTCTTAAAACCTTATTGTAAACCGCAAATCCCTATCCAATACTATAGACTTAGGCACTTCGTGCAAATGCACAATTTTAAAAATATATAAGTCCACCAACTTATCCAAAGTATACGTCGTATACACTAGTACAAAATGTGCATACTTCGTAAATCGATCCACAATCACCCAAGTGGAATCCTTTTTAGTGGGTGTTAACGGCAACCCAGACACAAAATCCATGCTTATTCTTTCCCATTTCTATTCTGGTATCCTCAACGGTTGCAACAACCCAGAAGGAAACTGATGTTCAGCCTTAACACGCTGACACACCATACACCTAGTAACAAAATCAACCACATCTTTCTTTAAACCAACCCAATAGTACTCTCCTTTTAAACCTTGATACATCTTAGTACTACCGGGATGCATAGCAAAAGGACTAGCATGAGCCTTAGACAAAATGGTACGCTTCAACTCATCATCATTAGATGCCACTATCTGATCTTAAAACGCAACACTTCATCATCATTAAAATGAAAATCTGTCAGATTCCCATCCATGTCATCCTTAAGATGCAGTACCAACGCATCATTATAAGGTTGATTATCCTTAATCAACTATGACAAAGATGGCTTTACTTTCAACTCGACCAATAAACCTCCATCTCGCGTCACACTCAATTGTGCAAACATCGCCCTTAACTCCACCGCAACTTTCCTACTCAAATCATCAGCTACAACATTAGCCTTTCCCAGATGATACTCAATCGACAAATCATAATCTGTAAGCAACTCCAGCCATCTACATTGCCTAAGATTCAAATCTTTTTGAGTCATCAAATATTTCAAACTCTTATGATTAGTAAGCACCACACTCTTTTCACCATAGAGATAATGTCTCCAAATCTTCAACGTAAACACCACTGCAGCAAGCTCAAGATCATGGGAAGGATAATTATGCTCGTGCACCTTCAACTGTCTAGATGAATAAGCCACAAGTTTTTCTTCTTGCATCACTATAAACAACAAATTCCTTACCCGACTCAGGTTGAATCAAGATAGGAGCTTGCGTTAAAGTTTCTTTCAACTTTTCAAAAGCTCGTTGTCTATCCTCTGACCACTCAAAACTGACATTCTTTTGCAACAACTTAGTCAAAGGAGCAGGGATTTTTGATAAACCATCTACAAACCTACGGTAATACCCAGCCAACCCAAGAAAACTATGAACCTCTAACACGGACTTAGGTGGCTTCCAACCCATCACTGCTTCAATCTTGTGTGGATCAACCCGAATTCCTTCGGCCGACACAATATGCCCAAGGGAAACAACCTCCCTAAGCCAAAAATCACATTTGCTCAACTTGGCATACAACTGATTATTCAACAACGCTTAAAGCACAATCCGCAGATATTTATCATGATCCTCCTTAGTACGAGAGTACACAAGAATATCATCAATAAACACGACCACGAATTGATCCAAAAACTCATAGAACAGCCGATTCATCATATCCATGAATGTAACATAGGCATTAGTCAAACCAAACGGAATCACCAAGAACTCATAATGCCCATACCTCGTACGAAAAGCAGTCTTAGGCACATCCAGATCCTTCACCTTCAACTGATAGTACCTAGACCTCAAATCAATATTAGAAAACACCGAAGCACCTCTAAACTGATCAAACAAATCATCAATCTATGGCAAGAGATACTTATTCTTATTCGTCAACTTGTTCAGTTACCGATAATCAATGTACACCCACATCGTGCCATCCTTCATTTTCACAAACAATACATGCGTACCCCACGGCAAAACACTAGGCCTAATAAACCCTCGATCAAGCAACTCTTGCAGTTGCATCTTTAACTCCTTCGGAGCCATGTGATAGGGAGCAATAGACACTGGAACTGTATTTACATACAACTTAATGCTAAATTCAACATCTCTATTCAGTGGTAAACCTGACAACTCCTCTAGAAAAATACCTAGAAACTCACATAATGTATGGATGTCCTGAACTTTCTTTGATCTCAAATTCATAACACAAGCTAGGAATGCCTGACACCCAAAATCCATCAAACGAATTGCTTCTAGAGCCGAAACAACATTGGAAAAGAGCTTAGCATTATCACCCATGGTTACCACCTCGTAATCATCAACAAGTTCCAAGATAACTCGCTTGGATTCAAAATCAACCATAGCCCTATGCTCGGTCAACCAATCCATACCCAGGATTACATCAAAATCGTGAAACAACAACTCCATCAAATCCACTGCAAACATATGACTTGGAACCGACAAATGACATCTCCTAAACAACCTTATTGTGACAATCGTTGCACCGAAGGAACTAGTTACGTGCATTCCCACATCTATCGGCTCAACAAGTATATTGAGAAAATGCGCATGCTCACACAATATATATGAATACGTAGAACCAGGATCAACCAAAGAAAACAACGACAAAGATTGCAATGTAAGTGTGCCTGCAATCACTTCGATTTTGTTGTATCCCTTGCGATGTGCATACACTCTCGCAGGACCACCACCATCTGGTTGGATAGAAACAGTTTGAGCCACCATCCTTGGACCCTCGTCCCTACGCTGAAACTATCCTTGGCCATGACCATGACTCCTATGTGGTGCAACCGCAGGTGCCCTAGCTTGTCTACCACTATCCAACAACAGACAATCACATCTCAGATGATCGCTTGATCTGCAACTCTAACAAGAGTTAGCAGCAACAACAACAACATGAGCCTGTCCCTCATGAGCCAAACGTGGATAGTTTTAACATGAAGATACAGTTGTCCACCAACTATACGTATCCCCTTGCAACAAAGATACAACACATCCCAACTTACGGGCATCATTACACCTCATTTGATCTAAAATCTGAATAGTACTAGCCATCACACCTCGGATGCCAATCCTTTGTACTCAACTCCTCCCAAACTACAGAGACGCTCCAACGGCAACCTCGTTTGCCGAGTAGCTAGCGCAAGTACATGCACTCCAGCAAGGGCAGCTTGAAAAGCTCCAGTAATAACTTGTATCAAAGGCGCCATGTCACCCAACACTGGCCTAGCTAGCACAGGTGGTGCTTGTTCCACATTCACGGGTGGAATAGGCAGAGAGGGTGGCAATCATCCATGAGGTACAACATCCTCATGATTTCCCTGCCCAACGATAGCAGTAATCGTACCAGATCGTAACTTTCTCCTCGATCCCATCGTGCTAAAATATATAAGGCATGATAATACATCAAAACAAAACAACCATGCCAGCTTCAAGCAAGGATCCAAGACTTCCATTTCAAATTAAAATAGTTCAAACTGTAGTAATAAGGCAATGTGGTCCCAAAACATACCCCAACATGACATATAGCAACCAACAAGCATATAACAATCACCGTACATAGCAAAAATTGGAAATCAACCAATTACAACTTTTCAACAATAATAACCTCATCCCAATTATCGCTAACCTACCTCTAATACCACCAAATGTAAGACCAAACTGAGTGAGCTAGATTGGGTTTGCCAAAACAAACTCATAAAGATTAAAACTCGAATTACGTCCATTTTTTTTCTTTTATCTTATCTAGATGCAACATTATAACATATGGTGTGCATACTAGCAACGGATGAAATTTCAACTCAATCGGGCGTTGAATCGACATCCAATTGCACACAATTGCAATTCTGGAAAATTACAGAGACTTAATCCATTTTGAAGTTACCAATCCATAATTACTGAGGTTTTATGTTCACATGTCAAAAACCAGCTTAAAATAACCATTCGAACTCATTTAATTACATGCATAACAATTAAGGACCAATACGAAAGAATCTTAAAACAAAAATAATCCATAACTACCATAACAGCTAGATGTACCGATACGGTCCCAAGGCGTATCGATACACGAGATACAATAACCAAAAACCAGTTTCCAGTATCTCAAAACCGTACTGATACAGCTCTTCGTGTATCAATACGCCTTGACAAAATTCATTGGGTCGTACTGATACAGAGCCTCGTGTATCGGTACGCCTGGACCTATAGTATCTGTTTTTGCTGGTTTTTCATACTCTCATGGATTTGACTACATTCCAACATGTCTCAAACCTATACCCAAATACTCTCAAGATCAAACCTCATCAAAATATCACAAAAACAATATTATAACATGGCATCACACTTCAATTGCAAGTCTAAAGGCATGCTTCCTAGTTACAAATCTTTCAAAGCATGAAACATAAATCTAAAGCATTAACCAAACATATAAGGCCATTTACAACTCTAAATCAACATAGCAAACTTTCTCAAACAGGGAGTTTAGCAAAACCCTCCCAAAACAACAATGAACCTAATTGTCTTTATTACTACTAGTCTAGTTTGAAAGCATACGTTTATTTAAATCCCTTTAGTTCTCTGCACTGATGAACAAAGCGAGCGTAAGCACACTAGGCTTAGTATGGAGCGCTCAAACAACACACTATCAATGCATATAAAAACCATTTTCCAAAACCATATTGAAAATACTATTTCAAACGTCTTATAAAACATCAAGCCTTGAAAACCATGCACTTAATACTTTCAAAAAATAGCATATTAAACTATATGCAACATGTATCATGGATCAACAGTAAATCTCATTGCTAACCCTCAATTTAAGTCTTCCCATGCATAACAATCCATATGCAAAGCTTAAAGAGTAAATATGCATAAATGAACATTATACATTAATATCCATAAACATGATACATTAACAATTATATTGTCTTTCAAGTGATCATAACCAAGTTCCACTTTACAAAATATTACATCGAATACAGGAATTCAAGAAGTATCCTCTTAACACTTTATACAACCTCAACCGAAATTATGGTACAATCACAACCAGGTACAATCATAACCCAAATCATCGGTTAGGTGTATAATCCACTAACGGGATTTTCGGTACCATATAACCCCTCAATAGTTAGGGTACTCAGGTGGAGTATTCGGTACCTTACAACCCTTCAACACCTGAGGCGACTTTTTATAGTGCACTATCAATCCTATGGCTAACCAACTATATCCAATAACATTTTAAACCACATCACTTGCCAATATAATTCATTTTTAACTATGTACCTCGTTGTTTTTATATGCATCAGATCCAACCATTTCCAAAGCAACAAATCATACTTTAAAACAAGTATTCCACATACTTACATAGGTCATTTACCAAATGCATCCATCATCATTATATGATCAAAAACATTATATAACATGCTTTAAATTATGCATAAACAGTAGGTACCATGTAATTCAAAACAAGTGCATAAAACTAATTTCGTAAAAGCATGACCGATGGAGAAATCTCTTTATACTTACTTCCAAGTTTAAACCAGCATATGAAACTAATTTTAAACTCTCCATATAACCTTTAAACCATTTCAAAGCTGAAATCTATGTTCCCACTCACCGACAACACAAAACTTCATTTGCCAATGCAAATTCAAGCATCCGAAGCCTCCAAAACCTCATCGATAACTATAGGATCAATCTCCCCTATTTTAACCACATAAAAATAGAGGATTAATGCATCATCATGCATCCAAAAATCCCAGCAACATAACTCCCCAACTTCGCCTCATTAAAAACTGACAAACGCCTTCCGAAAACACCTTCCAACTTAACTTAAATGCAACCCAGCCATAATCTATCCATTCAATCCATTAATTACCTTTAATTAACTTCCAAAAATAATAATTATACCTTCAGTATACATAAAACCACCACAACTTCTAAAAAACTCATAACTAGCAACCTAGAAAATTAGAGATTCACATAGTTCCAGGATTCTAATGTTAAAATCAATCTATTAACATTATATAACATAAAAATCATGATTGAAATCAATCAAGAATTCAGCAAAGCAGATCCAATTTGAAAATCACATAATCTCATCAATTAAGCCTTGATTAAACAAATTTCTCATAATTAAATCATCAAAACTCAGTAGAAAACATATATAAAGGATCAATAACTTGGAAATTTCAGTAAAGAACCATTCATTAGAGGAGAAGAATGAATCTTACCTCTAATGAGTGAATTTCCCCTCAATTGGATGTTTAGTTTTGAAAAACAAAGAAATACAATAAGATTTTGTAAAACAAGATTGAAGAATCCATTAAAATTTAAAGGTTTGATAAATCATGATCATTACCTCAAATCTTTGATGCAAATGAGTGTATTTTCCTGAAGGGATTTTGAGAGAAAATTTGAGAGAAAGAAAGTTACATCAAAAGTGTTTTTAGGTAATAACCACCACTTTTAATTAATCCCCTTTAATTTCATTAATTAAAAGCTCATTAAAATAATCCCAATTAAGAGGAAAATTAGATTAAAAACATTAGGTAAAATAGCTCCTTAAAGATTCAAAATTTTGATCCTTTTTCCAAAACAGTCACTAAAAATAGTTTTCAATCGTTACATTTCGGTCACTAACCAAAATGTCCAATTTCAAAATTCTATTTTCCAAAATTGAATTTAAAAAATATACATATATTAAATAATGATTTTTAGATTTTTTTCAATATTTTTCATGCATCAAAAATATTTAATCTGATTTTAAATCCAGAATTCGACTCGAATCTCTAACTCGGTCTACCGGACTGTTTAATCGGCCTATATACTTCTAGGCTCAAAACCGGGGTGTTACACTTATCCTACGCAATAGTCCAAAAAGTTAATCCTTTAGAATCATATCAAATCCCCTTACGTACGTTAGTATTCAAAGGAGTGCGCCAATAAATAAGACAATGTTAGTTCTCTTTATCTAAGAAAAATGTTGATACACATAGCATTATAAGAATGCTAGTAGTGTAACCAAGGTCACCCAAGCGGCGAAAGATAGTTCACTGTATTAGCACAACCAACAATAGGAAAAGCCCATCGCAAATAAAAGATGATGGGCCTTTAACAAACTGAATTAGGTCATAACAATAGTAAAATCGTGCACCCTAGGTTATTTGAGTCATTTTACTCCTTATAATTCAAGTTCTAGCTCGAAATCTAAATCCCATGAAAAGATAAAAGAGCAAAATATTAAGACTTTTTAGATTCTTTACCGCAAAGGTTATTTCAAAAATATCGTCCGTTACAGCAAAATAACATCAAGAATACATTCCAACGTGGGTAAAAGTAACCAAGTAGAGACCTCCCACCTTCAAACGTAGCTTAGCATTCTCCTCAAGAAAGACCTATGCGTTTCTTTTCATATTAATTTAAACACAACCTTGTTCCTAAAGGAAACCCTAACCTCCATCAACAGTCCTCCTAATACTAGAATAAGGTGGGCAAGCACCCTAGCTACTCGAATATAGCTCGAACAATCTTCTGGAAGCAGACTCAGGATAGAACCAATTCTATGTTTCTGACAACTACCTCCAAGGGTAAAACTCATTCCACGGAGCAAGATTTTCCCCGTCTTTGTATAGAGTAACATCGACGGACAAAGGCGCCAAAGGAGTCATTGCAAAACCTAAAACAGACACATGATCAATAGGTACGGCCTCAGGGGGTATATCTTCGGTGGAACAACAAACAACAATAGAATCCATAGTAGTTATTCCTGCAAATAAATTCAAAAAATAAAGTTGTTGTCACAAACTGAACAACAAACTTCCAAACTCAAAACAACAATAAACATCACTTAAAATACCTAAAGGCACACAAGTGATAAGAGAGTCAACACCAACCGCAGCAACGTAAGGGGGGCTAGGAAGTTCAAGCGAAACAAAGGGAGTGTCGCATTTTAACACATGCAAAGCTTCGATAATCCCAACATCAATTACTGGCCTCTTTCCCAATATTTTCCCCGATACCCAAAGCACATATTTTAGAGCCATAAGATCTTATTCGCCTTGTCACACTTTCTCGTGCCACCTCTATAACATCCGCTGACACTCTAGCAAAGGCATTTTCGTTACTAAGCATTTTCTCATTCGCCTAGCGAGTCGTTACCAGACAAAAAGTGTTAGGATGATCAATCACTTTGATTTGGCCAAGTGGGGGTAAATTGGCAATATAAGAAATGGAGGAAAGTAAATGGAAGAATAAAAATTGTGACGCAAGGAATTTATAGTAGTTCAACCTTATAACAAGGTCTACATCCACTACCTTAGCTTCCCACTAAAGATTTCAACAAATTCACTAAGAATTTCTTCCCCTTTTCTAGGCTTAGGAGGAAACCATTACACGATCAAAGCTTTCTACCCAAAGCTTGATCAAGTTCACTCTTTTACAAGAAATTGTTTGCAAACAAAGAAATCCTCAGAAAGGAATGTGTTTGCCCAATTACAAGTACACTTAACCCAAAACTTGAATCAAAAGATTACAATGAATAACACTCAAGTGGCTTACAAAAAAATTGACTCTAATAAGCTCAAAGGTGTTGGATTTGTGCTTGAATGCTTAAGACTTATTGACTTCTTGTTGTTGAAGCTTTAGAGACTTGATTTTATACCCTCTCATTGATTTCTAACCGTTTGGGTAGTTGAGATGTTGAATATAGCCATTGGGCTATATTTTTCCCGTATTAAATGCTATTTGGTCGGCTGCTGTATCGGTACACAAGCTTCTGTATCTATATTTTCCACAAAAAGAAAGAGCCATTGTAAAAAGGGGTATCGATACGCTTGAGGGCGTATCGAAACGGCAGGGTCATATCGGTACAGATTTTGTTTACTAGAATTTGAGGAAAAAGTCCAAGGAAAAATGCATCGGTACGCCTAGAGGCGTATCAGTACGGTATAACCACTTTTCAGAGTTTGGTGATTCCAACAATTGACAAAGTATCAGTCAAAAATTAAATGCAAATATTTTGAAAATCTTAACACCCCGTATCGATACGGTGTTACCCGTACTCGTAACCAAGAACATAATCCCAAGTTTAAGGTCGTATCTAAACGGGAACACCCGTATCGGTACGTTTTTGTAATTAAATTTCCAGTAGCCAAAAGTCGTATCAAAACACCTAAGGACGTATCGATACGCCTAGGCGATTTTGGTTATTTGAGTATCAAAATACTTCGAAAATAGTTGAGGTTCAAGCTTTTGATACAAAACCATTTTAAGTTTGAATCCTTGTCATTTTGTGAGACTTTTTGAATACTTAAAAATTTATTCAAGTTTACAAAGTGGTCCTAAAACTCTTTGTTATATCAAAATCAAATATTAGTTTTATAATCTCCCCCCTTTTGATATAACAAAACTAAATTAAAATTTGAAGTAAGTTTTGAAAAACACTTCGCTTACTTTAAGGCTAAAAGATTTGATTTTAAAAAACTTTTAAAATATTTGATCTCAATTTCTTCTTCCCTTTTTTGTTAGATCAAAATCAATGGGATATCATAAAGCAAGATATAATCAATGAATAACTCCAAGCAGTTAGGGAAACAACATAGATATCATTAAAATTCAAAACATAATATTCAAAGCAACTTTAAATTCCAACTTTAATCCTAAAAACATAAACCAAAAGAAAATAAAGCATAAAGCATTGGAGTTCATAAAACAAAGACATAAGTGCATAAAACTTAAATCCTAACATGATATGATATGTATGAGATGCAAGAGCCTAAAGAGCGTCTTCATCTTCCTTATCTTCATCCTCTTCATCTTCGTCCATATCATTGTTTCCAAGAGAATGTTTCCACTCTCCATGAAAAGCGGTGAGAGATATGTCCATCGAAGCTTAACGATTCTCGATTGAGGTAACTCTAGCCTCTAAGAATGCCAAACAAGTATCAAAAGATGTAAAACAAGTATCAAGAGTTATGAAACCTGAGTTCATAATTGTATCCAAAGAAGCAAACTTCCCATCAAGATAAGCCATAAGTGCATCAAAAGAAGTTTGAGCAACCGGAGCTTCCGCAACTTGAGGAGCAACTACTAGATAGAGTTGAGCATCTTGAGGGAGATCCGCAATACGGATCCATTGTCCATTATAAATAATGAACTTGGCTCAGCAAAGGGAACGCTCATCAATAGAATCGGTGAAAGGTTCGGCAAGATCATAGGAGCAATCAACACCAATTTTGTGAAACAAGTAGCTCAAAGCGGTGCCATAGGTGAAGGATAAAACAAGAGTAGTATGGAAATTTTGCACAAAGAAGACAATCTCGGTAAACATAATTTGAGCAAGGTTAGGACACTTACCCTCACGAAAGCAACGAAGCCAAAAATTATCGACTTGGGGGATCGTAGAGAATTTACCACCTGATGGTCAAAACCAGCAAGTGATAGGAAGGTGAAGGAAGCGATCAGAAGCATCAAGCATGGTCATGGAGCTACTTTGAACATGTCCTAAAGAGTCATCATCATCTATTCCCACATCCTCAAAACCTAAAAAGTTTGCTAAAATAGAGGAATTAATTTGAAATTTCTTTCCCATAAAATAAGATTCAATAGCAATAACTTTGGATTTATCTTGGTTATAAATACATCGGGCATTGGAGTAAAAAATAAGGACAAGATTTCGGTCTAAAATACCGGGCATGCTTAAAAAAACCATGAACTTACATTGATTCATTAAATCAATATATCTAAAATTAAATTGTTTGGAAGTCATGAAAGTGATAGAAGCCACATGCTCACGGCAGATTTGAAATTTTGGTAATGTTTAAAGCAATCAATGGCATTAGGATATCGAGGTTCATTAAAACAATTTTGAAAAATATGGCTAAGGTTGGGTTTAGTACCAATTTTTTCGGGATTAGGATTAGGAGCATTGGAAGATTGTCCCAATTATTTTGTTTGTCTTTTCTTAGGACCTGTGGTAAAAACCTAAAATCAAAATCAAACTACAAAAACAATGTATGCATAAACATCACATTCAATCCAATGGTCAAGGTATTGTAAAAACATATATCCTATAGTTTAAAATCATATACAAGTATAAAAAGAATTTTTGGTAAAATAAAAACTGAAAAATAGTATTGAAAAATATACGAGCATAATTTTATATTAGAACAAAAAAGTTTAAATTTTGAAAGAAATTTTGTAAAATCTTTGAAAACTATGTTATATACATACTAAATATATAATTTTTGATATAAAATAGTAAACAAACATAAATAAATTGAAATTTAAAAGAAAAAGAAGTTTATACCTTGAATGAGGATTATGGATGAATGAGGAGATGATGATGCATAAAGCTTGAAGATTTTGCTTGGGTTTGATGAGAAAACCAAAAGCCCTAAAAATATTTGATAATTTGTGTGAAAAAACAAAGGGTTTTGATGGGTTTATATAAGGGATTTCCGACCTAGGGTTTTTAGGAAAAGTAAAAGTTTGATTTAAAGTTGGAAAACCCTATTTAATGACTCATTTAAAGACTAGAGGCCACGTGTATCGATATGCCACCTGTGCGTATTAAAACAACATATCGGTATAGTTGTTAGTCATACCGTCCTTAGCCCGTACTATTACAGGTAAACCTATACCGAAATCTGTCTCATGATACCCGTATCGATAAATGTTACCCTGTATCGGTACCCCTGAGCCAAAAACAACATTTTTGACTGCAAGGTGCTCAAAAATTTGAACTTAATCGAATCGATATGCACATAAATGATATGATAAAAATCATGAAATAGTAAAAAGAGATGCATACCCCCTAGCAACAAGCATAGATGATATAGGAGCAAAAACACATAAGCATTGAAACCAACCAAATTCAAGCAAGTTTTAGACAGAAAAAAGGCTAGTAAGCTTTAACTCTCTCCTAAGAGACCAAAAATGCTCTTTGTCTAAAATTTTGGTAAAGATATCCGCTAGTTGGTTTAAAATGTCTACGTATTCTACAACTACCTCATTTTTGAATACACGATCTCTAATAAAATGATGTCTTATCTCTATATGCTTGGTTCTAGAATATTGGATGTGATTCTTAGTGAGACATGTGGCACTAGTTTTGTCACACTTAAAAGGGATGGTACCTACATCAATTCTATAATCTAAAATTTGTTTCTTTATCCAAAGAACTTGAGCATAACAACTTTCGGCCGATATGTATTCCGCTTTGGTGGTAGATAATGCTACACTATTTTGTTTCTTTGAAAACCACGAAATGAGCATACTACATAGGAATTGACAAGTACCAAAGGTACTTTTTCTATCTATCTTACAACCTCCATAATCCGTATCCGAATAAGCATGCAAACTAAAGGATGAATCTCTAGGATACCAAAGGCCTAAACAAGGTATGTCTCTAAGGTATCTAAAGATTCTCTTAACGACTATAAGGTGTGATTCTCTAAGACTAGGTTGAAATCTATCACACAAGCAAACACTAAACATGATATTCGGTCTACTTGCGGTAAGATAAAGCAAAGATCCTATCATTGATCTATATAGCTTTAAATCAACACACTTACCTCCTTCATCTTTGTTAGGCTTTGTAGAAGAGCTCATTCTGTGGCTTGAGGTTTCACATATTCCAAGTCAGACTTCTTAAGCATATCCTTGATGTACTTAGCTTGATTGATGAATATGTAATCCTTCCTTTGTTTGAATTGGATTCCCAAGAAGAAATAGAGCTCCCTCATTATGCTCATTTCAAACTTACCTTGCATTAACTTAGCAAAATCTTGGCAAAGCAATTTATTAGTAGAACCAAAAATAATATTATCAACATAAATTTGAACTACTAAGATGCCTTTGTATTTTCTTTTAATGAAGAGTGTAGTGTTCACCTTTCCCTTGTTAAAACCTTTTTCAATTAAAAAGTTTGATAACATTTCATACCAAGCTCTAGGAGCTTGTTTCAAACCATATAAAGCTTTTGAAAGTTTGAAAACATGGTTTGGATCTTCAAAACCATGTGGTTGTTCTACATACACTTCTTCCTTTATAAAACCATTTAGAAAAGCACTTTTTTCATCCATTTGAAAAAGCTTGAATTCATGATAACATGCGAATGCAAGAAGCATCATAATAGCTTTCATTCTAGCTACGGGTGCATAGGTTTCATAAAGATCGATTACTTCTTCTGGAGTGTAACCTTGAGAAACAAGTCTAGCCTTGTTTCTCACTATGTTTCCATTCTCATCTAGTTTGTTTCTAAAAACCCATATACTCCCTATGGTAGACTTATTACTAGGCCTATCAACTAATGTCCATACTTGACTTCTCTCAAATTGATTTAACTCTTCTTGCATGGCCAATATCCAATAATCATCATTTAATGCTTCTTTGATATTTTTAGGCTCTATGAATGAGATAAATGCAACATTACAAACATTGCTAAGAGAAGATCTAGTGGTTGCCCATTTGGATGGATCACCCAAAAATTTCACCACCTTTGACATAGTTGAACTCCCTTGGGTAAGTCACCTCATTTTCCTCTAGAGTCATGTCTTCAATGCTTCTAGAGGTGGATCTTGTGCTTCTTCTTCTTTGGATGGAACTTCATGTACCTTTGAATATTGCCCACCATCATTAGTTTCAAAATTTCCTACATCATCATCATGAGAATCATTCATCAGAAGGAGGTTATCATCAAAAACTACATAAATAAACTCTTCAACTTCCAAAGTTGTCTTATTAAATACTCGATAGGCTTTAGAGTTTAAAGAATAACCTAGAAAAATAGTTTTATCACTTTTTGCATCAAAATTTTCCAAATTGTCTTTTCCATTATTTAAAACAAAACATTTGCATCCAAAAGGATAAAAATAGCTAATGTTAGGATTTTTGTTCTTAAGAAGCCCATAAGGGGTTTTCTTCAAAATAGGCATAGTCATTACGTGGTTGACAATATAGCAAGCCGTATTAGTGGCTTCTACACAAAAATACTTTGGCAAATTATTTTCACAAAGAATGGTTATAGCCATTTCTTATAAAGTATGTTTTTCCTCTCAACAACCCTATTTTGTTGAGGAGTGCGAGGAGCAGAAAAATTATGGCTTATATCACTCGAGTTACAAAAATCCTCAAAACCTAAATTTTGAAATTCGGTTCCATGATCACTTCTAATGTGAGAAATAGAGTGACCAACATCATTTTGAGTTATTTTTGAAAATGTGATGAATTTTTCTAAAGCCTCATCCTTGGCACCTAAAAGTTGAACCCAAGTAAATCTAGAGTAATCATCAACTAAAACAAATGCATATGATTTTCCACCCAAGCTCATAGTTCTAATAGGGCCAAAAAATCCATGTGGATCAATTGTAAAACTCTACTTGTAGAAACATCATTAATAGGTTTAAAAGAAACTCTTTTGTGTTTGCCTTTTGCACAAGCATCACAAATTTTATCATATAAAAAACTTTATTTTAGGAAAACCTCTTACAAGATCGTTTGAAATCAATTTTTCTAAAACACTCATGCTTGCATGCCCTAGTTTGCTATGCCATAACCATGAATCATGTTCATCTTTTGCAACAAAGCATGCATTGGAAATATGAATGTCATCTAAATGCACCATGTATATGTTTCCTATGTGATGACCAATAAACACAATTTTGTTAGTTTCAATGTTAATAATTTTGCAACCAAAAATCAAAAGTCAAATTAAAACCTTTATCACAAAATTGGTTTATGCTCAAAAGATCATGTTTTAGACCATTAACATACAAAACATTGTCAATAAGAATAGAAGAGGGATTACCAATTCCTTCAATGTGGTCTTTGGAGTTGTCATCGAAAGTCACTACTCCTCCACTCTTTGGTTTTAGCTCCAAGAACAGATTCTTATCACCGGTCATGTGTCTCGAGCATCCACTATCAAGGTACCATGAATTTGTAGATATAGCTTTGGCCTTGTAGCAATGCTCCCCCTACAAACAAAGAATTAAACATTGGTTTTTGGCACCCAAATCATTTTGGGAACATGAGTATTAGCTCCTAAAATCTTGGTTCCCTTGGGAATCCAAGAAGCAATGGCACTAGTATTATTAGAAGTGATTAGTTCCTTAGGAACCCAAATACTCCTAATCATCTTACCCCTAGAGGGCCTTGAGAAGCCTCTTTGTTTGTAGCCATTAAAGATTCTCTTCACATAGTTGGGTTTTGAAGAACTTCCTTTCTCGAAACTTGATTTCCCAACTTTGCATAGAGAAGCTTTAAGATCACCAACTTCCCTTTGGTGATCATCATTAACTTTTGAAAGAAGGTTGTTTAAATCTTGATTTTTTTTCAAAAAATTTGTTTTTCTTGTAAATAGAAAACCTTCTTCTCAAGTTCCGAGTTGGTTTTGGAAAGAGAATCATTTTGGTTTTTCAAATCAAAAATTGTTTTCTTGTTTTTCAAAATCAATTCCTTATAATTTTCAACCAACTCATCGTAAACCTCTTGCAACTCATTATAAGCTTCTTAAAGCTCGTCAAAAGTAAAATCAAATGTAGATGAGTTAGAGATTACCTTAGGATCCTCTTCAATTGCCATGAGACAAAGATTGGCTACTTTTTTCTCCCTTTTCTCAGATGATTCCTCATCACTCCAAGTAGAAACATGAGCCTTGAGCTTCTTCTTCTTCTTCCTGAAGCTCTTCTTTTGAGTTGGGGATAATCGGTCTTGATGTGCCCCGGCTTCTTACACTCATAGCATATTATTTGATCTTTCTCTTCCTCCTTGTTCTTATTCTTGAAATCCCCTCTTTGATAGAACTTTCTTCCCTGGTTGGACTTCATGAACCGAGTGAACCTTTTAGCAAGCATTGCCAACTCTTCTTCTTCATCTTCACTTGAATCGCTCTCCTCTTGCAAAACCTTGCGAGAAATTCCCACTTTTTTCTTTTCTACCTCTTTTTTTCTATCATCTTCTCTTCTCTCTTCTTTTCTTCTTCCTTTTATTTCTTCATAATCTCATGAGTGAGTAGAAAACCCATGAGAGAGTCGAGCTTCAAGGTCTTGAGGTCCATGGCCTCGATAATGGTTGTTCTTTTTCCATCCCATGACTTGAAAAGGGAGTAGATAAGCTTATGGACAAGCTTTTCCTCCTAATGACTTCTCCGAAGCCTTTGAGACCGTTGAAAATGATGGAGAAACGATTGAACATCTTGGTATCCTTTACATCGTTGTGCTTTCATTTGGCTCTATCTTGAAATTTTCGTAGCTCAAGTTGAGGACTTCAATCTTGGTATCCTTTACATCGTTGTGCTTTCATAGGTGGTCTTGAGCTTGTCTTATATCTCTTTTGCACTTGTGCAATAAGACATCTTTGGGTACTCATCCAGTCTAAGCGCACACTTGTAATCTCTTCCGGTCTTCATCGGCCATCTCTAGCTTGAACTTTAGGATCAACTGATCACCTTCTCTCTTCATCGAAATTTTTGGTCCATCTTCCACTACGTCCAATAGGAGGTAGTCGTTGGACTTGATGAAGAGTCTCATACGATTCTTCCAATAGGGATAGTTATCCCTATTGAAATAAGGCAGTTTGGTGATGGATTGAGACTCGTAGAGGTTGTTCCCAGAAGTAGAGGCCATGGCTTGAATGTCAGTTGATTGAATCACTTCTAGGATCGTCTCAAGGGGATATTAATACTTCAAATGAGCTAGTCTCTACTACCAATTGTTAGGATGATCAATCACTTCAATTTGGCCCGGAGGGGGTGAATTAGCACTTTAAAAATGGAGGGAAGCAAATGAAAGAATAAAAATTGTGATACAAGAAATTTATAGTGGTTCAACCTTTTAACAAGGTCTACATCCACTACCTTAGCTTCCCATTAAGGATTTCAACAAATTCACTAGGAATTTCTTCCTCTTTTCTAGGCTTAGAAGGAAACTATTACATGATCAAAGCTTTCTACCCAAAGCTTGATCAAGTTCACTCTTTTACAAGAAGTTGTTTGCAAACAAATAAATCATCACAAAGGAATGTGTTTGCCCAATTACAAGTACACTCAACCCAAAACTTGAATCTAAAGATTACAATGAATAACACTCAAGTGGGTTACATAGAATTTAACTCTAATAAGCTCAAAAGTGTTGTATTTGTGCTTGAATACTTACGACTTGTTGACTTCTTGTTGTTAAAGCTTTAGAGACTTGATTTTATACCCCCCTCATTAATTTCTAACTGTTTGGGTAGTTGAGATATCGAATATAGTTGTTGGGCTTCAATTTCCCCATTAAATGTTGTTTGGTAGGCTACCATATTAGAACACGAGCTTCCGTATTAGTACCTGCCACAAAAAGAAAGATTCGTTGTACAAAAGGGTATCGATACACTTGAGGGCGTATCAAAATAAGTAGTGTATAAAAATAGAGGTGTATAAAAACGATAGGGTCGTATCGGTATGGATTTTGCTTATTAAAATCTAAGGAAAAAGTCCAAGGAAAAACGCATTAGTACGCCTAGAGGCGTATCGGTACAGTATAACCACTTTTCAAAGTTTGGTGATTCCAGCAATTGACAAGGTAACGGTCAAAAATTAAATGCAAAGATTTTGAAAATCTTAACACCCCGTATCGGTACACTGAGACATATACCGATACTTGTAACCAAGAATATAATCCTAGGTTAAAGGTTGTATCGAAAAGAGAACACTCGTATCAGTACTTTTTTGTAATTAAATTTCTAGTAGCCAAAAGTCGTATCAAAAAACCTAAGGGCGTATCGATACTCCTGGGCGATTTTGGTTATTTGAGTATCAAAATACTTAGAAAATATTTGGAGTTTAAGTTTTTGACTCAAAACCATTTTAAGTTCGAATCCTTTTCATTTTGTGAGACTTCTTGAATACTTAAAATTTTATTCAAGTTTACAAATAAGTCCTTAAACTCTTTGTTATATCAAAATCAAATATTAGTTTTACAAAAAGAGTGGAGTATCCGACATTGTAATTTGACCCTCTATTCTATCACCAACAACCCACAAAGGAGAAGCCGATGCCCTTATGAAACGCATAAAAAAGAAAGGGGGAGAAGAGTCAGCAAACAACCATATGTATATAAGTAAAAAGAGTCCACTTCACCTTAAAGACATGTCGAATCATTACCAATATTCATTCTCTTCTTCGACATGTGTTCCACACACAGACAAACTCCTTCCTCTGCCAAACTAGAGATAATGGAGGAACTCGAAGCCACCCATTTCTTTTCCCTCTTACCACGATTAGAACCATATGGAATCGCGCTAGTACGACCTTTTAGGGAAATGAAAATAGATTCTTCACCAACCCTATTTGAAAGTGCATTTTCCCCATGATGTTGTTGAAAGCGAGAAAAAGCGTTGATATATTCAGAAAAGAAATGATCTGGTTTGCTTTCGTTACTTAGAAGAATCTCAGTCACTCGCTCGTTCCCCTTTTACCAAAGGGTCAAGCTTCCGCGAAAGAAGGCACATTCGCCAGAGAACCCTCTGGAAACACATTTAAATATCCTTCATCCCAACCATTAGGGCTCTTCTTCTCTAAGAAATGCAACTAAATGTTTTTAAGAGTAAATATCTCTCCAAACCAAAAGGGCATCACTTTCTAACCTTTTGAGAAGCTTCAATTCAATGGGTGACAACCTCTCCATATCAAGAGGCACAACCCTATCCTTTGCTGGCCAATGTCATACAATCAAAACACAGAAAATCCCCAAACTTACACTCTACTTTGACAAACTTCGTCCTCTTTAGAATACGATCCTCATCATGGTCCCTCACTTCCGGTGCATCCACTTTACGAAGACCAATTGATAGTGGTTGTCGAAGCTGTCAAAAATAAAACCTGCTCAAAGTAACTTGTAGAAACAGTAAGCAAGGTCGAACCCACATGGAATGGTAAGATTAATTTTATAAACAAAAAAGTAAATTAGGGGAGTTTGAATTTGAGTAGAATTGAAGAAAGTAATTTAAAGTAAATGATAATTCTATATTAAAAGGAACTCTAGTTAAGGTAGATCTCGGTTTATTAATCCAAGTTTTAGATCATCGAACTTTACAAAAGATAAACCTGCATCAATCTCAAATAGCTTGGTGATAGGTTAATTGATAATCCACAATTAAACCCAATATTTCTTACTTAGTAGGTAATCGCTTAATAATCCATAAATGACTAACTCTTATTATCAAGATTAAAATACTTAGATAATCCACTTAGAATTAAAACCTATCAAATAGCTTTACTAAATTAAGAGACCCAATGCACATAAACTACCAAAACACTAATCCGTTAACTTATCAAGAATATGAATTCATACCTTCTAACCCGTTTCTTGATCACTTATCACTTGTATCAATGATGCCTCGGTTGGTTGTCGTATATATATAACCCAATATATACGTGTTAAATAAGCCCGAAAGATATAAAAATACTTGAAATAGATGAAGAAGATGGAGAACAAGAAATCTCACTAAAAACTTTTATTAATAACCTCGAACATAAACCTTAACTAGAAAAAGAGTTTAGCAACTCATGGAGAAGGGAAATCAACAAAGAAGAGAAGTAATTTCAACTTGGGATGAATGATTTCTCTTCTCCTCGTGACCCTATTTATAATAGAGGTCATTACATCAACTACGAGAATGAATTACAATAAGATTTAATTTAAAACTCTATCCTACTCCAAATATAATATAAAACATAAAATTTCAACTTGAAGTAGAATTCCTCTTCTTATGTTAAGTGCTCCTTAAAATCCAATTGAAACTTATCTTTTAAGCATGTATTATCCTTTAGTTGTCAAAATCCCTACAAAAATCAAACACTTGTTAAAACATAGATTTATTGTTGGATTAGAACACTAAAATATAGGTATATATATGTGAAAATATGCAAATATTAGACTTATCATATACCCCCACGCTTGGATTATGCTTGTCCTCAAGCATATTGAAACTCAAAACCTAGGGTCCTTTTGGTAAATAGAAAGAATAAGAGAAGTAATAAGTCAGTTATTGCAATTTAGCACAAGCAAATAATCACTCAATTAATTATCATGAAGTCAAAGATGTAATAAAATTAAACAAACTCACAAAGGATTCACTCAATTCGCTCATGGTGTTTAAGGGACAACAACACTCAAGTCAAAGCATGTAAAAGAGTCTTACCATAGGCTTACAAATACATCACATCTCCACCACTAGTTGGGCCGAATTACAAGATCAAAATGTCTTTGAATTTGATTGTAACGGGCTTTAGGACAAGGTATAATTAGAAGGACTTTTAGGCTTTTTTGAATCGACACACTCCTTTTCTATTTTGTATCAAGCTTTTTGCACAAATTTAATTTTGGGACAAAGAATGATTCAATCTTTCACTTTTTTGTCTTTTATTTTCTTTTGAATTTTCTTTTTTTTTTAACAAGCAAGATAATTTTATCTTTGATTTTTTTTCTTTTCGTTTCCTTGTTTTTAAGATTTTCTCCATTTTCTATTTATTTTGCTTGATTTTTCTCCCTTTTTTTCAAGTAAAGAAAGTGTGTAGTTCTCCAAATTCGGGTGCAAATTGGGGAAATCAACAAAAAAGAATTAGGCTTGTAGTATGGTTAATTTCCAAACAAAAGGCTCAGGCTCAAAAGTGGTTCTCTAGTGGTCATATTTACCAAGGTAGGCTTTTTGGCTCAAGGTTCATACCTAAATGCCTTAATAATCTCAAGTAATTCGATCATATACGGTCTTAACATGTATGACATTGCAAGTTCTAGAAGAAACTAATCATGCTTGACAATCACTCAATGAAAGAAAAAATATGAAGCATAAAAGATGTATGCTTATTAGGCTCAAATCTCACAAAAGTGGCTTATGTTGTGTCTAATTTTATCCATCCAACTATCGAATCAATTAATCAAGCAACGATTTGCAAGGCTAAAAAGTTCTTATCAATCCTAATTTACTCCTCATATCAAACTCATTTTTACTTTAAGATCCCGAATCTCAAAAATTTCAACATGTTGATTCTAAGAAAAAATTCAATGTAAAAGGAATTTTTCTAAGTCATCAATAAGCATGAATTTCACATATTTTCTTCCTCTTATTTTCGGAAAAGCTAATCAAGATTTAAACAAAAATTTTCAACCAAAAGCCTCTACCCCACACTTAAAATAAACATTGTCCTCAATGTTAAAATCATCATGCATAAAATAAAGCAATAAAAGTTTTAAGGGAAAAGAATACTCCCTTATTCAGCATGTGATGGTTCAGGGTGTGGATGGGAAAGGAAGCGTGGGAATATTTAAATTGTGGTTTGTTTTGCTTGAAGAACATGAGGCGCGGTTACAATTTTTTCCATAAGTGCTACTCATTGTACCTAAAAAGAGAAAAAACTGTAAAAATTCATAACAAAAATAATAAAAAGAATAAAGAAAAAAATAAAACATGGGTTGCCTCCCACGAAGCGCTTTTGTTTAACGTCTCTGGCTAGACTGACTCCCTTTAATCCATCGCAAAAAGTTGTTCGTCAGGAAATTCTTCTTTGATTAGATTGGGATTGTTGTCTTGGAGAATTTGACTTAGATGGTCGGCCACTGAGTTCTCGGTTCCCTTTTTATCATGAATTTCTAGATCAAAGTCTTGGAGGAGCAATACCCATCTCATTAGTCGAGTTTTGAGTCTTTCTTCGTGAATAAGTACTTTAGAGCTGCGTGATCAGTGTACACAATGACTTTTACACCTAATAGGTAGGATCGAAATTTATCTAGCGCAAAGATCATGGGTAATAATTATTTCTCTATGGTCGAATAGTTGGCTTGTACAGTATCTAGTGTCTTAGATGCGCAATGGATCACATGAGAGGTTTTGTCAATCTTTTGTCCTAGTACTGCTCCTACCGCATGATCACTTGAATCGCACATTATCTTGAACAGATAGTTCTAATATGGTGGCTTAACTATGGGTGCAGTGGTTAAGGCTTCTTTCAATATGTTGAATGCTTGCTTGCATGGTTCATCAAAATTGAATTACATATCTTTTTGAAGAAGCTTGCAAAGTGGTATGGAGATTTTTGAAAAGTCTTTGATGAAACGCCTATAGAAACTTGCATAACCAAGGAAAGCACGAACTTCCCGCACATTTGTAGGGTAGGGTAATGAAGAAATAATATCTATCTTAGATTTATCTACTTCGATTCCTCTAGATGATACTATATGCCCTAAGATAATTCCTTGGTCGACCATAAAGTGACATTTTTTGGTTTTTATACACATTTTTAAGACCTTTTCAAGATTAGCCAAACATGCATCAAAGAAATTTCCATAGACAGTAAAATCATCCATAAAAACTTCAATGATCTTTTCAACATAATCAGAAAAATACTCACCATGCATGGCTAAAAAGTAGCTTGAGCGTACATAACCCAAATGTCATGCGATGATATGCAAATGTTCCAAATGAGCATGTGAACATCATTTTTTCTTGGTCATCGGGGGCTATAGGTATTTGGTGAAATCCTGAATATCCGTCTAACAAAGAATAATGGGACATACCTGCTAAGCGCTCAAGCATTTTATCGATAAATGGGAGAGGAAAATGGCCCTTTCTAGTTAACTTGTTTAATTCTCGATAATCAATACACACTCTCCATCTGTTTTAAACTCGAGTAAGTACCATGTCTCCATCTTGGTTTTCAACTATTGTAATGCCGGGTTTTTTTGAAACCATGTGAATGGGACTTACCCATTTACTATCTGAGATAGGAAATATCACCCCGCCTTGAATAGTTTCACAATTTCTTCTTTTACTACCTCCATCATTGGTGGGTTCAATCTTCTTTGGGCTTGCCATGAGGGCTTGCTCTCACCTTCTAGTGGTATGCAGTGCATGCACAAGGATGGGCTTAACCTGTGTATGTCGAAAATTATCCATTCTATGGGCGATTTGTGATCCCCAAGTATTTGTAAGAGTTTTGCCTCCTCTTCCTCGCTTAGTCTACTAGATATTATTACTGGTAGCGTTTTTTCTAGACCAAGGTAGGTGAAATTCAAGTGGCTTGGCAAGTTCTTTAATTCAAGTTTTGCTTCCTACAAGATTGAAGGTAAAAATTCGTCAAATTTAGTAATCGATATTGCCATGAATTCTTCTTTTTGATCCACTGATGCTTGTGTTTCCTCGCCATCATCATAAACTTCATCTTCAAGGTTTTGGAAGGCTTCTTGTATCAAAGGTTCAGTTACATCTAAAAAAAATAGTGAAGATACATTTTCAGGGTGTTTCATGACATCATAGATATTAAATTCCACAATTTCACCATCAAATTCCATAGTAAGTTTACCATGATGTACATTAATATTTGTTTTTGATGTTTTCATGAAAGGTCTTCCTAACAAAATTAGACTAGGTTTAGATGAATCGCTTTCCTCCATATCTAAAACATAAAAATTAGCGAGAAATACAAGTCCATTGACTTGCACCAAAACATCCTCTAAAACTCCTTTCGGATAAATATTTGACCTATTGGCAAGCTGTATAATCACACTTGTATCTTTCAGAGGACCTTTATTGTTAGCACAATATATAGAATATGGCATAACATTAATAGATGCTCCTAAATCTAGCATGTCTTTTCAATCTTAATGCTTCTGATTTGACAAGGGATAGTGAACATACCTAGATCCTTGTACTTTTCAGGGAGTTTTGTTTAAGTACGACAGAAACATTCTCACTAATTCTTGCCTTTTCGTTCCCGTTGAGCTTTTGCTTGTTGGTACATAATTCTTTGAGAAATTTTACATAGCGAGGAATTTGCTTGATTGCATCGAGTAAGGGAATGTTTACCTCGACTTTGGGAAAAGTCTCAAGAATCTCTCTTTCTTGGATTGTGCAAACCTTTGAGGGAAGGGAGGTGGGATCACTATCGGTTGAATGTCTTTTTGTGCACCATCTTATTACTTCTCAGGATTTTGCTGCAGTTTTGTGTTTTTTTCAAGAAAAAAAAGTTTGCCGAAATTTTATCTATTTTTTAGCCTTCTCGTCTCCTTTATCGACTTTGGTGGGTGGTTCCTGCAAATTCTTGCCACTTCTCAAATTAATAGCACTCACATTTTGTTTAGGATTGACAATGGTTTGTGAGGGTAACTCACCTCGAGATTCGGATTGACTAAGAGACGAAGCAGTTTGACTTACTTGGGTTTTGAGATTTTTGATGCTCGACCTTGTCTCTTGTTGGACTTGCTCCAAGTTGTGGGCAAGTTTGTACACAATGTATTCCAAAGAAGTTTTTGACGATGGTGATGGTTGCGGCTCGTAGAAAGCACCTTGTTGGTTCAGATATGACATGTTGTTTTGTGGTCTCTATCCATAGCTCAAATTATGATGATATTTCCACCCTTGATTGTAAGTGTTTGAGTATGGATTGTACTTTCTTTAGCTGTAAGGTCCTCCGATGGTGTTGGCGGTTTTAGTTTCATTTTGGAGTGTAGGGTACGAATTGGTTAGATGCTTGCTACTTTTGCAAATCCCACAAGCTTTCACTTGTTGCGTATTACCTACTGCCAATCATTGAACAAGAGAGGTCAGATTTGAAATCTTATCTTCAAGAGAAGAAATATTTACCTCGTTAATTCGTTTAGAGAGTGTCATGATGTGAACCGAATTTTTGAGAGTTTGAGTCTATTACATTGATCAAATATTTAGCTTGGGTGAGAGTTTTGTTCATGATTGCTCCTCCACTTGCAGCATCCATCATCCTTCTCTCCATAGGTAACAAACCTTCATAAAAATATTGGATGAGTAATTGGTCAGATACACCATGTTGTGGGAAGCTTGCACATAATTGCTGGAATCTTTCCCAATAAGCGTGAAGTGTCTAAGTATCTCTTTGTCAACCCCACAAATCTCTCTTCTAATGTTAGCAGCTCTTGAAGCGGGAAATTACTTCTCAAGAAAAAGTGTCACCATGTCTGTCCATGTCTCAATTGATCCAGATGGTATGTAGTACAACCAATCCTTTGCATGATTGGCCAAAGAGAATGGGAAGGCTCGAAGCTTGACCTGATCTATGGTGACATTATTTGGTTTCATGCTTGAACACACCACATGAAATTCCTTCAAGTGAGTGTGTGGATTTTCATTCTCAAGTCCCCTGAAAGTAGGAAGAAGATGAATTAGTCCAAGCTTGAGTTCAAATGGTACCTCAAGATCTTGGTAATTGATGCATAATGGTTGCAGAGCAATTTCGGGGGCAATGAGTTGGCGTAGGGTTTGTTTGGCCATCTCGCCTTCTTCCTCTAGATTTTGCGTTGAGATTTCTTTCTTGATCAAAGATCACTTGCGTTTTCTTGCTTATTTTCTCATTCGGCGTGCAGTTCTTTCAATTTCAGGATCGTACTCAAGTTTTCTAACACAAGAATAACGAAGCATAAAAATGAACAAAATAAAATAAAATTGAATAAAATCAACCTACTTGACACCACTCCCTGGCAATGGTGCCAATTTTCGATAGCGGTTGTCGAAACAGTCAAAAATAAAACCTACTCAAAGTAACTTGTAGAAGCGGTAAGCAAGGTCGAATCCACAGGGAATGGTAAGATTAATTTTATAAACAAAAAAGTAAATTGGGGAGAGTTTGAATTTGAGTAGAATTGAAGAAAGCAATTTAAAGTAAATGAGAATTCTATATTAAAAGTAACTCTAGTTAAGGTAGATCTCGGTGTATTAATCCAAGTTTTAGATCATCGAACTTCACAAACGATAAACTTGCATCAATTTCAAATAGCTTGGTTATAGGTTAACTGATAATCCACAAATTAACCCAATCTCTCTTACTTAGTAGATAATCACTTAGTAATCCATAAATGACTAACTCTTATTATCAAGATTAAAATCCTTAGATAATCTACTTAGAATTAAAACCTATCAAATAGCTTTACTGAATCAAGAGACCCAATGCACATAAACTACCAAAACACTAATCCGTTAACTTATCAAGAATATGAATTCATACCTTCTAACTCGTTGCTTGGTTACTTATCACTTGTATCAAGAATGCCTCGATTGCCTATCGTATATATATAACCCAATATATACGTGTTGAATAAGCCTGGAAGATATAAAAATACTTGAAATAGATGAAGAACAAGAAATCTCACTAAAAACTTTTATTAATAACCTTGAACCTAAACCTTAACTAGAAAAAGAGTTTAGCAACTCATGGATAAGGGAAATCAACAAAGAATAGAAGAATAAGAATTATGGGATGAATGCTTTCTCTTCTCCTCGTGATCCTATTTATAATAGAGGTCATTTACATCAACTAGGAGAATGGATTACAATATGATTTAATTTAAAACTCTATCCTACTCCAAATATAACATAAAACATAAAAGTTCAACTTGAAGTAGAATTCCTCTTCTTATGTTAAGTGCTCCTTAAAATCCAACTGAAACTTCTGTTTTAAGCATGTATTATCCTTTAGTTGTCAAAATCCCTACAAAAATCAAACACTTGTTAAAACATAGATTTATAGTTGGATTAGAACACTAAAATATAGGTATATATATGTGAAAAATATGCAAATATTAGACTTATCACCAATGGTCACCAAACCCTTCACACTCTCGTCATAGCTGACTATTATATTATAAAAATAGCAAACTACATTGATAGAAGGCTCGTCCCCATAAATCTTGCAATTCAAGAAATGCGCCATCAAAATCCCCCGACTAGTCCCACTCAATTGGCTCAGCGCTACATCAAACCAAATTAACCACTTCACAAAGAAATGATGCAACGTCAAATGAAAACCGACTTCAAAGGCGACAAGAGAAATAAAAAATCACGACCTCCCCTCATCTGGACATTCACTTAGGCAAAACATCCCCTTCGGCACACTAAACTAATTAAAAAAGGCCCCGACATTCCAATAACTTTAGTAACTCATCCAGATCATTAGTAAAAAGATATTCGTCACTTGTTTACAACAGACGTGCCAACCATTAGTTTCAAGAGAGCAATTTACAATTAAAGATTCAAATATTAAAAAGCAGCCAACAAAAAAAACAAAACAAGACACAACAAATACCAACTAGAATTTATTTATAACCAAGAGTCGCGTCTTCCTCGACATGATCCTATACTGAAGAGGTTCACCATGTGACGTTTCACATACAACGATTTACCCTCAAAGAAAACCGACCGGCCCGCCAAATAAATTCCATAACGTGACGTTGAACTCCACAAACTCTTTAGGTTCGCCAAGGTCACTTTATAACCTTCCCTCACCTAGGGGAAATTGTTAGTACCTATAAACATCTGCCACCACGTTTCGAAACTAGAATGAGTAAGACCACGAACGATGTAACACAAGGGACGTCCGGCGATGAGCGTTCGACACCTACGAATTGTAACGCGCAGGACCATCTGCGAACTGTGTAAAACCCTTTGTGATCTATGGCGAACAAACAAGACTATGAGCAACATTGCAGCTCACCCGGTAACCATGTGGTTATACACGTGCCCACTACGGATGCCAAGGGAAACCTAGGACGTCAAGTTATAGCTCGTCCGATCAACACGCCACAACAACCCTACTACGACACCTGTCCAGGTAGTATAAAATTGGACATGTAGTAGGAAGGAGAGAGAGATCAACTATTCCAAACACCATCACCACTCCAAAAACAAGAGTGGTAAGCAAGCTCTAACTCTGAACGGGCATCTCGACCACCGTCGGGCCACCATCTTCGGTCTCTGTTTATTTTGACCATCAACAACCACCGAAAAGATCATAATCAAAAACTAGCGTCGTGAAGATCTTTGTGCGAGCACCAAACGACCACTAAGGTATACTGAAATCATGCCAAAACGACAGATGAAACGAAACTACAAAAACAAAGAAAACGTACCACAAAGGCAGAGGAAAAACATGCCACAAGAGCAAAGATTCTTATCAAAATAAAAAAATAAAAAACATAACAAATAAAACCAAGAAAAAAATAAATACATGCGATCGATAATCAACATCTAGATGATTGCCGATCGCCGACTAACTAAAAAATAAAAAATAGCAGGCGTATGCTATTTTGAAAGAAAACTAGGGTTTTTGCTCAAGAAAACTAGGAACAAATTTATTCTTTGTTGAATAGTAGTTAGGATTTGCTTTTTTTATTGAGTGTTAAATTTGTTTAGGAAAATAAAAACTATGGGTTGAGTATCCAGCTCACTAAATGGTATGGATATATGGATCGGGACATGAACTGCCTTTTTTATTATTTAAAGAATTGAGTATTTGAAATTTCAGATACTCAAATACGGATTTTCGATTATGAGCACCCTTTTAATTATGGGTGCTTATCGAGCGAGTCGATCGCGAGTTGAGTAGTGCTATGCTCGTGCTCGTTAAAAAATTTCGTTGCTCGTTAAGCTGGATAAAATTTTGCTCGACTCGTGCTCGTTAAAAAATTCTATTGCCCTACTCTTGCTCGTTAAGCTCGCCAAAATTTTTACCTTGTTATTTTTAAATATAAGTAAAATATAGTGATACTATTAGAGCTTAATATAAACATAGAAATTCAAAATAAAAAGACGTGAGATCTGAGGAGATAGATAAACAAACCTGCCATGGCCGATTTAGAGATAAAGTCGATATTTGAGCGTGAGACATTTTTTAGTTTCTCAACAATCTTCGATGAACAATAAAGGAGTGAATGCCTTAGGAATTTCAGGGTTTTAACTTTCAATTGCATTTTTTATATGAGAAGTGAAAATGGGGACTTTTCCCCCTTTTCTACTTTTATACATAAAGTAATAATAAAAAAGAAAGACTTTAATAAAAAAGATTTATTATTATAATTTAATTTCTTGTTAACAAAAATTAACTTTTTTTAGTTCATGGGAAATACAAAACATTTTAGAAATTTGAAACAAAAGTTTTATGAGTAAATTACCTAGCAATTCATTGAACTTTTGAGTTCTCAACTAGTATTTAAACTTTTTGAAACATAATTTTTTAAGGTGACCACCAAAAAATCATAAAAGAATTAATAATAAACATAACGAACTGCTCACAAACTTATTGAGTCGAGTCGGACCTTGCTCGACTCGGCTCGCTAAAATCTCGAGTCGAGCGTTAACCGAGTTTTAACTAAGGTTGTTCATTGTCGGGTACCCGGATCTGGGTACCTCCTTTGTCGGCCCGTGTCCCAGCCCGCTTTATTCAGGTACCCGCTTCTCGGGTACTCGTGAAACCTGGGTACTCGGGTCACATTTTTATTTATTTTTTTAAGTTAGAATTTTTAAAATATCACATTGTAAACACATAAAGTTTAAAAGTTCATAATACATAATCCAAACCCAAAAATTAGTGATTTGAAGTTAGTTTTAAGATGAAATATTTGGATATATATATATATATTAAAGTTTATCACCAAAAAGACATAAAAATATTAATCTCATTTTTTCTTTCGAATCCTGGTATGGGAATGTAATACATCTCCATTTAATAAAAAAATATTTGAAAACTTTAAAAATTAAAAGTACATACTGCAAACATAGAAATAAATTAGAGATTTAAATTTAGTTTTAGGTAAAAATATTAAGGAATCTAAAATAAAATATAATTTAAAACTAAAAATTAAATATGCTAAAAGTATTGGGTCAGGTGCCCGATTACCAAAAAAATCAGCCCAGACCCGGCCCAACTACCCGAAAAAAATCCTGGATCGGGCACTTGGCCCGGTCGGGTCAGGTAATTTAAAAAAAACACGATTTTTTAAGTTCGGGTTGTCGAATCGAGTCAACAAAATTGAGTGTTTTTAAACACCCTAATTTTAACATAATAGAGCTCGAATTATTTGCGAGCCGCTCAACACCACCCCCTACTTTTAACTATGCATCCATGTATAAGAAAGAATTTATAATAAAACATCAACAAAAGTTGGCTCAAAAACGAAACTAGAATTTTGAAAAGTACTCATGAATTGTCTTCCTGGGAATATCTCTCTTTGTCTAACGTAAGAATGAACAGCTCCAATCAGCTGGTCTATTGTGAATTCAAGGGTGCAGTTTAGCAAAAACGGTGCACTGGCGTAACGGCGGCCGGGCTGCATTTTAGCAAAAACGAGGATCGTCGTGGCTGGTGGTTTTACCGGCCGCGGGAATCTCGAAATGCCAGAGCCTCCCGACGCTTTTCACCAAGTACTTTTTGCACAAAAACTCGGTGGCGAAAAGCTTCTCCACCTTCCGATCAACATCGTGCAAGAACACATGGGTCACGCCGGCTCCTTTCCTGTTCCTCGCCATGACCGCCATCGAGAATATCGCCGCCATCCTACCCGGCGCCTCAGCGAACCACCCACGCGGCGCGTCGATCATTACCAAATCCCACTCCGTATCATAAAACTCATCAGGAAAACCCGTCAACGCAAGCCTACACCGGTCGTTTCCACGCAAGAAAGCGTTCGACGGGAAACAGCTCGGCTCCGTCCGATAATGGTTGATCAAAGCGTCCGCTTCCTTCAGCTGCGTACGGTACTTCACGGCGTACGCTTGGAGGTTCGGCGCGCCTTTGAGCACGTTGTCGACCCATTTCTGATCCTCTTCGAGGAACAACGTTCTGCCCTGGGGATTCAGAGCATCCCACATGCGCGAATCGTAGCCGAGTCCGAAGACGAGGAAATTGCAGGGATTGCGGTTTCTGAGTACATTGTACGTTACAGAGATCTCGTCGTAATTCTGCTGCGGTGTGATCGTTGAGGTGGCGTAGTGCACGAGGGCTCGGAGTTGAGTTTCCATGTCGGAGAATCCATTAATGGGTTGCGATCTAGACTTGGCGATAGAGCATAGGAGGGAATCATCGCCGGTTTTTATTAAGCTGGAGATAAGTATTACGCCGGCGATAAGGCCGGCGATTGCGATGAGGGAAAGCCTTCTCCCATCGGCGGGGAATTGCCGGTCTCTGACGTGTTCGTCTCTGATCATTTTCTTTACTTACACTAGTTTATTAATACGATTGTTTACTGTTTTATTGAAGTGAAAAATTGGGGTTTCTAAAAATAGATAAATAAAATCTCCTTTAATTGAGGCTGAGAATGAGCATAACTTTCGAGATATTTTCATGTTTTTTTTTGTACCTTTAGGATTTATTTATTTATTTATTTATTTGTTTGTTTGAGTGAGGTATAATTTCATTAATCATAGAATTATACACAAATTATATCACGTGTATAATTCTAGAGAAAAAACCAAGAGGGCACAACGACCCATTCGAAGTGGAGGAGGATTATTGAAATTGGAGGGGAACAAACCAGACCACCAATGACTGGTCACCGGTGAAAAATCAGCATAGAAATTAGAGAACTTTTAGAGAGAAGGAAGAATTTTTTTTAGAAATAAATTATTTCTCTCTAGCTGGAGTTTTTCGTCATTAACATTTAAAAGTTATAAACTGGTTTTTAGATTTTTTGATATATTACAAAATGGTTATTATATTTTATCAAAGTAGCATAAAATGATCATTAAATTTATTGAATCATTATAAAATAGACGTTAAACTTTTTAAAATTTATCAATAATTTATAACGTGAAACGGTCATTTTGTAATAGTTTGATAAATTTAATGATTGGTTCATAACTTTTGAAATCTCAATGGTTAAAAAGATTACTTCAGCATAGTTTAGTGACTATTTGTATACTTTATCCAAAAATATATAACAAATTTCGGCTAATTCAAAAATCGACCGAATTAGCCGAAATTTTGTTCAGTTCGGTTAATAAGTTTAGAAAAATCGGTTCAATCAACGTTAAAGAGAAAAAAATCGATTAATTTGATTCGACTATTGATCGAATTAACCGAATGCACACCCCTATTATTGAATGATTTAAAAGTTGTATATTGTTTTTCTCATAACATATTTAATTAACGAGTCACGGATTCTAATTGGTTATTTTTTTAAATTAAAGAATTTAACTACCCATACATTAATTAGATTGATTAACTTTCGTAATTTAATCATATTGGCTTAACCTCGGTTGATTAATCAATTTTTTAAAATAAAATATATTTAAAATATTAAAATTATTCATTTAAAACATTTTGAGTGGCCTTCAAAGTTTTCAAAATAGTCCTTACACTTTTGTCTCTTGTAAATTTCATTGTTTTTTCAAGTAAAACCAAACGAAAAGAAATCAAAATTTGTTTAGTTAATGTCAACATTTTTTCAATATTAATACGAATTATTTGTTAGATTATGCTTGGATAATTTACTTCAAAATATAAGACAATGTTAGAAAATATTTTACGTACTTTTCATAAAATCATTTTAACAATAATTACAAATGAAAGGATTAGTCACTACACTTGCTTAAGTTAGGGGTGTGCATTTTCTGATATGAATACTATCCTATATGAAAAACTCGAATGTCTAATTTTTTGAATCGACAAAATAATAATCTGTATGTGATCTGAAAAAATGAATATCTAAATTTTCAGATAGAATATCTGGATATCCATATTCGAACGTGATTTTTTTAATATATATATATATATATACTAAAATGATCTACTGTGTTTTCCAAGTTCTAAAATGTCCTACTGTTTAGAAAAAAATATAAATAAACAAATAAATAATAATGAGTAGCCCCAGTTTAACCCAAATTAATAATGTTGTCTCTCACGCGAAAACAAGTTCAATTATGTCTTTCAGTTCGTACATTGCAGCAAATTAACCCCTTGACTAACGTTAATTAACGGAACTGTTAATTGTTGCATATGTGGCCGTTAACTACATGCCACATCACGACTGACGTGTCAAAAATGCAGACATGGCATAATTTTTTGGGAAGAAAGTTACTTTTTTGAATTTTTAAAAAAAATTGATGTTACGTCAGCATTTTTTGGCGCGTCAGTTGTGATGTGGCATGTAGTTAACGACCACGTATACAACACTTAATAGTTTCGTCGGTCAACGATAGTTAATGGGCTAATTTACTGCAATGTGCGAACTGAATGACTTAATTGAATGTATTTTTGCGCGAGAGACAACATAACTAACTTGAGTCAAACTCGGGGATAAAATAACCCCTTTAGTCAATAATTAATCATATTTATTATAAGAACACCAACAAATTTTTATAATATAAATTCAATATTCGACACTTGGCAGTGATTTTTAATTTCGCGTAATAACATTGAGTTTGTTGCATTAGTTTTGAGTGAGAATTCTAATTTAATTATGAGCTGGTATTTTAGTTCGATTTAAAATTTGAATAAACTTTTACATATCTATAGACTACGTTGCTCGAACACGAATGACCTATGATGAATCATTTATTACTATAACCTCTCAATTTGGTTCAAACGTTTATATTATTGATTTTAGTATTTGAACACTTTTTCTTTCTGTTATGTTAATTAAATTTGATTTAATTAAGTTAAAAGGGGAACTTTAAACAACAATATCTCTACCTTTCAAAAATAAAACCAATGATTTTGGACACAACATTAATAAAAAAAACAGTAAAACGTGAAAAGTTAACAAATTATAGAAACACCTATAAGAATGCATAAACAAAAATTTAAAGGTGGTTTGGTTTTAGAAAATATTTTTTATTTTTGTTTTCTATTTTTATTTTTATAAAATAATTTTTATTTTAAATTTTCCAAAAACTAAAAAACACATTTGGTTTACAGAAATGAAAACTTGTTTTCAAAAACAAAAATAGTGAAAATATATTTGATACCAAATTTTTCAAAAGAAAAATAAATAAATATGTATTCATTAAATAATTAAATTAAAATATAGTTATTAGAAAAATATTATTATAATAAAAATAAAATATAATTAAATAAACAAAAGTTTTAAAATTGACTTTAAAAGGATTCGAACCTAGGTTAAAATAGAGTTAAAATTTAAAAACCTTTATTTTCATCTTTTTTTACTTTTCTAAAACATTCTCAATGAAAATAGTGAAAACATCTTTTTTATGTTTTCAAAATTTAACTCATTTTTGTTTTTATTTTCTAAAAATTATTTTCAAATTTTATAATCAAACGCATTTTCTTCACCATTTTTTAATTTTAAAGAAAATAAAATTAAAAATGACTCGTATTGTCTAGAACCAAATGCACTTTTATTTTCCTCTCTTCATATGTTTTTGTTCTGTGTGCCCTTATCCAAGACACAAAATAGATGGCTCGTCATTTTAGGCCGTGTCGTTTCATCTTTACTGATCGAAACAGGAATCAATCCGCACATGCAATGGCCTCCCTTCGTAGACGAGATTTCGAAGATCGTTATTAGGTCAATGAAGTACTTGATTTGGTTCCACACTTGCTGCAGCTGATCGCCGATGAGCTAACTCGCCGTAGAGAGTTTTCTTTCTTTTATTTTTTTGGGCTCCTCTGCATTGCCCCTTTCTGTGTCGGTTCGTGCTTTATTGTTTCATCAAAGTTCACCCGTCCCGATTTTAGATCGTCTGAGTGTTTTGTTTGTTTTCTTAGTTTGCTTCTCTTCTTATGTGTGGGTTCATTTTTTCCATACTTTTGTGGTTTTGTGGTTTGTATCTCTTCGTTTTGAATAAAATCTTGGACGGTACCACTTTCAGAAAAAAACTGTATATAAATTGAGTAAGTATACTTGATCGGTTGGTCAAGCAGCTCATTTATGTTACCTCATATTTTTTTATGTTTTGAGTTCTAGAATCACTAGGAGCTCTCCCTTCCTTCTCCTAGAGCCTCCTTCCTCTCCCTTGTAGGTATGATTAGGATTAGAATTAAGATTTGTCCAAAAAAACTTATGTAATACAAATTATTGAGGGTAAAATTTTGATACACATGTTGTGTAAAAATAAATCTTACATAAGCCTGCATATTTATCTTATAAAATCCAAAATCCTAAATTTTTAACCCTAAACTTTATTCTCTAAATTCAAATATTAACTTTAGATTTTAAATCTTAAACTTAAACCCCTAAAATGTGAGCCCTCAAATAAATCTCTAACCCTTAAAACTAAAAAGATTTATGTGAATTAAAGTTTACACAATATATATATATATCAAAATTTTTTCAAATTATTAATATGTCAAAGTTTCTATCCAGGTTTATTCTGGTTCTAATGGGAGCACTTGTGGAATGGCTTATAAGAATTTGTTGGGGAAGGTCACGGTGCCGGTGGATCTACGTGGAGATGACTCAAGACACCCTAGTTTTAGTGGACATTGGGAAAGCAAAAATAAAATGTAAATAAATATTATTAAACATTTATTCTATCTTAAAATATATAATTTTCCATCATTTTATTCGAGTTATAAAAAAATTACTATAATAATATTAGTTATTATATAAAACAAAGAATATTTAATGGTCCATTTCGTTCTTAAAATTATTTTTTTTATTTTTAGAAAATAATTTTATTTTTATTTTTTCAAAATTAGAAAAATGTGTTCGGTTAATAGAAATAAAAATTTGTTTTAAAAAAATAATAAAAATGTATTTGGTATTAATTTTTTAAAATATAACTAAATAAATAATTGTTAAATAACTAAATTAATAATATAACTATTAGAAAAGTATTATTATAGTATAATATGATTAAGGAAAATTCTACAGCGTGCGACGAATACAATGAACACCATTAAATTAATTAATAAAAATTAAAAATTTCAAGTACTCAACATACAATTAATAATTATTTTAAAATATCAATTAAATTACTTTTCATATATATTAATTTTTTGATTTTTTAATAAGGGTAAACTAAATATTTAGTACCACACCTATTTCCGTATTTTTATTTTGGTACCCAAACTTCGAATTACTTCAATATTACCATTAAACTTTTGGTTTTGCTTCAATGTTATCACTTACCCGTTAACCGACGTTACCAACAGTTAAAATATTATGTATAATAATACATTTAGTCCTCCACGTTTGTACATTCAATAATTTAGTCCTAATTTGAAAATTAATAAATAAATTCAACCCTCATTATTTAAACATTAATTCAATTTGGCCTTATTTTTTAATAAAAACAATTTAACCCTAAACTATAAACCTTAAATCTTAGACTCTAAATTCTTAAACTATAAACCCTAAACTCAAAACCTTAAACCATGAAAATGTACCTATCGATTTTTACTAAAATTGTGGGCTTTGTTATTGTTGAATTAAGATACCGATGAATTGTTAGAACTATTGCGGGTGTGTCCTCCAAGGGCAGTGCAGGTTCTTTCACCATATAATTTATATTTAAAATCTAGTGTTTTGATGTTTCTTTATTTCAACATTTTATGTTTAAAAGCTGCAATTTTTATCCGTGCGAATTTTTTTCCTGGGGGCTCAATGATTGAGATCTCATTGAAATGGAATAATTACTTTTGAAATTCATTTTGGACTTTTGCTACCAACAATGACATCAACATTCAACAACATCTTCTTCTTTTACATTTGTTTTTGTCACAGCTCTTTTTACAAATGACATATCATAACTATGACATTTGAGGGCTTCTCTTGATTCTTCTTAATCTGTCTTTATTATGCTATGTTGTTGTGAACTTTGTTTCAGTGACTCATGATTTTCATCTATGTTACTCTAATTTGTGTGCGAGTTTTGAACACATGTACAACCCGATTTCCCCCTAAAATTCTCATATATTTAGAGGGTTCTTGCAGGATTACATATTCATATTCATATTCATATTCATATTCATATTCATATTCATATTCATATTCATATTAATATTCATATTCATATTCATATTCATATTCATATTCATATTCATATTCATATTCATATTCGGATATGTGTCGAGCTTGTCTTTTAAAAAAAGATATGTGTTGAGCATGGAATAATTAGTTGTCTGCAAGCAAGGCTTGTCGATGTACGGATTTTCTTTGTGAGTGCCCCCCCCATCCTTAATACTCCATGTTTCACTTCTGCTTAGTAAACCTCATCTGTGGTCGATGATTCAAAGATTGGATTGCAGGATTTGAGATTCATGAGGGTATATGGTTTAGGGTATAGGTATAAGCGTTTAAGGGTTTAAGGTGTAATAGTTTAAGGTTTTAGGTTGAGGGTTAAGGGTTAAATTATTTTTTATAAAAAATAGGGTCAAATTGAAATAATATTTAAATAATGAGGGTTCAATAGAAATACGGAAATAGGTGAGGTACTAAATATGTAGTTTACCCTTATTAAAAAAATTCAAAAATTTAATATATATATATATATATATGAAAAACAATTTAATTGAATTTTTTAACTAATTATTAATTGTATGTTGAGTCCTTGAAATTTTTAATTTTTATTAATTAATTTAATGATGTTCAGCGGTATTCGGCGTTAGTAATGTTTAACGTTGTTTGTCGCACGTGGTAGACTCATACTATGATTAAATACACCAAAATTTTAAAACTGTTATTAAAAGGATTGCAATCACGGTTAAATGAAATTAAAATTAAAAACTCTTTGTTTTCGTTTTTTTTTATTTTTTATATATTTTCAACAAAAATAATGAAGAAATATATATTATGTTTTCAAAATTGCACTCGTTTTTATTTTTTATAAATTATTTTTTAATTTTACAATAAACACATTTAACTTTTTCTTTGACGCTTTAATAAAAACAATCTATATCCTCTATAATCAAACTCACCCTAAATTTTCTCTAACTAAAATTCTATTCTATTAACTCATAAAATCAATTTAATCAGAAACTTTATATTAATCAATTCATTGAACCAAATCTAACAAAAACACTAATGATTTATGTCTTTGGACAGACATGTCTGAAAAATATAAACATAACTTTTATAATAGATGGTCATCGGCTTTTCTCTTTTTCAAGATTTCTCCCACAAATTCTACTTCATACTATTTCTAGATTTCTCTATGGTTAAAATACTGTATGTTTGAGAAAAATCCACCTGGTATCTAGAATACTCCATATATCTAGAATTTCACGTATACAAAATAAAATAATATAAATACTTCTAACTACTAGAATAATTAGTAAATCTCGGACAAACTTATTATTCATCTAAATTTGCATCTGCTTCGAATTTTATCAATTTTAGAGAGTAACCACAGTAGAATATTTGAATTTATTATATATTTTCAAAGCCAAAATGTAAATTAAAATAAGAATTAAATATATAAATTGATATCAACAAACAAGGTTAAATGCAATCACAAGACGCATTACTCTTTCAAGGGAAGAATTAGGGTTCGAACTTTTGAGACAACATTGCTTGGAAGGAGAGTCACGAATTTCGAATATTGATCATAAAATAGAAATATACTATACCAAATATGTGAGTGCGCGCGCGTGGGTGGGTGGGTGAGCGCGCGAGAGAGAGATTAAAAGTAGGATATGTGAAAATTATCACTTGGAAGATTACCACTAAACTATTGTCACTGACTCGAAAATATTACCAAACTTAAAAAGTTTAAATCTAACACTAAACTTTACTTTTTGACTCATTTATGTCACTCCACCGTTAACTCTTAATAAGACATTAACTCAAAAAAACGTTGTTTTAGTGCGGACGTTTTGAAGCCTAATTTGGCCCAAAAATGTTTTGTTGGAGGAAAAATAATAAAAATTCTCACTTCAAAGGGTTTAAGCCTAAAACCTACAAATACAAAGGCTAAGCTTTAACTACTAAACTAACATAATATTATATAATATTTTACCACAAATACTATATGTGTCAAACTACTTGAGATTAATTCAAATAATTTTATGAAATAAATAATACTCTAAATAATATTAATATATAAATAATGTAAATATTATATATATATATCAATATGTAATATATAAATAAAAATATATTATTTTTATAATATAAATATATTATTTTAAAAAACTCAAAATAGTCGTAAATAATATAATAAAAAACCTCTAAATTCCAAATTATAAACCCTCAACTTCAAACTCTAAATCTTAAAGTTTAAAGTTTAGAAGTTTTTTTATATTATTTAAAATATAAATAAATTGTTTAAAAACGCAGAATATTCATAAAATGATATATTTATATTATAAAAATATATAAAATAAAAAAACAACATATTTTTATTTATATATTGATATATATGTAAATAATACATTTTATATTATTGTTTATTTCATAAAATAATTTAAATCAATCTTAAATAGTTTGACACAAAATATTTGTGATAAAACATTATATAATATTATGTTGCTTTAATGGTTAAAGTTTAGCTTTCGTATTTGTAAATCTTAAGCTCAAGCTACTTAAAGAGTTCGATACTATTCTCAAGTTATTAATAATAGTTTAGTGCCTCCGGTGTAGTTTATTTTTATTTTTTTGGGTATAAATTCAAGTTTCGTTGAAGAGAGTTTGATTGTGAGAGTGAATATAGAGAGAGTTTGAAAGAGTGAGAAAGTGAGCGATGGGGTGGTTCAACTTCGATCGGATTACGACAGCTGCTTATGCAATTTATTACCTCTGGGTGTACGGTTCCAAATTTGCAAAAATACAGGAAGAGCACCCCGAGTGGAGTTTTGCCGGGTGTATCAAGGCTGTGTTTCCAGACATTCCTAAACCGGTCGCCGAGTACATGGTTGATTATAACTGGAACTCCGTCAAGAAAGCGGTGACTCCTCCGATCACCAAACACAAACAGAAAATCTACTGGGAGGCTGAAGAACACAGGAAGAGAGAGCTGCAAGATATTGAAGAAAACTGGGATAAATGGTGATCAAAATTATTGAAGACGAACCAGACGGCGACGTTTTGGTTCAGTAAGCTTACTGCTGGGTTAAGGGAGTGATGATTTTACTTTAGTGTGTGTGTTTATGTGTTGCAAATTGTTGTAATAAAAGGGTTGTGTCTGCAAATTATGTAGCTCGTTCCTGTTAATGGAGTGATGGTTGGGTGTTTTGTTTAATATGCTGGTGTGATTATAAGATACTATTTGTTAAAAGTTTTTAGTTCTTTAATAATGCACTCATTGTACACACATGGTGCTCAGACCTAGGTCACCTGAATGAAAGATATCATCTTTTATTATTGAGATCACTCCACGAGTTTATAGTTCGGTGTGTTTATAATTTTTTTTTGATCGGCAATTGAATGAATACTATTAAAGAAAATCATACAAGCTACGATACTGTTAATTATGAAATATAGCTCGTTTTTGTTTGGGTTGAAATTTATTTTTTAAAAAAAAATAAGTATCTTATCTGACTAAACTGATTGATAATTAATTTAATAGTATTCGGCTGCTAACTATCTGGCTAAATTTCCAAACAATGTTGTTGGTTCACTTCTTATTCTCGAGGATAAACCACCCTTGCTCGTTACTACTTTCTTTAGAGATAGATTCGGTCCTCCTTATTTAATGACTCACACACATTCATTTGGCCTCATTTATCATTAAAAATGATAATTTTTTAATTATTGGTATTTGAATTATTAGTCGACTAATTTGAATCGAGTTTTGTAAAGGCTCGATATAGGACGATTCTCTTAGTTTAGTTTTCTTTATTCACAATGCCATAATTCGAATCTCTGACTTTGCTTAAAGGACCTAGTGCCAATATGAGTGATATTTTGATACACAAGCTTGTATAAAAAAGTATTACACAACCCTAAAATCTAAACACTAAACCATAAACTAACCTCATAAACCCTAAATTTTAAACCATACAACATAAACCCTAAACTAACACAAAAAACTCTAAATTTAACAAACTTATATAAACTAAAATTTACGCAATCAAAACCTTTTCCTATCAATATTGGCACGATAGCTAAATTGCGACAAAATTTGGGAAATAATCCTAAACCAGATAGGGTTCCTTCACCTAGATTTGGCAAAATAGGCCAAAAGCTACAGTGCAGACATGGACCTCGCCACCTGCTCCTGGCGCTTTCCGACCTTGTCGTTTGCACACGGCGTGGTCCTGACGAAATGGCTCAGTTGAGCCAGGCTTGGCAGCTTCACCCACCTGCATGCTTCAGCTTTTATCAAGCTAATAAATGGCTGACTGAAGGTGTTGTTTTGCATACATGGACCGGCCAGCTTTCACGTGAAAGTTGGTGCGATTAGGGTTTTTTTAGTTTAAATATTTTGCATATATATAGAGAGAGTGAAGAAGAAGGGTTGAGGGAAAAAATTGCATAAATTGAATATTTGAGAGGGTTTGAGTTGAAAATTTGAGTGATAGTTTTTGAAGAAGATATATTCGAAGACGGTGAAGATTGTTGAAGAGTATTTTTCTATAGATCTTCTCGGTTTCTCAACAGTCAGTAAGCAATTTATTTTTTTAATTAATCTATTTTTTAAAATTGTTGAGGGTTTGAAGATTTTTTTGTGTGATTGAAGATATATTCATTCAAATGATAATTACTTCTTTTTTTACTGTTGAAGGTTTTAGAGAACATATACATGGTTTCTCGTTGAATCCGATAACTTTTTGTATTTTCAGAATTGTAATTCATTTGTTGTTTATTATTTTTAAAATTTTAATAAGAAAACCAAATTTTAATCTTTGCTTATGTTTTTTTAATATTTACAGAGAATGAGTTCATCAACATATTGTGACACAGAACCCATAGTTGGTCGTTGGAGCGAATCGCTTGATGATTTTAGTGAGGATTAAGAAAATATTGTGCCTATTACGAAAGATGATGACGTGCACTTACTCGATGCTGATGATGTTGAGGCTATTATGACAGATGTGTCTGAGGGTAATGGTATCGATGTTGAAGATGATGTTTGGGCTACGGCTGTTGCTAGGTTTGGGTTGGGAAAAAAACAGCCAGTTTGGGGTTATATTGAACCAGAGCCCCAGCAACCAAAACCCATTTATCCAGCCTATGAATCTCCAGCAGCCCGTATGTATGAGGTGGACTATACTGCTATGCGAGATCCGAAACATCAAGCCTGCGTATTTGGTTCTTCATCATCATCGAACTTTGGAGAATTTGTACTGAAGGCTGAATTCGAAACAAAAGAAGTTGCCAACCTGGCAGTTCAGGAGCACTGCATCAAACACCATACGTCATTTTCTGTTGTTGAGTCTAATAAAAGTACCTCTTGTGTAAGGTGTCTTCATTGGAAGAGCAAATGTCCTTGGTGGGTAAGAATTTTATACAAGAATAGGAGTCAGGTGTGGGAGGTGTCACAATTCATTGAGCAGCACACCTGTTCTAATATAGCTTTATCACATGACCTCATTAATTTAGGTTATGATCTTATATGTGCTTACACCAAGGCATTGGTTGAACAAAAGCCAAGAATTTCGATTGAAGTGTTAGTAGCATCCATTCGAACTCAGCTTGGATATATTCCATCTTACTATAAGTCGTGGATGGCAAAGTAGAAGGCGATGGCACAACTGTATGGTGATTGGGATAAATCGTATAATGAGCTACCAGCTCTTTTACGAGCAATACAAATATTCATCCCAGGAACCATGGTAGAATACGAAAAAAAACCAGCGTTCAACTTACAAAGTGACTTAATTTTTGGTAAAAGAATATTTAGTAAGTTATTTTGGGCGTTCAATGTGTGCATTGAAGGGTTCACATTCTGCAAATGCATGATTCAAGTGGATGGTACATGACTGTATGGGAAGTACGGTCATATATTACTCGTGGCTGTTGCACAAGATGGAGACAGTAATATATTCCCAACTGCCTTTACCATAGTTGAAAAGGAAGACGTGGATGGATGGGAATTCTTTTTGAAGCATCTACACAACCATGTAGTAAAAGAAGATGGGATTTGCATGATTTCTGATAGGGGGACTGCACTCTTATCAGTAATTGACAGAGATGAGAGTTTATAGAAGCCTTCATATGCATATCCAGCCTATTGTGTACGTCATATTGTGGCAAATACAAAGAAGCATTTCGGAAACAATCAGATCCGAAAAGAGATTTTAGAAGCGGGTAAGTTGTTATTGGTTGTTTATAAAAATTAGTAATTTTTTGAGCTGATCTTGTTGACTTATTTAACTTGTTTTTTTAAAATAGGGTATGAACTAGTTCAACCGAAATTCGAATAGAGAATAAACATGTTGAAGCAACACGGTCGGAATGTATTTAATTTTTCAAATGACATACCCAGGGAAAGATGGTCACAAGCCTACGATGAAGGTCGGCATTATGGGCATATGACAACTAACCTTGCAGAGGCTATAACTCGGTGCTTAAAGGAACACGTCATCTCCCAATTGCAAGTATTGTGTGGGAGACTTACTTTAGATTGGGTAAAGTGTGGTCCAACAAAGGGCGTGAAGTTAACGCCCGGATAAACAACGGACAAAATTGGTCTCAAACCCTGCAGGATAGAATGATCGAACTTCAAGCCGAAGTAACCTCTATGCAAGTCAGAACATTCAACCCACATGGCTTTGAATTTTCTGTCGAAGCTTAGGTCCGAGGTGAGCAAAGAATGTTCACCGTAAACCTTCCTCAGAGATGGTGTAATTGTGGTGCATTCCAAGCATTTAGATACCCATACTCTCACGCACACGCCGCATGCTTGGACTACAGAGATCCGTATCGGCTCAACAGGTGATGAAGAATTGGTGTCAATATCAATGAGAACCATCCCTACTTGGACTACATCGATGAGGGCATCAGTAGAGGAAGTGGGGGGGAATGTCAGAACCATCCCTTCTTGGACTATATCGATGAGGACATCGGTAGAGGAAGTGGGGGAAAATGTCAGAACCATCCCTTATGGGGCTACATCGATGAGGCCATCGATGGAGTAAGTAGGGGAGAATGTCAAGGCCATCCCTTATTATATTGCGACCCTGCCTCGACAAGCCCGTTCATGACCGAGCAATGGTGGACCGAACGATGATATAAGTAATCTCTAAGGAGCTACCAAGTCAAGGATGCAAGTTAAGATGCTTTGGGAAGACGATGAAGGCCCTATCCAGAAAGTGTCCTTATTTGGGATGAAGCAAAATCTACTCACGACATTTCTGGTAAGTTTATTTAGCTATTTAGGGGGAAGTGGTCTAGTGTCGGGTCTCCACCATCCCTCTCGCCTGGGCTAGCGACCGAGCTTCCTTGGTGTAAGCGACCTACTCCTAGGCCCATATGGCCCCGGGAGAAATACCTAGGGCCCTATAGTGGTTGGTACACTGTCTCCCCGGGAGAAATACCTAGGAACGGTTTGGGACCATAGGGCCCCATATCGCGCTCGTGGCTAAAGTACGAGGTTAGAGTGCAGCTATCACTTGCGGGATTCGAAACTTTAAAGCCTTAGCGCATTGTGACCCTGAGAAGGCTAGACAGAGATAACTCATTGGACAATGAGGCATGAAAAAGGCTGACTTATCTGGGTAACACCCATTTCAAGTGCCGCACGGCTTGCCAACCGAGCAAAGAGGGCATGTCCGTGACACTAAGCAACTGCCTTAGCCAACTGACCTCGGCTTAATTTTAAGCTATGTTAGTATAATATCAGGAATAAGAAGATAAGTCATTCAACTTCCCCGCCTTCTATCATTATTGCTTCTTCTTCATCGAGACTGAGAGAGAGAGAGAGAAAATTCCAAAAGTCTAAATTCCCTCTTCATCGTCCGATCTCTCTCACCGACAGTCTGTGGTCGTCGCCGTCGATGCTATTAAAACGACCGCTCTCTCCCGACCACACCCCTAATAATCATTCACGGTGAAGCTCTGTCGTTCGCCATGGTTAACGACTTGAAAGACCTTCGAAAACCTAAAGGATCATCACAGTTTTCTGGTGTTTGTCGCCCCGTTCAACGTCCGTGCATTTCACTGCCGTTGTCAATGGGTTCATCGTCGTTTCGTAACCAAGGCTCAGCTTTCCACTCGTAGAGAACTCGTCTCGGCCACCGCGATTTATGTCTGGAAGCTTCAGCGAGGATAGCCCTATACTTTTAAGTCTAGTTTTGAATGATTATCGGTCGTTTCAGTTGGCCCCCGCCTTGGTAACCCTCTGAAACTCATTTATTTAAGTTTTTATCATCTTTTTCCGTCGTTCTGTAGCATTTTCCGGCCATCTAGGTTGTGCATAGGAAGCACGCCCCCCCTAAGTGCAACGTCCTGGTCAGCCTCAAATCTAGACCGGTCTAATCGATTATAGACCAATTCAACTTTGAACCGAACCGGTTGAACTCAAACCCAATATATCTAACCCGATAATCGACCCGGCCCAAGCCCAAACTTGAATCGTCTGACCCGAACCGTTTAAACCAACCCCTTAATCGAGTCAACCAGCTTAGTCAACTCGCTTGAGTCAGACATTGACCGAGTCAACCCAATTGAGTCAACTCATTCTAGTCAATTCAGTTAACTTTGACCAATTGACTTTAACATGTTGATCGTTGACTTTTGGGGTTAATTTTGACTAAAAGTTATATTTTTGGCTTTTCAATGTCCTGAATCCGATTTTGAAGTCTATTTCGTGAAATTCTAACCCGAAAGCCTCTGAATCTGACCTTGAACACAAACATGCATGTGTTGCATTATTCGGTTAAAGAGCAAAGTAGTTGAGTTAATGTCTGATTTAGGATATATTTGATTGAATGTATTTGCATTTCCCTATATCTGGGATTTTAAAGGACATTGAATTCAAGTTCAAGAGCGATCAACAAGAGTTTCAAAGGTCAATTGACGTAGCTCAGAGTCAAGGTAATATTTTACTACCTATTACATGTTTTACGGTACTCGTTGGTAAATTGGTTAATGCACTGTAATGATGGGTTCCAATTAGTTCAAAAAGACTTGGAAACCTGATGAGAAATTAGAATTCCTGAATTATGCAAATCATCGTTTATATCTTGTTGGTTTAAATTACTAAATTGCCCATGAAAGTCAGAATGACCATAATGTCCTTATAGGCTTAAATGATTAGATCACTCATGATATATCTGAATTCTCAATGATCCTGATGTATCAACTTTCGAATGTCTGGTTTGAGCCGTTAGTTTCGATCCCCCTTTAATAAGGATCTCGTTCTGAAACTAGCCTACAATTTTTCGGATATTCAATGTTCTCTTTCTGATAATTACCATGTATTTCGGGAAATAAATTGGACCATATAGTGTGTTCTATGTGTCCATGAATGTTCTCTCTATTTTAAACCAAGACTATATGCTCCGATTTAAAAGTATGACTTTGTTGTCCGAAATGAAAGCACAATTCTTGGCTTTTATTTTTTGATACAAAAATATATCCGACACATGTTTTCTGATAATACTGTCTACTTGATAAAAATTGATTTTATCTGCGAGTATATTATCTAGGATATGATTGAAGACTTGTAGGCTCAGAGCTAGTAAGACCTTCTGGACCTAAGGCATCACATATGCCCAATGGGCCTAAGGTAAGTCTTTTTGGATACAGTTCTGGGATACTGCATATCTGTGTATGGTTAGAGGGTAGTTAGCTAATTAAAATAAAACTTTCCTTTTTTCTTTTAAAATCTATCCTACTTAATTAATTTACTAAAGTCTGGAACTCTCAGTATGCTTTCAATCTGCACTTAATGAAGCACACTAAACTCCCTAGTTCAACTTTTGTAATCTATCTCTCTTCCGACTCTATGATCTATATGCTTCTAGTATGATACTTAATGTTTGAATAAAGAACAACTTCATTACATTTAGATATAACATTTTGTTGAAATATCGAGTCGTATTTGTAACATGATGTTACCCAGAACACCATGGCAACTTTATGCTCTTCCATATACCTGCTTGTGCCTTTAGCATCTCTTAGTAGTTCTGCATCTCTAACCTTTTCCAATCTCATGTTGTTTTTACCATCGCAGGTTAAACGATTAAACATGATGCAATTATCGACATCAGCATGAGAGTTCTTTCGGCACTGCATGCGGAGTATGGCACTTGTGTGATTAGGGAGCATGTATTTCACGTCTTGTTTTATATTTGAGTTTGAAACTTTTATCATGATTTATGTTTCATTGTTTGAATGATTTTTGAAATTATATTTGAATTCAAAAATTTTTTATGGTTTTAAATGGTTTGACAATTTGTTTTATCTGAAATTTTTAATGTGGGTCGCTCCGGTAGCCTGAATGTGATACCTCGAATTGGATCGGGCAATTTGTATCGATCTCTGAGTGTTACAAATATATTAATTAATTCTTATAATACTATAATAATAATAATATTTTTATTTTAATATTATAATTTACTAGTTTTTAATATTATAATATAAGTTTAAATTTTAATATTTAACTGATATAATTAATAATATTAATTATTTTAATAAAATTTAAGTCTATATTTTTATTTTAAAATTTTAAAAACTAGTATTTTAATAAAAATATTGATTAAATTATTATAATATTTTAAAAATTAATAATATTAAGTTTTTAAAATTAATAATATTATGTATTGTATTTGATATTTATAATAAATAATTTTAAAAAAATTTACCAAACAACAAAAAATAATTTACACAACATCATCTAAACACCACATAATAATTTCTGAAATTAATTGTTTGTAATATTAAAAAGATGTTTTGGGAGAACATATCTATGCTGCGCCACCCATGGAGGTGATGGAGATCCTATAGTGGGAACAACTCGCCTTGCATTAGACCTATCTGCATTATAAAAAAAAAAAAAAAGTAGTTTCTGCAATTAAGTTTTTTTAAAATAAATGTAATTCATTTTACAGAAAATATTGTTTTTAGTGATCCAAAATTTTCCGCACATGATTTTAACAGTTTTCGGAAGAGCAGTGAAATTGGGAGTTGGCCCAATAAATTACCCAAGTAATAACTCCTCAAAGACATCGAAAGAAGGTTTGACAGTAAAAATTCCATCACGTAACCCCAGTGGAAAGAACTCAAGTGAATGCTCATCGACTCCCGTAAACTTCTTCTTCCAATCGACTAGTCCGCAAAGCAATCAAACAAAGAACAAAAGAAAACAAGTATATCTAATCGATCAAAAAATCGAAAATGAATAAAAGAAATTAGAACTTAAGGTTTAAATCTCTAATTTTATTACCCTTGCCCATAATGTTAAACCATAAACCATAAATCTTAAACCCTTAAATTTATGCACATAAACTCTAAATCCTAAACTAACTTATTAACCCTCGAATTTAATCCGATTATAGAAACTTTTTCCCACCATTAATATATCGCATAATTTCCCTAACCTCTTACCACATCTCGATTTCACCACATTTTTTTACATATTTGTATCCATGAACCAACTTTTTTTTGTCTTTGACCAGACATTGCCGAAAAATGATCATCGCTTTCGATTTTCAGTTTATTTCGTCAAAGATAATTACCGGTTTCTTTTTTTTTTCTTTTTTCCTAGATTTCTCTGAAAAATCCTTTCTCGTATAACTTTTTAAATTTCCATATAATTAAAAGACCGGTATGTACCACTAATAATATGTATTGATATTTATTATTGACTAGTTTAATAACTTTTAAAATTATGGGGCATAAAGCATGATTATTTCCTTTTGAGAATAAAATATGTTGAAACCCTTTTTGTGCCACTTTTTAAGGGGTTTTTTAATTAAAAATAATAATAGAATTTTATAAAACAATAAAATTACTATTTTTAACTTTTAATTAAATTATTAAAAATTACTAAATAAATTAAAAGTATAACTTTTATCGTTGATAAATTTAATAGTAAATATTTTATCATTTTTTGTCGATTGATTGTATATAAATTATTAAATTATTGATTGTATAGAAATTGCTAAATTAGTGTTAATCAATAGAAATTGTTAGTTTATACATTTTTTCGGTTTATTATCGGGGACGATGAAGCTAAGTCAGATATTAGATAAATAATTATGTACCTTTTTTTGACTCAATGTATTACAAAAGTGATGTTTATATTTTAGGACATGTCTGTCCTAAGACAAATCATTAGTGTTTTGTTAGAATTGGTTCATTGAATTGATTACTATAAAATTTCTGATTAAATTGTTTTTGAGATAAGTCTAGTGTACATGCCATACACCCATATATATCACTAACCATATATATTAATATATACTATTAATTATTTTAATAATTTTTAAAATCATGAGATATAAAGTGTGATTATTTTTTAGAATAAAATATGTAAAAATATTTTTTGCCATTTTTTAAAATTTTTAATTAAAAAATAAAAAAATATTAAAACAATAATTACTACTAACTTTTAATTAAATTCTTTTTAAAACAATTAGATAAATTAAAAGTTTAATTTTTTATCAATTTTTTTTTTATCTAATACTTGACATAACTTCATCTTCCCCAATAATAAACCCAATAAATTGTATAGACTAACATTTTTTTATTGAATGTCAGTAACTTAACATTTTCTATTCAATCAGTAATTTAACAATTTCTATAGAACCAATCAACAAAGAAATGATAAAACGTTACTATTAAATTTATCAATAATTTAACCATTTTTGTACAATCAATCAACAAATAATTGTTTATTATTGGGTTTGTACAATTCCTAAGGTTTATTATTGGGGAAGATGAAGATAGGTTAAATATTAGATAAAGAATTGATAATAAAATTATACTTTTAATTTATTTGATTATTTTTTAAAAAAATTAATAATTTTATACAATCAATCGACAAAGAGTTGATAAAACGATTACAATTTCTATATGATAAATAATTAAACAATTACTACTTTAACTTTTAGTTAAGCCTACCTTCATCTTCCCTAATAATAATGTTTACTATTAAATTTATGTGCAAAAGAAAAAAACCTGAAAAAGTGGGGGGGGGGGGAGTGTGTTCAAAAGAATTGATAAAGTTATTGTATTTTTCAAAAAAAAATTATTATTTTTAAGATCTTGTTAGTTAAAATTATTATGATAAAATATATTATTTATCAGTTAATTATCTTCTAACTTTTATTTTGGCCATTTAATTTTTTAAAAAATTAATTTAATATTTAAACTTTTAGACTATTATTATTTTAGTCACTCTAAATTAATTTATTATTATTTTAGTAAGGCGTGCCATTTATTAAACACACAAATATTTAAAATAAAAAACCCAACAAACCCTAAACCCCACATTACAACCCCATCCTCACCGGTCGACAACCCCTCCACCTCATTTAACCTCACCATCACCGGCCAGAAACTGAAGTATGATTATTCCACATGCCATCAACAGATTCAACAATCTCTGCAATTTCTTCAAGGTGAATATTTAAATTAATTTTTTATTTTAAATTTTTTATTTAATTATAATAATAAAAATATTATTTCCTTTTTATTTTAAATTATTTTTATATTTAATAATAATAAATGTTGTGTCATAAAAAATAATAATAAAATAATTCAGAGCGAGTAAAACATGAGCAATCCAAATGTTCAATTTTTAAATTAAAAATTTTGAAAGTTAAGTGAGCAAAATAAAAATAAAAAGATAGTTGAGTGATAAACGATATAATTTACCCAAATTAATAAGATTAAACTTTAAATCCTCAAGTTTAATTTCATTTTAAAACCTTTTAATTTTAAAATTAATAAAAGTAAGGTATAACTCTTTTAATTTGTATGATTTAATTTTTTTTAAATCTTATTCGTTTTAAAATTAAGTAGTCTACCGTCTATCAGTTTAATTTTAACTCCATCCGGCCTATTTTGGTGGTCTAAATATCAAGTCTCTCTATCTTTCTAAACCATACTGTTGAAGATCTTCAATCTTGAGTTCACTAATTTTTTTTGTTGAGAACTATTATTGTTTGTGTGTCTCTTTATTTTAATAGTCTTAAGATTATTATAATCTAGCATTTGTTCATACTTTTTTATAATACTTTAATAGTGCATACATTTCGCAAATAAAACTACTTAAACCCGAATCTTTTAGGATTAAGATTAGCTCATTTTTACTAGAATCACTCGTTAAAGTTCGTACATTTTTATACCGAAAAACTTGTTAAATTATAGGGATAACTACATATTTAGAACCTCACTTATTCCCGCGTTACTATTTTTAATACCCATACCTATTTTTTGGTAAAATGATACATAACGTTATATTTTGTGTCTATTTTGGTACCCCACCGTTAAAAAATTAACGTAAGACTGACTAGGAGAGAGAAAAGTACACATGGTAGACTACCACGTCATTTTCTCTCTCCTAGTTAACATGCCACGTCGACTAAAATTATAAAAAAAAAGGCATGTGGCATGCTGACTAGAGAGAAAAAAATGTGTCAGCATGTCATGTGAAATTTTTTCTCTCCTTATCAATATGTCACATGTGCTTTTCTCTCTCCTCATCAGTATGTTGTTAATTTTTTAACTGCAAGTACTAATATAAAAATAAAATATAATGTTAGGTACTTTTTTACCTACAAATAAATAAAATATTAAAACAGTAACATAAAAATAGGTATGGTACTAAATATGTAGTAATCTCTAAATTATATGGATATATTTTTTATAATAATATTCAATGATGACCATTGTTTCTCTGCCTTTTTCTAGATTTCTCTGACAAATTCTTCCTCATATAATATTTTAGATTTCCCTATGATTAAAATAATAATTATTATAAATCATTAACCGACATATGGAGTCCATGCTTGAGACTTTATTTAAAGGAACAAATATGCCCATGTACCTGTAACGACTAAAAAATTTGGTGTCATTTAGAAGAATTGGATTCTGATTTTAATTGAAAGTGTTTGGAAAAATGATAGAGTCGTCACATGTCACTTGGTTTAAGTAGACCAAATACTATAAAATTAGAGATTTGTGTTTGAGAGTCAGTTACATGTGGGGAAGAGTTCCCACTCTTACTACGCCGAAATTAGTACCTAGTTGATTACTGTAGCGACCAATTTTGATTTTTGAAATTGAAAAATCTCTTTTTTGGTCTTTTGGAAAATAAAAGGACTTAGAGTCGCCACCGGTTACTTGTATAAAGTAGACCGAACACCATAAAACCAGAGATTCGTGAAATTGGGTTCGGGAGTTGGTTACGTGTGGGGAATGATTAATACCCCACAACGCCCGGAATCGGTACCAAATCACATACTATTTTTAATCAATGGAAATAGATGAAATTTAAATTAACTTTAATTAAGTGTTCTCAATTGAGTGTGAACTCTAATTAAGTGGGCTTTGTCAAATTGATGAGTTCGAATTAATTAAACGTTTAATTAATAAGAGTGACGATACATCGGACTATAGATTAAACCGACATCGAATAAGATTGACTGCCGTGTTAATTTATGGTTCGAATTTTGTACATCACCTTTATGTATGATGCGAGCATTTAAAAATGATGGAATGCTTTATCAACTTTTAATTCGCATTAATGTTTACCTTCAGACGATAAGGATTAACTAAAATATTTGGTCAACATCCATTGAGCTATGACTGTTACGACACAAATATCAAAATTAATATATACCTCCTTTTTAGGGTTTAAAGTTAATTAATTACCATATCCAATTAGAATATCAAAAATCATATGAATAACAATTTAGAAATGCATGCCAAGGAAAAACTTTCAAAAGAAACCCTAAGTCCACTAAAGTTCTAACTTAAAAGGCCCAAATTATGAAGATATACTTAGTAATCTAATTATTAATTAGGTTGGTCTACTATTAATCTTAAATTAATTAATCCTAAAAGAAAATCCCATGAATTTACAAATTATTTTGGACGACAATTAATTTGACTAATTTTAAAACTAGTATCCTAATAAGTCAAGGATTCTATTTAAAATGAACCAAATCAATTTATCGTGATTTGAATTAAGCGTCCAACTAAGTCTATTGTCAATTTTATCCTAAGAGATAATTAAAAGGTGTTCTGCTAGTTTAATGAATCTAACATTTATCCCAATAAGCCAAGGATAAATTTAAATTCATTAAACTAATTCGAACCTTAAATCTAACTACGGCTCTAAATACTTGCCCTAGACCTAATTTAATTTAATTAAATTAAACATGCACCCCATTAAGCTAAGGGTATATTTTAAATTAATTAAACTAAAATTTAAACTAAGCTAAAACTAACCTAAAAGAATTCAAGCAAACCAAAATCGAGAACAAATCACATATGGAAAAGATATGGCAAAATATATCTAACTTATACACTATATTACACTGAAATATATCATATAGTAGTATATACAAATAGTACATAATATACCATATATTATATAAGTATTATAAGCATATACTATACATACTATATATTATATCTATGACCATTTATATACCTAAAAACATATATTATACCTTATATTACATATATAAACTATGCGTATAATAAAAAAGGCTATGTATTAAATATATAAATTATATATTAGATAATACTATACATTATTTACTTGAAAACTATATAATATATATCATATATTATATACTTAAAAAACTATATATCATATTATACTATATCATATATGTATAAACTATATATTATGTTGTATCATATATTATATACGTATAAACTATATATTATATTATATTATATACTATATATTATATACTTAAAACTATATATTATATATAACATATATACATATAGATAACTATACGACACTATATTAGAAGGACACATGTATATAAAACCTTATACGGTTTCTTCTAGAAAAAAAGCTATTATAGGTAAGTAATACTATATATGTATATATATTACACGATATATGCATGCATGTATAAAAGGAAAATGAAAATAAAAAAAAAAGCGTTAAATGAAAAAAAGAAAAGAGGAGAGTTAAAGGATTCAATCTTGGGATTTCAAAACCCGTTCATATACCGAACCTTTGTTTTCTCTCAAACAGGCCCACGCCACCGTTGTCGCTGCTCCGGCGGTCACCCCGGCCAGTCAAAGCCACCAACGAGCTTCTCTCGCGACGCTCCTCCTCTCTCTCGGTTTAATCTCACCAGAAACGTCCCCAATCGTCAGGAAAGTGCTTCAATACCCCCGTTCTTCCCCGCCGTCGATCTACGTTTTCAACCGTCAGATCGGTGTGATTTTGAGGTATGTTGCTCTCCTCGCCAAGACAATCTTCTCCACCGTTGGGATCTTCCGTCGGAGGCTCCGGTCGCCGAAAATCCCCACAGCAGAAGGTAAAAACCCTTCATTTCTCCTTTCGATTCGAACAAATAAAGAAAACATAAGTTTTTCCTCTAAAAAGTTTCGGTAATTTGGTCTCTTGATTTCTCTTCTTTGCTTGATTCGAAATAAAAAAACAGAGATTACCTTAGAAGATTTTTCTTCTCTATTTATTTCAATCTCCCCCGTTGTTAGCTAGGGTTTACAAATGGCTGGTTCGGTTTTTATACACCGAAATTACATGATTTAAGAAAAGGAAAAAAAAACATGATAGAAATCCTCTATTGGTTGCCTCTGCGTTTTCCTTTTTATTCATCTGTTGCCTCTAATCCTGGTCGGGCATGCATCTGAAATTGTCTGATGCCCTTGTTTGTCTCTAAAATTCTGATGTGGTTGTTTTGTTTTGTTTTGTTTTTTTCTCCATGTATGCGTGAATGAACAATGGAGGAGGGGACCATGTCCTTGGCCAGCTATTGAGGATGCATTGTTGAAGAGCCGAGGAAGAGGGAACCAGAGAGCTGGTGGGATCTAAAGAGCCAGAGGCGCGGGGGAATGAAGGGTCATGGGTGATGGAGTCCAATCGCGCGTAGGGGAAGACCAATGGTCTTTCTTATTCGAGATGGACCTTTGGATTAGATCGAATCCAACGGTCATGGATTGACTACGCAGTAACCAAAGAGAGGCATCAGTTATCAAAATCATGGTTTAATTATTTTTGAAGGCACTAAACGGGCTGAGTGTAATATTATGAATATTGTTTTTGGTTTTTTAATAATTGTAAATAGACCCATAAATTAATGGACTATTAACAAATTAAAATTGGGGCTTTTTATTTAATATAGCTTATAATTTTTAATATAAATAGATAACAACCATGATTATAATAGTAATGATAATCTTTTTGGATTTTGAGATTTTTAATACACTAATGATAATAATGAGATAGCAATAATAGATAATGATGGTAAAGGAAATAATAATAATAATAATAATAATAATAATAATAATAATAATATAATAATAATGATCGTAATAACAATAATGTTAAAAATGTTTAGGGCTTTTTTCAAATAGATAATAATAAAAAGAGTATTATATATATAATTACAATAAACAAATAACAATACTAATAATCTTTTTATTTTTGGGTTTTAACGATAATCGTACTTATATTAATAAAATAGATAGAGTAGATAAACAAAACCTTTTATTACATAGATTATAAAAGTGGGTCAACACCCCGGATAAAATTAGTGTATACAATTGTGAGTTGTCTTAATATTGGAAATTGTGAGTTCGAATTTAATTTAATTTAATTTAATTTAATTTAATTTAAGATCCGTTTATAAAAGTGAGTTAATTTTAAATGCCCTATTATTTGAGAATAAACGAAAACCACCACTGCGCTTAGTACTAGCCCAACTTATCCTAAAAAAAATTGGCACCGCAATGAAAATTTATATATCCGAATGCAACAAGATAAACAAAAATAGCAAGGCATATGTACAAAATAAAGGCATAAAACAAAAATAAATAAATGCCGAAATAAAGGCGATTAGAATAAAACATAAAAGAATGAGCGAAACAAATAAATGCGAGAAAGTAAAAGTGGAAATTAAAAGTTAAATGTCAGTAAGTTAGACGTTAGCTAAATTAAGAGGTGTTATGAATAATACGAATCACACCTCGTTGCGGGTCACCGTAAGGCCGAAAGCAAATCGTGATCAAACAACCAAAATTAAGTAAATATATATATATATATATAATCATGATATCAAATGAAAACTATAATGTATATATACGTAATGCAAAGCTATAATATATATCTATATATTATACGACAAAGAATAATAGCTCATAATATATATTACATATGTAAATACTGTATATATCTATATAATATATACAGGACCATGTGTATAATATATATGCACGACATAAGATAAAAACATTAAATAAATATATACTATATGAAAGGGAAGGAGGAAAATAAACACAGGGTTTAAGACTAAAAAAAGGGAATTATGGCATTTAATTGCTTTAGAATCAGGAAACAAAACAATGAAAAAAGAACACTCATTTCATTCATTCTCAAAATAAATAAATAAAAAAGAGATATACAAAGCATTCAAATTCTCTGGGTCAAGACCTCCTTTCCATGGCAGTTCATCGGCGGCCACTCCTCGCCGGCCAACCACGACGGCCGAAAACATGTAAGCCCAACTAACCCTCTTTGACTTTTAATTAAAAAACCGAACCCAAAAGCAAACCCTAAACTTTAATCTTTGAAGAGAAAAATCTAAAAAAACCCTCATTGATTTTGGTTTAAAAAAGATTCTACTTTGAAAATTTCGAAATCCCTTTGTTTTGGAAACAAATTTTAGGAGATTTGAGAAGAAAAGCCTTTGATTTTGTATTTTTAAGGAAAAAGAAAATGGGAGAACCCTAGAAATGAAAACATCTGAAAACATGTAAGCCCAACCAACCTTCTTTGACTTTTGATTAAAAAACCAAACCCAAAAGCAAACCCTAAACTTTAATCTTTGAAGAGAAAAATCTAAAAATACCCTCGTTGATTTTGGTTTAAAAAAAGATTCTACTTGAAAATTTCGAAATCCCTTTGCTTTGAAAACAAATTTTAAGAGATTTGAGAAGAAAAACCTTTGATTTTGTTTTTTTTGAAGGAAAAAGAAAATGGAAGAATCCTAGAAATGAAAACAAGAAGATTAGGAAGATACTTAGGAAATTTTGCTTCTTTGTATTTTGATTTTGGAATGTAAAAAAAGTCCTTACAATAGGTTAGGGTTTTCATATTTATACCCCGATTTACATGATTAAAAGGAAAATGAAAAATAAATAATTTCTCTATTGGTTCTAATTTCTTTGCTCGTCTTTATTTGCATTGCCACTGCCATTCTTTTTAATTCTCACTTCTTTGTTTGTATGTGTGGCGTGGATAGTTATATGATGGGAAAGGACCAATGGTCATGGGCGGTGGAGATGGAAAGGTGGTCTTCGCATGCTGATGTGGCTCGGACGTGGTAAACACGATGTTGACGTGGCGATGTTGTAGTGTTGAGGTGGTCGCTGATGGGGCAGCAAACCAATGGTCACGAGAGATGGATGGTTCCAGAATGACAATTAAAGAATTGTTAGTGGGGGCTGAGTTTGTTTAAGGTATTAGTGTTTCTAATTGGTTTTGGGTTTGTGGGCTTAATTAGGTCAAACGGGTAGGTAAAGAGTTGGGTTTAAGGGATAGTTGGGTTATATATAATATAAATGGGCATGGACTTAACTGGAAATGGATTTTGAATTTTTGGCTGTTGGTGTAAATTTTGACCCAAATTATTAGGTCAGACGAAAAATGGTTCTTACAGCTGCCCTTCTTTGCTTATTGTTGTGAAACAACAATAGTGAAAAGACTAAAAGATAGCCATTTTTGTTCGGTCAAGCTGAAATTTTCCTTCCGGCACAACTCCTCATTCAACATCTAACTAACCCTTTCTTTTATCTTCTCAGAAAAATAGAGCTCATCTGTTGATCTGCTACACTACCGACGAAGAGGCAAGATCTGGTCAACATATTTCTTCCAGAAAGATAGGATCTACTACGCCACCGACGACGAGACTAGATCTGAAAGAAGAATGTTGAATCTGTCAAGCTGTAACACTGACGAAGAGGCATAATCTGAGGGTTAGATTTTAGTCAAGCTAAAAAAATGACGAAGAGGCATGATCGGAGAGTCAAATTTTGATAAGCTACAACACTAACGAAGAGGCATGATATGAAGATAAAGTTGATCTGCTACACAACTGACGAAGAGGCAAGAACTAAAAATAAAAGTTGATCCACTACACCATTAATGGAGAGGCAAGATATGAAAGTTAAAAGTTGATCTGCTACACCACTAACGAAGAGGTAAGATCTAAAAATAGAGTTGATCAAGCTACAACACTGACGAGAAAGCATGATCTTAAGAAGATTTGATCTGCTACACCATTGACGAAAAAAAAAGATCTGAGGAAAAAAGTTGATCAATAGTTAGTAATTGTTCATTCAAAGTTTTAAGTTTTGTCGTTGTTTTGCTTTGTGTTTTTTTGTTGTTGCTATCCTCCATCTTGAGGTTTCAACTCTTTTGTGGGTTCGGTCTCCTCCATTCTTGAAGGCTCGCCATTTTGTTGTTGTCCTTCATTACTGAGGCTTTTTGTCTCTTTATTGAACATGTTTTCATATATGAGTAAAGTAATATCACTTAGCATGGATGCACCTAATCTTGATGACTAATGTATGCACTTAATCTAAATGCATGATGACTTTATGAATGTGACATGCAATGTTTTTTTCCATGATTTCGACTTTCAAAGGGATGCCCCCATGACTTTAACCTTTCATATAGGTGGCTTGGTCTTGTTTTTGTTCAAGTTTTGTCTTGCGAATTGATTAAATAATTTTTTTCATCTTGTATGCAATGATACCCCGACCTCTCGTGGGTTTGACCATCTTGAAATGTCACTTCTCTAAGTGAAGGTCCACTTTTGAGTCATTTCTTTAATCAAAATAGTCTTTTCTTATACAATTGGATGACACGTTTTTTATTGGCCCTTGTACTTTTGAACTTCTTTGTGAAGTAATACAGAGAAATCTTTTGTTTCACTACAAATATTAGACTACATGTTCTGATTTCAATGTGAGATGCTTATTTAGGAAATATTGGGTTTTTCTCTTTAGATTATGAATATATCAAGCTAGATTAAATACCCCAAATATCAAGTACACGAGCAACACTAAAAGGGCTTACCGAGGATTGCCCTAAGCATATCATATGTCTAAGAGACCTTGAAAGGTGAGTTGATATATGAAGATTTGAACTACCTTCTGAATTACATCAGTTTTTAACCAATTTAGAGCTATTTTTATAGGTTTCACCTTTATTATTTGTTTGTCTCATTTCTTTCTTATTTTAGGAAAGTTAACTCATCACATTCCTTTGGCTCGAAATAAATGATGGAGCAAACAACAAAACCCCAAGTTACTCGGCATTGCCATTATTTGAAAATATTGCCATCACTCATGAAGCTAAGTCTTTGATTTGGATGGTGCATTTCTACCTTATTTGTCCTTTTGCTACAGTGGAGTACCCCAAAATTTCCACTCTTATCCGAAAAAGCCTTTTTACTAGGTTTCGAATAGTGGAATGCATTTTTTATGCTTTTTTATTTTGAGTTTTTCATCATTTTTTCTTGTTCATTCATTTTTTGTTGGAGATTTTTGTCGTTCTCCCAAATGCACTAATGCCCATGTGTGTTCTTTCATAATTAACCAAATTAAATTGAAATGTAAGTCACATATTTGTCATCTTTGCAGCTTCCGATTTCCATTAGACACAAGCTGCTCGAAATAAACATTCGGGTCAAAATTAATGTCCCTCGTGCAATATATATACAGAGATCCAATAGATAAATATATACACAAAATTAAGAGATAATTGAGATACAAAACATAATGCATCCTATCATTAAAATTTAAAATATACAGTTTTAGGCCCTTACAAAAGATTACCACTGCCTTCAGGCTTAAGCAGGTGGGATTTGATTCATACACATTACTTTGAAAGAAATTAAAAAGCTACAAGGAAGCCTACTAAAGTCAAAGCAGCTTAACATCTAGCCTGACAAGCAAGGGTGAATTTTTGACAAATCTTCTTCTTCGACATCCTCTTTCGATGGCATCAAGTTAATGCTCAAATTCTCTATGGCTTCTTCAATCATCGACACTTTTGCATCATTCTCATCTACCTTTGTGACAGCGTTCCCAAATAGTATCTTGAACTGTCGGGTCAGATAGATGAACCATCTTGACACGAAGGTCTTATCTAGAGGAGGAAAAGCCATTGGTCCCAACTTCTCTTGGCTCTTCTTTACCTCTTCATCCTTAGGCTTGTAGCCTAAACTGAAGCATTCATTCTTGACAACCATGCTTGCCCTAAATTTAGACATTGGAGACTTTATGGCATGTGTCAATTCTAAAGCTTCGAGGGTTACTAGAGTAGAAGCGGATATGAACCCCGGGGTAGACTTCTTAATTGTTTCCTTTTTGGATTCTTTGGCTTCCTCAAATAATTCAATTTCTTTGTTGTCCATTAGGCCTTGAACTGTAGCCTTGAGCTCACAACAGTCTTGGATAGCATGCCCACATTCGGCATGGAACTCGTAATACAGACCGATGTGCCCCTCGGGTATCTTCACTCCTTGGCTGATTAAACCTGCATCAAATAACTTCTTCCAAACCCAACTGAGGGGTGACTTGAATTCTGATACATTGGTCTTGACTATTTGGCCATTTTTTTCGGAGATTGTATTCACCCCACCTGTGTGATTTAGTAAAGGGTTTGTGGTAGTAGTTGGCCCAACTGGGTTATCAAAACCCATGATCTCGAGCTTAATAAGTGTTTCCATGTTCTTCTTAAAGCCTATATAGTTCTCAATTGAGTGACCCACTTGTTCACTATGGTATACACATTTCGCATTGGCATCATACCATTTTGGGAATGTAGGCTGTAATGGTGTTTGGTAGAAATGTGCCACCACATGAATATCGAACAACTATTTGTACAGTTCTCCATACAAAATTGGTATTGAAGTGAACTCAATCTTCTCAGTATTCTTCTTTTGACCAAAATCTTGGCTTGAGGGGCCTTGAGCATTCGATGCGGCTTTAGGTTGTACAACAGTCACTGGCTTGGCGTAGCTGACATTGTAAACATTAGAAGAGTTTACCTCATTGTCCTTTTTTTTCATATGATGGCTTCTTGCAGGATGAACTACCTCTACTATCAATTTTGCCATTCTTGACGGTATTCTCAATGAGCTCACCGGATAGCACTAGATCGACAAAATTGGTAGTCGCATTACCTATAAGGTGATCGAAGATAGGACCCTCCAATGTTTGTATAAATATGACCACCATCTCGTTCTCACCGTGTGGGGGTTGAACTTGAGCAGCTATGTCTCTCAAACATTGTGCGTACTACCTAAAGTTTTCATTAGACTTTTGTTTCATGTGTTGTAAAGTCCAACGGCCTAGCACCATATCACTCACATGTCGGTATTGCTCCATAAAAGCCTCGGCCAAGTCATTACATGACTTAATTGGATGTTGAATCAACTGATTATACCATCTTGTAGCAGATCCTGATAAACTATCTTAAAAATAGTGGATCAATAACTTGTCGTCTCCACCATTTCCCGTCATCCTTCGGCATAACATGGTAAGATAAGCATGGGGGCAACTCGTCCCATCATACTTTTCAAATTCTAGGGCTTTGAACTTAGGGGGTAACACCAAGTCCAGGACAAGACTATGTTTATTGGCATTAAATACAATAAAAGTATCCACTACCTTCATAGCTTCCACTTTCTCTTCGAGTCGCTTACAACGATCATCGATCTCTTTTGAGGTCTCAATATTGGGTTTCTCATTTTCAATTAACCGATCCATCTTCGAGACAAAGTTTTCGGCTTGACTTCCCCTGGGCTTCACTTTCGATGTGAAAGGTATATTTATAGGGAAAGAGGCGTCGGCCTGATGGGGTAGTGACTTCCCTCGAGAAAGTATTACCTGAGGGTCAGTTTGAACTTTAGCATGGGTAGGAGTAAACCTCGGAGGATATGTAGGACCTTCGTTTCCAATGGTGGGATTTGCCGTAGGATTGGCAACATAAGCCTCTTTTTGTTCGGGAAGCTTAAATCCAAGCATTTGGGCTATTTGGCCTAGTATGTCTTGTTGGGGTTTCTTGGATTGTTCCCTCATGTCTTGTTGGGCCTTATCCAACTGATCCTCCAACTTTCTAGTCAAATCTGCTTGCATGTCTATTTGAGTTTGCTCAATTTTGTCCAATATGTCTTCATTCACCATTTTGGTTTTTTGTCGAGTTCTGTAAGGGTACTGAATCGACTAACTTTTTCCTTAATCTAGTATTATTGTCACAGAACATCCCAAAAATTAGTCTCAATTTCTCCAAAAATTAGTCTCGATTGTAAACATGGCGTTTTTGGAACAACTCCCACAAATATACGAGATTAATTTGCAACCTTTGAATATTGCATTTAATTGACATCTAGGTTACTAGATTTTTCTCGATTCGTGAACGTTTTCCAATTTGTCCACCATTAACGAGTCAACACCTTATGTGAATGTAATGCAAAAAAATTATGACGATGTCATGCAACTACAATGAGAACGAATATTATATGTTGATAAGATGCAAATGTCAAAAGAATACACAAGTTAGTGCGAATAGAAAAATAAAAGAAAATGATAGAAAATATTGCACGAAATAAAAACCTTCCCGACATGATTTCTACCCAACATGCTTCATTTGTAGAAAAATAAATCTTACCCATCATGGCATCTACCTGCATGCTTTAGCACAAAATAAACCCTATTTGCATGATATTCTAATTTTCTAGGGTTACTACATGGCGCTAAAGGGGAGGATCGTATGTTTGCTACATGTAGGTTTGGTGCTAAAAGGGTACCCGAACTGTCCTCCCTGTCCCCTACTAAGGGTAGCAAGGCCCCCGATCATCACCCATTATAGGCTCCTTTCAATCGAGTTTAATTCGGAGGGGGGGCATTCACTATGTCCATATGAGGAAACAATATTCCCAGGAAAACATAGGGTTATCGGAGCCTTGAAGGTACTTGCTAGGTCCATACAACGGAACAATATCCTCACAAAAGAACTAGTGGTTCCCCCCACTTAAACGGACGAGTTTATATGTCAAATTTTAAAATGCGTTAAAATGAACTCACATTAATAAATAGATATTAAATTAAATTAATTTGAACTCGCAATTTCCTATTATTAAGGCAAAGGGTAATCGACTTGTGGCCTGACTCTCTTTTTGTAAAAATAAAATTTGGTCCCCAGTGGAGTCGTCATGCTGTAGCGGCTAAAATTTGAAAGTTCCCTCCATTGTCGCTTGGAAGAACCGGGTTCTGATTTTGTTTGAAAATATTTGGGAAAATGGTGGAGTCGCCACCGGTCACTTGGTTTAGGTAGACCATACACAATTAAATTAGAGATTCGGGTTCGGGAGACGGTTACGTGTGGAGAAGCGTTCGCACCCCCACCACACCCGAAATTCGTACCTAGTCTATTACGAGTTACCTTAATATTGGAAATTGCGAGTTCGAATTTAATTTAAGATCCGTTTATAAATGTAAGTTAATTTTAAAGGCCCCGTTATTCGAGAATAAACGAAAACCATCACCAGTGTGTCTGGTACTAGCTTATCCTTGAATAAAAGAGCACCGCATTGACAATTTATATATCCGAATGCAACAAGATAAACAAAAGTAACAAGGCATATGTACAAAATAAAGGCATAAAACAAAAAAAAATACGGAAATAAAGGTGATTAGAATAAAGTATAAAAGAACGAGCAAAACAAATAAATGCGAGAAAGTAAAAGCGGAAATTAAAAATTAGATGTTAGTAAGTTAGACGTTATCTAAATTAAAACGTGCCATGAATAATACAGATCATACTCTGTTGCGAGTCACTGTAAGGCCGAAAGCAAATCGTAATCAAACAACCAAAAGTAAGTAACTATAGACATATATATACATATAAATCATGATATCAAATGAAAACTATAATGTATATATACGTAATGCAAAGCTATAATATATATCTATATATTATACGACAAAGAATAATAGCTCATAATATGTATTACATATGTAAATACTATATATATCTATATAATATATATAGGACCATGTGTATAATATATATGGACGACATAAGATAAAAACATAAAATAAGTATATATATATACTCTACGAAAAGGGAAGGAGAAAATAAACACGAGATTTAAGGCTAAAAACAGAAAGGAAATATGACATTTAATTGCTTTAAAATAAGGAAACAAAACAAGTAAAAAAAGAAGACTCATTTCATTCATTCTCAAAATCAAAGAAAAATGAGATATATAGAGCATTCAAACTCTCTGGGTCGAGACCTCCTTTCCATTGCCGTTCATCAACAGCCACTCCTCGTCGACTAACCACAGTGGCCGAAAACATGTAAGCTCATCCAACCCCTCTTTGACTTTTGATTAAAAAAATAACCTAAAAGTAAACCCTAAACTTTAATCTTTAAATAAAAAATCTGGAAAACCCTCGTTGATTTTGGTTTTAAAAAACAAGATTCTACTTTAAAATTTCGAAATCTCTTTGTTTTGAAAATAAATTTTAGGAGATTTGAGAAGAAGAGCCTTTGATTTTTTTTTTGAAGGAAAAAGAAAATGGAAGAACCCTAAAAATAAAAATAAGAAAATTAGGTAGATACCTAGGAAATTTTGCTTCTTTGTATTTTGATTCTGAAATGTAAAAGAAGTCCTTACAATAGGTTAGGGTTTTTGATATTTATACTCCGATTTATATGATTAAAAGGAAAATGAAAAATAAACAATTCTCTTATTTGTTCTGATTTCTTTAATTGTCTTTATTTGCATTGCCATTGCCATTCTTTTTAATTCTCACTTCTTTGTTTTTATGTGTGGCGTGGAGAGTTATATGATGGGAGGGGACCATTGACATGGCTGGTGGAGATAGAAAAGTGGTCCTCGCATGCTGATGTGGCTCGGATGTAGTGAACACGGCGGTGATGTGGCGGTGTCATGGTGTTGAGGTAGCCGCTGGTGTGGCAGCAAACCAATGATCACGGGAGATGGATGGTTGTTTAAGGTATTAGGGTTTTTTAGGGTTTCTAAATGGTTTTGGGGTTGTGGGCTTAATTAGGTCAAACAAGTAGGTAAAGAGTTGGGTTTAAGGGATAGTTGGCTTATACGTAATATAAATGGACATGGACATGGACTTAACAGAAATGGATTTTTAATTTTTGGACATTTGGATGTTGGTGTAAATTTTGACCTAAATTATTGGCAGAATGAAAATCGGTTATTACAGTACCGACCAATGATTTTATGCCTTTGTCCTAACATGTATACAATTATATGTGATTCGTATTTTTTTTATTAAATAGAGATATATTATATTTTTATGTTTAGATTCAAACTTATGCAAAATGAGATAATATAAGCATTCTTATCAACTAGGTCAATTAGTGAATCACTATAAATTGACGAATTATATGTGATGATAAATTTGATTTCGAAGATTATTAATTTTACGTAACAAAATTGTATTTTAATAATTTTATTCGAGTAAAAGAAAATATGTGTTCAATTTTAAATCTGAATAAATTTACGCACACATATAGACTAAATTACTCGACCTTTATTTAGATCAGACGAGTTCCTTTTTTTCAATAAAAAAGTATTACAAGTAACGACTACTATAAATTTTGACATAATTAAATCATTAAAAAATTTTGTCGTTGTCATATTTTATTAATTTCCCCTCGATTTTAGCATATTCTAATAAAAAGCGGAATAATGGAACAGGATAATTTTGATTAGATCATTATTTCATTTTTTAAAATATTTTATTTATCATTCGTACTTTAAAAAAAATAATAAATTTTAATTTTAATTCTAACCAAAAGTTAATAAGTTAATAGAGAGGACTCAAGGGAAAAAATAGGCACTTCTTAAAATTCATAAATTAAGAAAATATAAAAAAATAAAAATGAGCAGCTACGTCACTCCTTTGGGTTTTCCTACATATTAGATATTCATTAGCAATATAATGTACATATACTTGTACCGTTGTTTTTATCTATTTAACAAAAAAGCATACTACACCACTCTTAAGGCAGAGCCAGATCTAAGATTTTAAAGGCCCCAAGCGAATTGGGAAATTAGGCCCATAACAATAAGTTTTTTGAAAAAAATTAAAATTTAATAGTATGTTGTCCCTAATAGCAAATATTTAAAAAATAAAATTTAAGAGTATGCCTTAAACAGATATTGAAAATTTTAATTTTAAGAGTGCCTCTAATAACAAATGTTGGGGGGGAAATGAGCTTCTAATAACAAGAATTGAAAAAATTAGACCCTAAATAACAAGTATTGAAAAAATTGGAGCCTAAATAACAAGTATTGAAAAAATTAAATTTTTAGAGTAGGTCCCTAAGAACAAATATCAGAAAAAATTGGGCACCAAATAACATGTATTGAAAAAAATTGGTCCCTTAATAACAAATATTGAAAAAAATCAATTTTAAGAGTAGCTCATAATAACAAAATATTGAGAAAATTAAGTCTCTAGTAACAAGTATTGAAAAAATTGGACCTCAAATAACAAGTATTGAAAAAAATAAATTTGAAGAATATGTCCCTAATAATAAATATCAAGAAAAATTGGGCCTCAAATAAAAAATATTGAAAAAATGGACCCCTAATAATAAATATTAAAAAAATTAAGAGTAGGTCCATAATAACAAATATAGTGGGAAATTTGAGTCTCTAATAACAAGTATTGAAAAATTGAACCCCTAATACTAACTATTAGAAGAATTAAAATATAGCTATTTAAGTAGTAAAAATAAAAAAAGCCTTTTTCTAATATTATAACTAAATTGTATTTCGTTTACTATGGCCTAAAGTGGAGGTCTTTATATAATATTATAATCAAAATTTAGGTCTTTTCTATTATAATTTTTAAATAATAAAAATTAAAAAAAAATAGGGCCGTGGGCGGTCAACCGGTTCGACCTGCCCGAGGGTCGGCACTATCTTAGGGTTTTCTCTTATAGAGTTCTCTAGTGCCGCATGTCCTTTTTGTTTGGTTTGATCAGCGACGGTATCACTAATTGTCGACCGTCACTAATTTTTTTATTATATTATATTTTGTCTTTGTTTTTTTGTCTAATTTTATTAAGAATAACTTTGTGTTTGTGGCACATCTTCTTTTGCCTTTGTGACACGTCTTGTCTGTCTTTGTGACACGTTTTCCTCTACCTTGTGGCACATCCTCCTCTACCTTTTGACACGTTTTTTGGTTTTATTAACGGTTATGCCGCCTCGACTTTTCAAGATGATAGTTGTTTCGTCATCCTGTTGGTCGCCCCTGCTTTGAACTCTCATATTGAATTTAGATACATGATTCGCGTTCGTGTATAGTTTTCTCACGATACTCGACTCTAATTTGCAATTTTCGACGGTCTTTTAGTAGTTTAATTTTCTTTTGTGGTTCGTTTGCAGATGCAGTCAGATTTTTTTGTATCTATATTTTGTCCAAGACTTTTGGTTGAGTTTTTATTATTTTCCTTGTATTATCCTTGTATGACCTCAAGTGGCTATTTTCCTGTGTCAATGACTATAAAAAATTGTTCAAATTATGTGTTTAGATTACGATTATAATTATATACTCATTATAATTTTAAATATTTTTTAATGATATTAGCGGTTTTTATAAAAAAATCATACTACACCAAAAATAATTTTGGATTCAATGAAATTCAAAATAAGCGTGAATAATATTAAATCCATTATACTTTATTCACGAGCATTAAATAAATATTAAAGATACAAACGTTCGTAAAGCAATTATGCAAATGAATAATAAAAAGGGGTAAAGTACACAAATAGTCACTAAACTATTGTCAAAAATATAAAATGGTTATCAAACTTTCAAAAGTTATATAAAAGGCATTAAACTTTAGTTTTTGTTATAAAATGGTCACTGAGCCATTAACTGTCATTATTTGGGTAACGTGATAGTTACAAACATTTGAATAATAGGACATTTAATCCTTCATATTGACACATTCAATCAAGTTATTCCTAATTTAACCCTTATTATTGATGTCCAATTGATTGAATGTGTAAATAATGAGGATTAAATATGTTATTATACAAATTTTTGTAACGGTCATGTCTCTCAGTTAATGGATCAGTGACCATTTTGTAAAAAAACTAAAGTTTAATGTCCATTATCTAACTTTTTGAAAGTTCAATGACTATTTTGTATTTTAGCGATAGTTTAGTGCTCATTTGTATAGTTTACCCTAAAAATAAATAAATAAATAAGATTATTGTTTTTAATAGAAATAAAATTATTGTTGAAATAAAATAATAAAAATATGTTAATGTGTTATGTTATGTTGTTTATTAATTTTTTTAGTAATGTTATAAAATATGGGTTTATTAGGAAAGCCCAAATGTTATCCGAAGCCCACAAAATAATGTAGGCCTAATTCCCACTATGTCCACAACTGTTAATAAAATACATACAATATTATTAGGGAAAATAAACTAGTGGTGGGAAACTTATTTTCCATAAGCGGTTCAACTTGAAGTTTAGGGTTTTAATTTAAGATTTAGGAATTTAATTTAGGGTTATGAGCATGAATTTTATGATTAGAATTTAGAGTTTATGGGTTAGATGTTTAAGTTGCATGGTTTAGAAATTAAGGGTTAGGGGTTATGGTTTAAGTTTGATATTAGGGTTAGAAATTTAGATTTTAGTTTTTAGAGTTATTTCTTCGAATAGTTTAAAGGTGATTATAATGTAGTATCTATTCACACATATTCTTAACCTATTGACAATGCACACACACTTATTAGGGGTGTTTATATCCGGGTAACCGAAATTCTGTGTACCCGCAAATTGAGTATCAATAAAATCCGGGTACCCGGTTCACTTTTTTTTATATATTTTTAAATTTCATTTTGTTTATAAAAAACACATAGGGTAGGAAAAACATAAAATTTAAAATTTCATGATACATATTTTAAACATAAAAATTAATGATTTGAGGTTTGTTTTAAGGGAAAATATTTTAATATATATTAATGTTTATCAACAAAAGAATGTATTAAAAATATTAATATCGATCATAATTTTTTCTTTGAATTTCATATTGAAAAATTAATATAATATTTTTGAAAACTTTAAAACTTAAAAGTACATAATACAAATATAAGAAGAAGTTAGTGATTTAAATTAGTTTTAGGCTATAAATAGTAAGAACCTAAAACATATATATAATTTAAAACTAAAAATATATAAGTATTAAAAATATCGAGTCAGGTACCCAATTACAAAAGATGATCCTGACCCTGCCTGACTATTCGAGAAAAATTACGAGTAGGGTACCCAGCCAGAAAATTCGAGTATTTTCATTACAAATACTGAATAATTTTTAATCGTATAGTGGGTCGACGAATCGGGTAGTTCAAGCCGGATATTTTTTAACACCCATGTACTTTATAGACAAATCGATTGAAACCAGATCTCTTAAGATAAATATTATTGGTTTGAGTCAACAATTTATAGAGCAAGTGGTTAAAAACTCTCAGATGACATCTCTTCTAAATTGTAGATTTTAGACCCAATAAAAATAATTTTTTCTTTCTCTTTTGTATAGGTAGAAATTGTTAAAAAAAATATATGTTTGAAATTTAATCGTATCTTGTGCGAAAAAATTGGAAATAGCTGGGAGCATGAATTTCATGCCCGACCATAAGGCATGATTAATGAAATTTCAATTTCCAAAAATTGGAACACCTAAAAGCATGAAATAAAAATAAATAAGTGTACTGTTAAAAAAAGGTATATTTTTAGCCAACGGGATTAAGCCACGTGGTTATCCTCCCAGTTCAGCAGCCTCATTTAAACTCCCTTCTGAAACCAACAACTTGTTACGCCTACGTTACTTGCTGCTTGCCGCCCAACTAATAAAGTGGGGCCCACCATTTATATCTGTAAACATCATCACCGTTGATTTCCATATCAAATTGACAACAAAGAATTCTCTCTGTCATCGTTCAACTGCATGTCATTAATACAGGCCCTAAAAATATTAGGTCAAATTTACAAAAAGGTCCATCATCCATGTACTATTCATGTTTATGGACATAGTCCCTATATTATAATTTTATCATTTTAGTCCTTCATTTCTCAAAATGTAGATCAAGTTTTTTTCTACTAATCATGTAAACTAATTTGATGTGATATATATGCCTAATTTTTTTATAGATTTAAATATATCAAGATTTTTATATTATTTTAAAATTTAAAATTAAATTTTTATTATTCAATTTTGTGACATTGACTCTTTATACTACTTTTTTATTTGAAAATTTTTGTCCATGGTCTAATTTCTGTTTAACTTTACCGTTAACTACCAACCGGTAGTTATAAAAAAGCAAATAATTTGTTTAGTACCTACATTTATAGTTTTCATTAATTTGGCCCACAATCTTTTAAAATGAATATAAACAATTACCACTAATTGAACAACATAGTTTTCAAATCATATATATTTACATATTTAAAGGTAAAATTGATTAAAAAATGTAAAATGTAAAGAATAGAAAAAGCTGTTTTGTCTTTTTTATAGCTATTAGATTAGCAATTCATGATCAAATTAAACAAAAGCTAACGGATGTATTGAGATTCTCAAATTAAAATACTATAAGGATTTAATGTCAAAAAATAAATTTATATAGACTAAAATTTAAATAGTATAAGGATAAGGTAAAATTTGATACACAAGTTGTGTAGGATTTATTTTACACAAGCGTATATTTACACCATAAAACTCAAATCTTAATTCATAACTCTAAACTCTAAATCATATATCTTAAATTCTAAGCCCTAAAACCTATACATTTTAAACATAAACTAAACGCCTAATCCATAAAACTAAAAAACATGTATAATTTTTAGTTTACACAGACCGTGTATCAGTTTTTTTTCTAAAGAAATATTAGACATATTTAGATAAATATTAATTTACATTTTTTAAAATATGAAAATAGTTATTCAGTTATTAAAAAACGCCACAATATATATCATGCCATCATATTTTTTTTTAAAAATAAGCCGAGTTAAATTATTTGACGAAATTAATTAACAAAAAACTGACTTTATGTTTAAAAATGTACTATATTTCAAGAAGTTAAGGAGTAGAAACAATCAAACTGAAGTGCGAAGGCTAAATCCGTAAAAGATTATAGTACAGGGGCCGTATTCAGAATTTGACCAGGAAATCACTGCTCATTCCTCCATATTAATGTTCTTCCAATTTCCAAAGCTTAAAAAGATATTTTCCAAGTTCAATTCCAAAAACTCAAGTGAAAAAAAAAAGCAGCGAAGAAATGGGAAAAGAAGAAAGGAGAGTAAAGGGGTCGATAGTTTCCGTCGTGACGGCGATCACTTTCTTGGCGTGTGTGGTTGGTGCAGCCGATGAGAGTGGGTTAGCGAACAAGTGCAACAAAGATTTACAGAGCGTGATGAATTGCCTTAGCTTTGCTCAAGGCAAGGCAGCTCAACCGTCGAAGGAGTGTTGCAGTTCGATTTCGAGCGTACACGAAAACGAACCCAAGTGTTTGTGTTATATTCTTCAGCAAACCCAGACATCTGGGGCTCAGGGTCTCAAGAGCCTGGGTGTTCAGCAAGATAAGCTTTTCCAACTCCCTTCGGCTTGCCAGTTGAAGAACGCCAGCGTCAGCGATTGCCCGAGTAAGCTTTTAAATCTTCCTCGCTTTCTCTCGCGTTGTTATAGATTTCAGTGTTTGATTTCAGTGTTTTTTTGAATGAATAGAGCTTCTTGGATTAGCCCCGAACTCGCCCGACGCCGCCATATTTACGAATTCAACGTCGACGAAGACGACGCCCGCTACGCCGTCTGCTTCACAGAATGGTGACGATGAGTCCGGCGGGACGAAGCTTGAAACTGCTCGGTTCGTTGGTTCCGTGCTACTGGTTGTTTCGGCTGTGTTTTTCTATGCACGCCCAGAAGGAATCGCTCAACCTTTTTAGGCGATGCATGGGATTGGCGGAGATCAGACCATATATAGGAGTGAAATAAAACGGCTTTAATTTCTTTCCTTTTTCTTTAGTCCCTGGCTGCTTCAACTCAGTTTCACTGTTGTTGTTTCTTTCCTTGAACACAATCATATTATTGGGAAATTTTAACTATTAGGTACTTGTTTCATGGTTTTCTTTTTAAGTTTAACAAAACGATACGTTTAATGAAGAAATAAATTAAATAATCTTGGATGCTTATCATGACTACTACTCTACTAGTGAGACTGTTTCATGGTGAAGCAAATGCCACGTCACATATATATTTCACGATATAAAATTCAAATCTCCAACACTAAGCTCTTAAATTTTAAATTTACAATTCTAAAACATAAATCTTAAACTAAACTTTTAAATCATATATTAGACCTGTATGTAAAAAATAAATTTTACATCACTTGTGCATGAAATATATATATATATATAAGTATTTAAGTGGTTTTGATGTAAAAAGCAAAAAAAGGGGATGGATAAATGTTCTAAAGAGAGCATGATCCACAAAGATGCATCACTAATCAGAAATAGCAAGAAAAGAATGAGTTAGAAGTTAAAAAGATTTTAATGATGGAGGTACGGTGATAGGGCTGAGAGTTGGCATTCATGCATCTAATAATTAAATGGAGAAATGTCAGAGATTAAAGGGCATTTCTGTCTATCTATGTGTGTTCATATTGAAGTTTTGAAATTAATGCATGAAAGGAAAATGATAGATATTTTGAATGGTTGAAATGTCGATGACTAACAGGAAAAAAAAAAGGGAAATAAAGAAATCGTTTTCGGTACAAGTCTTAAATTCGAGTTTTATAGATAAAAAATAATTTTTGAAGAATTTAATCCATCCGACTCATCTCTAAACTTAATCAGAACTCTTACAACTAGCAAAGAGTTAAAAGAATTTAATATATATGTAATATCAGTAGAGGTATATACATACAATATGAAGTAATGAACCAAGTCTATCTTATGGACTACTGAATAATGTCTAATCTAATCTAAACAAATGAAATCCATTAACCGAGTTATAGCCCAAACTAGGTGCCTTCTCAAAACTTGTGGAGCTCTTGGACATTTTCTTTACAAAATCATTAGGGAGTGAGGAGAGGTTCGGTGCTTCACGAACCAAATCATCGGAAGCCACTAGGGTAGTTAGCTGCCTGGCCTTCCTCTCCTGCTTTGCTTTCTGCCGCTCTTCGTAGAAATAGAAGTCATCTAGGATGGAAGAATGACTTTCGTAATTTTTGAAAATGTTTATCTCAACACCTTGTTCAAATTCAACCTGCAATATTATTTGATGCAGCAGTGTCAGACACCATTCGATTGCGTTGTTGCAATGAAAGATAAAGATTATATACCTTACATGATGTAAGCACAGTCAGACAAAATAAGTATAATGGTGCAAAAACTGGATTCATGGGAAGGATACATCATCAGGTCTTAGATTTGAGCATCGCATGTGCGATTTCGCTTGCATGCTCAATACCTCATAACATAATAAGTTGATGGGCATGCAAATATCATAAATACACGACCACTATATACTTGAGAAGTACCAAAAAAATAGGGCGGAATTGTAGACAAGTTTCATGTTGGCTTGGTCGAATCAAATTTGATTCTAGACCAACATATTCACCTCAGAAGCCATTTTAGGTTAAGATAGATGGCTTCATCAATTTTTGTTTTTCTTTTTACCTCTCCAACACCTAGAATGCAGGATAAGGTAGATTACCGAAAATAAGAGAAAGACAGGCCAAGTTCCTTGTTTAGCTTTTGCCTCATGATAAGCAGTATCCAATTTTTTGTTGCCGATTGGAGTGCTTGCCCAGACACATACTTTATGCTCTTATGGACATTATCTTCGCTATAAGACTTGATCACAAAGATCTTGCCACCTTCATAATCAGTGGCAAAATTCTGTCGATTATATGATCCATTGGTATTACCATTAGTTGCTCCATTCTTGCTGCTATCAACAATATAACCCTTGGTGGGTATCTGAGTTTTAGGCTTAAATGCCCTAGGTCCCCTGTTACGTTCATTTAGTGTATCAAGTGTTACAGTACAACTGCAGGAGAAGTCATTGCAGGTCCCTCCTCTTGCTTCATCAAGTGTAGGCCAGTTATGGCCACTTACTCCTAAACTAGAAGAGGAGGCTCTTCTGTGACAAGCACTTTGATCACTTTGGCTACCACTGTAGCCTCTAGAGTTGGAGCCAGAACAAGAACCAAACCCATTAAATGATCCTTCTCGAAAAGAAGCCTGCATATGACTTAACTGTGAGGCAATAAACTAGAATCGATCGGTTGGCAATATCTATTTCAGACATTTTTTAAAGGTATTTCACAGACAAAATATATTTGGATTGGTAACTAACTAGAAACATCTCAGGGTTGGAATCTAATGATGAATCGACAATGCAAACGGAACTACAAAGTCACATTCTTACACCAAAAACACAATCATGAGATGGCATACAGGGCTTATAAAATTAGCTAATATTTGAGCTACAATTCCAAGAGTCACTAGTATAAAAGCCTAAATCTTTTTGAGCTAGATTTTTTTGGGTGGTGGGCAGGGCGGGGAGGAGCTTAAGCAGATGCTGCATAGGAGAAATGATGCATGATGTGTGCTTACACGTGTCGATCCACTGAAAGTAATTTTGGAGAGCTCGTAGACTTGTCCTACATGTTTTCATAAAAGGTAAGAACACTATTTGAACTCAATTTGTTCCTAGTACAAAAAAAAAGGTTGTTCACAGTTGATGAGGATTAGTTGAGAGAGCAGCATTCAAGTACTTCAGTACTTGTGCAAAGAATTTATCTCCATGAACTTCACAAAATTATCCAAGAACAGTGTAACACATGTTTTTGCTAAAAAGCAAATGACAAAAAGTTGAATTGAGATTTTAAGGCTAAGAATGGAGAGATGAATTTCCCCCCTAAGGTCACATGAATCTAACACAAGAATCTTAAGTTAATAACACTGAAATACATCCCTCTGAATATAAACCAAATTTAGAATAGAGTACCTATCTGCTGACCTGGCATCTAGCAGGATTCGCTTACTTGTTAAGGCGCTTGGTTATGGATCCTAACATGATCATTTAGCAACTAACTAGCAAAAGTACAAAAGAGAAAAAAGATGCCAAGAGTGGCAGAAACAAACATACAACCAAATGCTGATAATTTAAGAAATTGAAGACCAAAGACAAAAAATGCTCTCTTTTTTTCTTGCACCACCGCCATGCCCCCTGCTATTTTCTACTCTCTCTCCACAAATGCCAGCACTTGTCTTCTTCTCAACAAATCAAAGCAGAGTCATGCTACCAAATGCTGATAATTATGAGAAATTGCAGAAAGCTGAAATTGACAGCAGTTTACTGAAAAAAAAATCAACGGAGAACGGAAAGCTGCCTGTCTATATAATCACACAATGTGATATGAAACAACTTATTGCAAGAAAATACAAGAGAATGCAAAATCAAATAGAGTTGTGTTCTAATGCTAGATGGTGAAAGAGAGAAAGGGAGGAGAGAAGGTAGTGATAATGTTGGCTAGAGTAAAGATAGTTTAAGGTGATGGTTGCTGCCAATTTCAGTGAGGATACTACTTGCCACTTCAAAAATGACTTTGATATTAACATTTTATTTAGTTATAATTACAGGTCAGTTCTAGAATTTGAGCTTAGAATTGTTTTCTTTCCTTGATAACTTTAAAACTTGGTAGCTACATCAGCCAACCGTGCCATTAATTCTAGAACCACTTTCTATATGCAGGTTCCAATGAAGCCACTTAATAGTTGAATTAATCATACCACAGCATGGTCGTTTGAAGCTGCTGGATATGATGGATGAAACAAAGAACTCTTCCCATTAAAAGGCTTTGACCAGTCTGAGCAGAATCCACGAACCGCAAACCCATCAGACGCTTGGTATGAGGAGCAAAGACTGCTCGAGCTTCCAAAGAAGTTGCTTCCTCCACCAAATGACCCTGATTGAGGAAGGTAATTGGGTCTCATCCCAAATCTTTTTCCAACCTGTTGTCGCTCAATATTTACAGAAACTCTAAGTGAGAAATTTGGTCCTTTGAAGTAACATGTGGAATATTTTTGGGGAACTGATGGCTGGTGATAAGATGAATCTAGGGTGACGAAATGCCTTGCATTGGACAGCCGGCTAGTATCTTCAACAGGAGGCGAATAAGATGAAACCGGAGTATAAGCTCCTTGTGGCGTTTGTGGGGTATGCCCAAAACCATGAAATCCAAGAGATGCAGTTTCATTATAGATGTCCTGGGTGAGGTGAATAAAAAGTAACGCTTTTGTAAGACATACTGGTAGACAGAAAGAAAGAATGCAACGAATGGTACTGATAAAAGTAAATGATTAGAAAAGATAGTAGGTTTACACACATGAAAACCATTGTCCAAACCCTCAGCATTAACATATGGAAGCAATGAACCCTGTTTGTGAGCTGTATTCCACAAGCATAGCAAAAACCTTTCCAATCACCACAAGAATGAAAATCACTTCACTAAGAAACATCCAAGTTGTGAACCTTATATTCGATACACCGTTAATCCAAGTTTTATACATATTCTTTAACATACACAAAATAAAAACTAGGTTTACATAAACAATAGTTTGTTTCTTCAACAAAAAACCTAACCTTCTTGATATAACCGTGCATTAGGAGAATAGGCACTGGACAAATATGTTGTCTTAGAGTCAACCACAGGTGGCATGAATCCTGACTGATGTGAACCATCCCTCAAGGAACCAACAGTAGCCAAATCCTTGAGTAAACAGATTAGTAAATAACCACATCCTAATGATCGAATTCGAAGGTAAAAACAGAAATCAGCAGTGCACACGGCAAATTAAAATAATGGCAATGCTAATCTAATCAAGGCAAACAAAAAAGAAAAGAAGCGATGCAAGCAAATATGCACCTTATTAGTCAAAGCATTCGGATTAGCAAGGTTGGTGTTGTTGCTATCCAGAACCAGAATGTTGAACACCTTGGCCGAGTCTAGAATTCCAAAAAAAAAAAAGCATTGTCAAAATCTTTCGATTAACCAAACAAATAACTGAATCATGTAAGCAGACAAGTGCATTAAACATCGAAACATAAACACATAAGAACAGATCATATTCATAGGCGATAGTGATACTATTCGTTGCCAAACATAAATTATGTCCATGATCAAAATCGACAAAACAATCAGGCAATAGATTCCACATTTCTCACTCGATGACTCCTTAAAATCAAACAAAATAATTAAATCTAGGAGCAAAAGCAATATTGAAAATGTACATGCTAAAAGAGAAAAAAAACGGCATAAATCTTTTATTTTTCTCAATTTCTTTCTCCGTTTACAAAATATAATGATTTCAACAGCGACGTACCAGTAGAGGTCAATCGATCAGAAGTTTTATGAGCCATTGGCATAAACAATAGACGAACAAAATGAAGTTTTAATAAAATAGATGATAAATTTTTGTTTGGAAATAATATATATATGAGTTTGGAGATCGAGATTCGAGAGTGTTGGTGAGGTTTTGGTACACAGCTGTTAATATAAAAATATTTGTTGGGGAGTTTTATTTTGATGAAGTGTTGTGTTGAGGAGAAGAGAAGAGAAGAGAAGAGAGAAGCGGAGGGATTGAGAGTGAAGAAGGAGGGGAAATATGTTGGTGTAATCATTAATTTTTTTCGGGGTTAATACGTTTTTTTTTTATTTTTTTACAATAATGTGCTTATATATGTTTATACTATTAGGTGGTGATAAAATTAGGCTCATGCGTGTTATTATACGTATTAAGTATGTATTGTGTTTATTATGTATGTCTATTTAAAACATGAACATATATGTGTTGTTTGTCAAAATTGCATGTAATATACAATTGTATGTATGCGTTATTAGTATATTATATGTGTTTACTATTGTTTTAATGTGAGTATAAATAGGTATTATGTGCACATATGTATGTATTCGATATTCCAATGCCATTAATCCTTAACTATGAATGAATATTGCATGTGTAATTGTATGTACGTATTATGTGGTGCGTATGTATATGTGTTATAAAAGTATTATTAGAGTTACTAATATGGGCTGATAATTAATTAAAGAAAAAAATAAATAAAAAAATATATAAATAGATCAAATAAATAACTTAAGCCCAAGTGTTTTATTTTAGTCCATTACATGTTTAAAACCCAAAAATATAATAATACATCATATAAGCCCATTTCTGGCCCATGTCCAATACAAGCAAAAACCCTAAAATCTGATAACTTGTCTCCTCTCTTTTGCAGCCGCCCCCAAATCTAACCGTTGGATCAGATTTGATCCAACGGTTCAGATTAAATTGAAACCGATCGTTCAGATCTGCCAATCGCCCCACACGCCAACGCTCCACCTTCCACGCGCGACCGTTTCACCTTTCACGCGCCGCTGCCGATTCATCTCCCGACCACGTGGCCTCGTCGCCGGCAATCTCGTAATATCCCCACCGGCTCCCAACCACCATGCATGGGTAGAAACAATAAAAAAATGAGAGGGTTAGCAGAGCCTAATCCTAGATATCATCAGTCACAGTCATCCAATTAATGTTTGCTTGGAAATATAAACAAAGATTGGAGATAAAAAGATGTAATCAGATTGTAATTTCAAGTTTTTCCAGTTTCAAGAATGAAATAAAAAAACCTTTGAATATTTCCTCTGTTCTTTTCGAATCCAGCAATCAAAGTAATCAAAGACATTTCAACCATGCATATTCACTCCATTATTATCGTACTGAGCATTTAAATAAAAAAAGTAAGAACAAGAGAAAATAGAGTGTATACCATTCGGAGGTGGCGATTCTCGGTGATCGGAGGCTCCAACCGACGATCCCGACGGTGAGGAGCTAGGTCTTGGTGTGGAGAATCACATACTCCAATCTCACGACGATCCAACGGTCGCCGACGGAGATCTAGCAAGGGGAAGCCAAAAAGGTTTCGACCATTTTCGTGAGGAACGGGGCTTTCTAGATAGTCCACGCCGATAGAAAGAAAGAGTAGGTCGAGAGGCTTCGACTGGCGGCGACGACGCGCCAAACGAAAGATGGGAAGTGGCAACGGCAAACGAGCTCTCTCTCTCGGTCTCGTGGCTAAAAGGAAAAAAATAAGGGAGAAATAAAATTAGGGATATAATCCCCTTCTTTTATTCAGCTGACCGTAACTAGTAGAACCGGTTCCATAACCGGCCAAACCAATCATCTGTCTGACCCGGTAACCCGACCCGACGCATACCGGACCTGCTCCAATAGTAACAGCCCAATTTGTTTGGGCTTGGTATTTTTCTAATCTTAGCTATATTTTTGTGTATACATGCTATGGATTGTGTTATTTTGTGGTATATATATTTTGTATATAGTGTATTTACATTCTATTTTGGATACATATGCATGCCAAATTATTTTATGGTATTTGTATGTATTATGTATATTATTATCACATAGTTAGTTTTTTATAACACATATATTATGTTTTTCTTTAACGTGTGGTTTTTATGCTACATATAATATATACAATTTAGTTTTATATATTATCATATATGGTTTTAATACACGATACACGGGTTAAATATAATACATGGTGTATGTTTTTATATATACATAGTATATGGTCCGTATGATATGTATAATATTTTTATAACTTATGGATCTCAAATACTACTTAATATAGTCCTTTTTACATTTTATAAAATTCATAATGCATAATTTATATATTGTATAGTATGTATAGTTGCATAAAATATAATATATAGTTCTAAGTATATAACCTATAGTTTTTTATAAAATATATGAAATATTTTTTTTATAACATAAGTTTTTTCTTTTTTTTTATATAAAAAAGTATATCATAGTGTTTCTTTAAACATATAGTTCTATAAAAGCTAATATATATATAATTTTTTTCATATAACATAGTCTTAAAACATATAATATATGTGATTTTATAAAAAAGATTATAATATATATAATTTCCTTTTAATATAATATATAGTTTTTGAAGGTGTATAATATATATATAGTTTTTTTAAAAATGGGCTATAGTATTTGTAGTTTTAAAGTTTGCAATATAATCTTAAATTATTTTTTGTAATATATGTATGAAAATGTTTTGGGCCCGAGGGTTTTTGGGTTTAGTTTTAATAGTTTGGGCCTTTTGTTTTGGGCTTAGATTGTATTGCATAGTTAATACCTTTTGGGCTTAAGTTAGAAATAGTCAAATTAACTCAATTAATCTATATCGTGCGCTCGTCTTATAGGGGCACGATCCTAGAATTAAATTAGCCTTAGGTTTTTTAAAGCCTTAGTTAGATTAGAGTCCGGATTAATTTAGTGAATTTAAATTTATCCTTGGCTTATTGGGGTAAATGTTAAATTCATTAAATTAATTGAAGATTTTTTAATTACTTTAAGGGAAAAATCAATTTTAAGTTTAACTTAGCATTAAATTACAATTTAGTCACCATAAATTGAGTTTCTTAATCTTTTAAGGCTAAATACATAATTGGGCTATATATATTAAATTGGGCCTTCATTTTAAATGTTTATGTTCATGCCCTTGATTGTCATACTTTAATTGACATCCGTATAATCCTTAATCTTAATTGCATATCTAATCAATCTAAGTCATAAAAGGGGATGCATTTATTAATTCTAATATTTGTGTCGTAACAGTCCGAGCTTAAATGATGTTGACCAAATATTCGAATTAATCCTTACCATCCCGAGGTAAATAGATTAAAAGCTAACAAAATCATCACATCATACTTAAATGTTTGCATCATGCATAAAGGTGACATACGAAAGTCGAACCATAAATTAACACGACAGTCAGGCTTATTCGATGTCGGTTTAATCTATGTCCGACATATCGTCAACCTTATTAATTAAATGTCTAATTAATTTGAGTCCACTAATTCGATAAAGTCTGTGCAATCAAGGTTAATTTTCATCTAAGAACTCCGAATTAAATTCAATGTAAATTTCAATAATTTACATCATTTTAAGAGCAACAAATATTTTGGTACTGAGTTCCGGGCGTGATGAGGGTGCTAATAGTTCCCCACGCGTAACCAACTCCCGGAACCTTTCACGACGAATCTCTGGTTTCTTATGGTGTCCGGCCTACCTTACCCAAGTGGCCGGTAGCGACTCCAAGTTTTCATTGTTTTCAAGAATTTAAAGTTTTCAAAAGAAATCCCCAATCTTCCAAAAGATTTTCATTAATAATTTAGGGGATAATTAGTAGCCGACTTCTTTTCTAAGCAAACGCCCTTAACGCAGCAAAATTTCTTTTTTTAGAAAAGGAAGAAAAAAGGTCGTTACAGCTTGGCCACTCCGCCGGGGATGTTTCTGTTTTTTAAAACAAAAGAGAGTTAGGCCAAAGGAAAAATTGTTGCTTTTAAATAATGAAAGTTATTAATTGATTTTAACCAGGAAGATTCTTCTTTGAAAATGTGATCGAGATTTCACAGGCTTTGATAATTGGTGGTCTTTGAATTAATTTTTCATTTAATTTCTAAGGAGTCACCGACATGTGTTTCATCATATCATTAAGCTCTATACCCGAGCTCCTTCCCTTAAGTGGGAGTGAAACGCCACATACCCACGTGAGTAGCCCTCTATGGGTCGGTAATTCACTTCCGGAATCCACGCCTTTGACACGTGAGCAGCTCTCCACGTCACCAGGTCGTGCTTTCCCTTGAATCGAAACCAATTTACAAGCTTATAATGGGCCAGAACAGCTTGGCGACTCCGCCGAGGACGTTTCTGTTTTTTAAAACAAAAGAGAGTTAGGCCAAAGGAAAAATTGTTGCTTTTAAATAATGAAAGTTATTAATTGATTTTAACCAGGAAGATTCTTCTTTGAAAATGTGATCGAGATTTTACGGGCTTTGATAATTGGTGGTCCTCGAATTAATTTTTCATTTAATTTCTAAGGAGTCACTGACATGTGTTGCATCATATCATTAAGCTCTATACCCGAGCTCCTTCCCTTAGGTGGGAGTGAAATGCCACATACCCACGTGAGTAGCCCTCCACGGGTCGGTAATTTACTTCTGGAATCCACGCCTTTTGACATGTGAGCAGCTCTCCACGTCACCAGGTTGTGCTTTCCCTCGAATCGAAACCAATTCACAAGCTTATAATGGGCCAAAATTGGGTTCTTGATTGCCTTAGTAGGCAATAAGATAGGTTTGGGTACCTTTAATTAGAACCGAACCCATGTGTGAGAATTTAAGAAAACCACCCCTATTAGAGTCATGCGAATAACCCTAGCGAACTAGAATTCATGTGGTTAGGTTTCTTTCTTTGTGTAAACTATTTGTGTTTATCTTTTCTTACTTTCGTGTTTTTATCTCACGACCAACTCTTCTCTTTTCTCTCTTCTCATTGTTGTTCTTTTGTTTTGCATATTATCGTCATATCATAAAGAGCACATTAAGTTGGAAATAGTCTGAAGTTAAAGGCTAGATTGACGGGAGACCTAGTTCGCAACAATGATAAAAAGAACTCTGATGTACAAATATGGTCTGAAGGGGAACAGTTGCATGAGGGAGACAGTATCCCTGCCGGGTTTAGGTCAACACTGGCAACAAAGATATTCATGAATACGGACTACAATGACACTTCTGGGCTAAAGACAATATGGAATAGTTGGGACTTGGAAACAAGGTGCATTTTCAGAAGAGAATATGGTGACATTGCATGTTTGTTAGATGTTCTGGTGGATCAGGCACTGCTACAAGCCTTGGTGAGGTTCTGGAATCCCGCCTACAGTTGTTTCACGATCGATAACTTCGACTTAACTCCTACGATTGAAGAATATCAAGATCTCTTAAACTGTGAAAAGATTGACGAAACTCGGGTATACTCGAAACCTAGCAAGAACAAAGCCTTCCGGGGAAAGCTCAAGAGATTCTTAGATATGTTGGAATCCTGGGTCGAGCATCAGGTCATTACTTGGAATGGTAAGGAGTACCTTAAGTGGGACGAGATTCTAGCCCTAGCTTCTGTACATTCGGTAGGCCGAGTTCAGCGGGATCTCTTTGCGTTGTTAATTTACGAGTTAGTGCTTTTCCCCCAGGCACGAGGGATAATTGATCCGGCAGTGTTAGACCTGTTTGACCGTTTGAGTGGCGAAACCAATCCAGTGCCTGTGATTTTAGCCAAAACTTTCTGATCTTTGAGGTTTTGCCGAGAGCATGGTGGGGGTCGTTTCCATGGTTGCCCGCAGCTTTTGACAGTCTGGTTCTATAGTCACCTATGGTCGGATGCTAATTTTTCGAAACCTCTTTATATTGGTAGCTTCTCACCATTATAAGAATTTCTGCGAAAGGAAGATTGGCCCACCTGAAGATCTGAGGAAGTTTGGGTAGACGTTTTTAGCAACCTAAAGAGGGAAGATATAGTTTGGAGGGCTCCGTGGCTTTCCGCGAGGAGTATCCTTTACAGGTGCGAGACACACTCTTGGGTGCCATTACTTGGACTTTGGGGGCACACTGCTTGTCGCAACCCCTTTTTAGGAGAAAGTTTGACGTTTTGGAAAACTTTATAAAATCACGGAGTTACCACCAATCTTTTTGAAAAAGTGTGATTGGATCACTTTTAAAACAAGGGTATTTTGATAAAATGTTTTATTTATCAAAATTACATTTTGGTCCACAAAAAACAAGAGAAAACAGGTTCGGGGGTCATTTATGTGTGGGGAAGGGTTAGCACCCCCACAACGCCCAAAAAATTTGGTACCTTAATTGATTTCAAAAAGTATTTTTTAAAACTGGAATTGCAAGTTCACAAAATTTCAATTTTATTTGTCCGTAAAATGAATGTAAAACTATTTTAACGGCCTTATCGCCCGAGAAATGAACTTTAATCACCGCTAACACTCATGGCGCTAACCTGTCATTCCCCTTTGATAATACACCGCATTAATTAAGTTTTTACTTTTTAAACAAATAAACAAGAAAATTAAATGTGTTAATGAATTTTAATTTTAAGTCTAAATAGTGAACAATCCTAAAGAAATGTCTATATTCCTTTTAATTATTAAGATTTAAATATAATTAAGTGTATTTTATTGAAAATGAAGAATATTTTACAACATACATGTCACTAATCTAAGTTTTAAGTCCCTAATCTTAAAGTTTAGCATACATACAAATATATACATAAAAGGCATAGAAGAAATAATTAATTAAGTAAATAAAATAAAATAATTACTTAAAATTAAGTAAAGAAAGGATTTTTTTACTTTATTTTTAAAAAATCTGAATCAAGGACTAAATTAAAAGAAAGTAAAAGGTGAAGATTAATTCGAAAACAATTTTAAAATAGGTGCCAAATTGAAAGGAAAAATGACGAAATTGAAACAATTGAAAACTAGAGAGCTGAGGCGTGAGATCCGGGAAAGAAGGGCGCAGGTTATACTCGGGTTCGTGTCGGGTCAAACGGGTTAGTATATATACCAAATGTTATAACATATTTCATTTTATAACCTCCCCCAAAATGGATCAAAAATGGATCTATTGAAATCCTCTAAAGATGTTCATCGTGTTCTTCATGAATTGAAGAACACGGTGGTGGTTCGTCGTGCTGGCCGCCTTCCACCGACGCCGGTAGTGAATTTCCTAGAAAAAACCCAGATTTTCCAGATTTCAGCGACGTTTCGAACACAAAAAAGGTAAAATAAATCTTTTATTCTTTATTTAAATTGGGATTGAAAGTAAATGGATAGGAAAATTACCAGAACTTGCTTCTCTTTATTGTTTCTGAACGATGATTACAAACTGCTTGCTCCTATGCAATTCGAATGTTATTGCTATGTGTAATTTCTCTCTGGAATTGTTCTTGTTTTTTTGTTACAATGATTTACAGTGCTATTTATAGTACAAGAGTTGCCTAAATCCTAAGCCTAAATCCCCGATTTCTTCCCATCTGATTGCTTGATTCTTGTCATGGCACCGATTTGGGGATTTTGGTCTTTTGCTTTGGTTCTGAATTGGCTTTTACATATGTAATCATAGCTTGATTCTCGCCAGGGCTTTGAATTAGGGATTATCCCTTCCTGTTTTGCTTCTAATTTTTCCAGCTAGGGCTTTGAATTAGGGATTTTAATCCCTATTGATTTTATCTTGACCTATTTTTGCCCCGATTTAGGGATTTAACCCCTTTTGTTCTTCTATTTGTATATTTTTGATGACTCGAACGGCGCCCGCGATGAACAATCAAAGTGAGTAGAGCGTCAGAGAAGATGAAGCAGACGGTCGGAGCTGAATCGTCGCGCGCCTGGCAGCCACGCGCGAGTGGTGATTCGCGTGATATACCCCGAAGCAATATGGGCCGTTGGATAGTATCTTGATCCAACGACTAAGAAGCGCGGCTTGATAAGTGTTCAAAAGTACTATTTTTCTTACCCTTTTTACTCATATTATTGTTAGACTTAGGCTCATATTAGTTGCATAATTAGCCATTCATGCATTAATCCATGTTTCCTTCCATCGTTGAGCTTGATTACATAACTTGGTAGTTTTTGTGGGAAAATATGCTGCTTGGGTGTGTATGTGCAGAATCACTTGCCAAAGCAAGGCTAGAACTGTTGCCAGGGCAATGCATGAAGGAGACGCCGAGCTAGTTGCCAGGGCAATGCATGAAGGAGATGCTGAGCCAGTTGCCAGGGCAATTGTCGACAAAGAATAAGGTGATATGGTAGTCGAAATTGATGACTAGACAAGCCCACGATGACGTGGAGCAAAGCTAAATCCCAAAGGAGTAAAGAGGTTAAAGAAGAATTAAATCCCAAGAAGATAGAATAAGTTCTAGAAGGAATATAAATAAAATAAAGAATTATATTCTTTAAAGATAATTTAATTCCAACTTAACTTCCTCTTCAAAGAAGGACTTTGACCTAGCCTTATAAATAGATCACCAAGCCGTCAACTCCAGAGAGGGAGAGGAAGAGAGAATTTTTGACAAGCTTCAAGAGGGAGATCTCGACAAGAAGGCTTCATCCATCCTTCATCTTTTTCTTTCTTGTTCAATTAGGTTCATGCTAGGAATTCTTTATCTTGTGTTTCTTTAGAACCTAGCCATGAACTAAATCTATTTGGCTAAGGTTATTGTGTTTTGTGGTTATGAGAAACAATTGGATTTTGTTTAGGTAATAAGAGTTTGCACTTTTCTATTCAAGGTTTATTCATTATTGGTTCTTGTTCTTGTTTGCGAGTGAATTGGGAGAGGATCTCGTAACTTCATCTATTTATCTAATATCGGGAGAGTTAGATTCAAGAATGAATGAATATGATCTTTATTCAATCTATTGATGGTGAAGATTAATCCGACTTAGAAATAAGTTAAGGATTTCAACGACTAAGAAGAGCGCGAGATTGGTTGTTGTTCACCCTTGATTCACGCAAGGATGTATTATCAAGGCATGCACAAGTAGCTAGAGTTTTGACTTAGGGATAAGAAGAAACCATTGAAGAACGCTCTGCCGAACCTTGAAGTTGCTGCCCAGACACCCAAGTAGTTGCCCAGCTAGTCGCCCAGGCAACCATCGATTAGTTGCCAAGGCAACCCCGTTGTGCAAGTTGCCACGACAACTGAGTTGCCCTTGCACTCTTTTACCAAGACGATCCAATCGGCTATCACACCTTAACTCACGATAACCTGGCCTATCTCTCTCATTTGATCTCATCTATTATTTTACTTTATTGCTTTCTAGTTTAGTTATTAGTTAAACTCCTATAATCTTCTACTTGTGTTTTTACTTTTTATAGTGCAAGAGATTAGATTCTTGAAGTGGCACCAATCCCTGTGGAGACGATATCTTTTATACTATAACTTGTGACGTATGCACTTGCACAATTGCGGAGCACTTATTACGCGCAACAAGTTTTTGGCGCCGTTGCCGGGGATTGGCAATAGCGACTTTGTTTTTATTTTCTTGCACTTTCTTTTTATTTTTCTTGTTTAAAATTCAAAGGGCTAACAAACTTTGGTTTTGCATTGGTATATGACCAGGGCGAGACCGATTACACCAGAATATCCCTTTGATCTAGAAATCGAACGAACCTTACAAAGACTTAGACGAAGGTTAAGAGTAGGAATGTCTAATCAAGACGGCAATATGAAATAAGATGTTCCAGCAGGTGGAGGAGTGATTCTTGCACGAAATAGAACTATTCGAGACTATCTTGAAGAAGATCTTGATGGACTTAATCCTGGAGTTGTCGCACCTGAAATTAAAGCCAACCACTTTGAGTTGAAACCGGTGATGTTTAATATGATCAACACAATTGGTCAATTTGGCGGCTCAGCAACTGAAGATGCACGACAACATCTTAAATCTTTCCTCGAGATTTGCAACTCGTTCAAAATACATGAAGTCACCCCCGATGTTTTATGATTAAGATTATTCCCCTATTCACCGAGGGATAGGGCGAAAGCATGGTTGAATAGCATTCCTGTCGGATCAATAGGATCTTGGACCAATCTTTGTCGTAATTTCCTTGCTCGGTTTAATCCTACAAATTTGACTGATAAGCTTCATAACGACCTTACTTCTTTTCGGCAGGCAGATGATGAATCCATGTACGAGGCTTGGGAGCGATATAGAGAACTTCTACACAAGTGCCCCCTACACGAATTCCCGGTGTGGACACAAATAACAATGTTTTACAACACTGTGAATACACCAACAAGGATGATGCTAGATGCCTCGGTAAATGGTATACTCCTAGATAAGTCGCCGGAGGAAGCAATGCAAATTCTAAACATGCTTGTCAAGAATGATTATCAATTCCCCTCTACTAGAAGAGGAGGAGATAGATGCCAAGCCACAATACATGAACTATGATCATCAGACTCAATTTCGGCACAATTGGCCACTTTAACCAAGATGGTCCAGAACATGCAGAAACCAAACAACACACATGAGGTCAAGGTAATGGATTCTTTTTGTGAGTGATGTGGTGGTAACCATGATTCTTCTGAATGTATGCAAAATCCGGAATCCAGCTTCTATGTGGGGAATTACAACTAGAACAACAATGTGATGTCCAGTACATACAATCCAGCTTGGAAGAAGCACCCGAATTTTTCATGAAGTAACCCCAACAATGCTCTAAACCAGAACAATCAGAATGCACGAGCATCGGGATTCCAGCAAATATGCCACGACAACAGTTGCCACAGCAACAACCGATAACATCTAGTTCTTTGGAAAATTCTGTAAATGCTTTTATGTTGAAAACTAAATCTTATATGGCTGAGAATAGTAACTTCATAAAAAGAACTGATGCTTTTATTAACAGGACCGAGATGAGATTGCAAAACCAAGAGGAGGTAATCAAATCATTGGAAAATCAAGTCAGACAATTTGCTCAAAACTTGAATACTAGACCGCAAGGAGGTTTACCTAGCGATACTGAAGTCGCAAGAGGAACTGGCCATGAGCAATGTAAGGCGATCACCACTAGAAGTGGCCAACAACTTAAAAAGGCTCAAGCTCGCTCATCAAACAAAACTCCACAAAGAGTTTAAGACGAACCTAGCGGCAAAGCCTCAGATGCTGAACCAGAAATTGTCGCGGCAACCAGCAATAAGCATGCCTCGGCAACCGGTAATAAGAATGCCTCAGAAACTTGCTATAAGCATGCCTTGGTAACCCTAGTTAACAATGCCTCAGCAACTCCAGTTGTCTCGGCAATGCCGTCAATCAGGTTCCAAACCAATGAAAGGATCAAAGATATCCGACTTCCACCACCATTCCCACAAAGGTTGAAGTGACAAAAGCAAGAATATCAATTCAAGAAGTTTCTTGATATCCTAAAGCAAGTCCACATCAACTTGCCATTGGTGGAAGTAATTAAACAAATGCCGAACTATGCCAAGTTTCTTAAAGACATTGTGTCCAAGAGAACAGGGCTATGAGAGTTTGAAACAATTACCGCAACATAGGGATGCATGGCCATGTTGCACAATCGTATGCCACCCAAGTTGAAGGATCCTAGAAGTTTCACAATTCCTTGTTCCATTGGAAACCACTATGTCGGGAAAGCATTATGTGACCTTGGGGCTAGCATAAACTTGATGCCTAAATCAGTTTTCCAGAAACTAGGAATCGGGAAGGCAAGACCTACAACAGTTATGCTACAGCTAGCCGACAGATCCTATGTGCATCCAGAGGGAAAAATTGAAGACATACTGGTAAAAGTTGATAAATTTATTTTTCCCGTTGACTTTATCGTTTTGGATTGTGAAGCAGATGAGCATGCACCTATCATTCTCGGGAGACCATTCCTAGCAACAGGGAGAACCTTGATTGATGTTGAAAAGGGAGAACTCACAATGAGGGTGAATGACCAGCAAGTTAAACTAAATGTGTTCCAAACACTAAGGCATGTCGATGATCCAGAAGAATGCCAACTTCTTCATGCCACGACAGAGTTTAATTTCGACGAGGAATTTAGTTTCCTCGACAACTACATTGCTGATCAAGAGGAACCTGAGGAGTATGAAGAACCGGTCGATGAGGAACAACAAGAAGAGGCAAATTGGCTAGTCAATCGACCAGGTACATACTTTGAACCACTGGATTACTCAGGTAAGGAAGGTAAGCTCGAAAAGCCCTCTATTGAACAACCACTGATTCTTGAGTTAAAATAGTTGCCAGAGCAACTAAAATATGCATACTTAGGAACTGATAATACATTGCCTGTAATTATTTCTTCTAAGTTACAGCCTGGGCAGGAAAAGAAGCTGATCAAAATGTTGAGGCTACATAAAAAGGCAATAGGGTGGACAATTGCTGGCATGAAGGGAATTAGCCCGGCAGTGTGCATGCACGAGATTTTGTTGGAAGATGATCACAAACCTTCAATTGAGGCCCAGAGGAGACTGAATCATGCCATGAAAGGGGTTGTAATGGAAGAAATCATCAAGTGGTTTGACGCTGGCATTATATACCCTATCTCTGATAGTACATGGGTAAGTCCGGTACAATGTGTACCGAAAAAGGGAGGTATAACGGTGGTAAGTAATGAAAACAATGAACTCATTCCAACAAGGACTGTGACCGATTGGAGAGTTTGTATGGATTATCAAAAGCTAAACAAAGCCACTAGGAAAGATCACTTCCCATTACCCTTTATTGATCAAATGCTTGACCGTCTTGCAGGTAAACCCTTTTATTGTTTTCTTGATGGTTATTCAGGTTACAATCAAATTGCCATAGCACCAGAAGATCAAGAAAAGGCAACCTTCACATGCCCATACAGTACTTATGCTTTCTGAAGGATGCTGTTCGGATTATATAACGCCTCGGCAACCTTCCAAAGATGCATGATGGCACTCTTTTCAGACATGGTTGAAGACTTCCTTGAGATCTTCATGGATGATTTTTCTATTTTTGGTAATGACTTCGATAGCTGCCTCGGCAATTTAGAAAAGGTGTTGGCATGATGTGAAGAAACTGATTTAGTCTTCAATTGGGAGAAGTGCCATTTTATGGTAGATGAAGGAATAGTGCTCAGCCACAAGATTTCATCCAAGAGAATTGAAGTAGACAAAGCCAAGGTGGACGTAATCGAGAGATTACCCCTACCAAGTTCGGTTAAAGGAATCCGAAGCTTTCTTGGACATGCAGGTTTTTACAGGAGGTTCATTTATAATTTTCTAAAATCACTAAACCCTTGTGCAATTTGCTTGAACATGATAAAGTCTTCGATTTTGATGATTCTTGCACCCAAGCATTTGAAACCCTAAAGGAAAAGCTTGCCTCGGCACCCATTGTCGTTCCACCAGATTGGACGCTACCTTTTGAGCTCATGTGTGATGCAAGTGATTTTGCGGTAGGAGCAGTCCTAGGCCAACGCACAGGTAAGACCTTCCATGTGATATACTACGCTAGTAAAACTCTTAATAGTGCTTAAGTGAATTACACAACAACGGAGAAAGAGTTACTAGCTGTAGTCTTCGCATTTGACAAGTTTTGATCCTATTTGATTGGTACAAAGGTGATTGTCCATACGGACCATTCGGCAATTAAGTATCTATTTTCTAAAAAGAATGCCAAACCTCGTTTGATATTACTTTTACAAGAATTTGATATTGAAATTAAGGACAAGAAAGGAACATAAAATCAAGTGGCCGATCACTTATCACGTTTAGAATGCAATAGGGAGGAGGACGCGGATCTAGAGATATGCGATGCATTCCCGGATGAGCAACTTTTAGTTGCCTCGGCAACCATGGATGCGCATGCCTCGGCAACCCTTGATGCCTCAGCAACCATGGACGCGCATACCTCGGCAACCCTCGATGCCTCGGCAACCATGGACGTGCACGCCTCGGCAACTCTCGACGCCGCAACATCCCTTGACGCGCATGCCTCGGCAACCATGGACGCGCATGCCTCGGCAACCCTAGACGCATATGCCTCGGCAAATTTAGGAGCAGTCGCCACGGTAGCACATGCCTCGGCAATACCCTGGTACGCGGATTTAGTTAATTTCCTTTTTTGTGGTATTTTACCTTATGGTCTTACTCACCAAGGGAAGAAGCGGTTCCGCCATGATGCTAAGCATTACTTTTGGGACGAGCCTCTTTTGTTTAAACAATGTGCATATCAAGTTATAAGCCGATGTGTCCCTGAAGAGGAGCAGCATAATGTACTCCGGTAATGCCATTCTTCACCATATGGAGGACATTTTGGAGGAACTCGTACCGCGGCTAAAGTTTTACAATCTGGTTTGTATTGGCAAACATTGTACAAAGATGCCCAAGACTTTTACAAGCAATGTGATCGTTGCCAGAGGACGGGCAATATCTCTAGACGACATGAGATGCCACTCCAAAACATCATCGAAGTGGAATTGTTCGATGTATGGGGATTGATTTTATGGGACCTTTTCCATCTTCGTTCGGCAACCTCTACATTCTACTTGCCGTCGACTACGTGTCTAAATGGGTTGAGGCAGTTGCAAGTCCTAACAACGATTCCAAGACCGTGCAACGATTCTTTCAGAAAAACATATTTACACGGTTTGGGATACCGAGAGCAATTATCAGTGACGAAGGCAAGCATTTTGACAACAGACTTATTGCCAAGATGTTACAACGCTTCGGCGTATCACACAAGATTGCCACGGCATATCACCCACAAACCAATGGGCAAGCAGAAATTGCCAACCGGGAATTGAAGGGTATACTCGAGAAAGTTGTAAACCCCTCTAGGAAGGATTGGTCATTAAGACTAGATGACGCGCTTTGGGCATATTGCACTGCATGCAAAACACCCTTAGGTATGTTCCCCTTCTGACTTGTCTATGGCAAAACATGCCATCTATAGGTGGAAATCGAACACAAGGCATATTGGGCAATCAAGACCGTGAATATGGATTGGGAAAGTGCCGGACAAAAGCATTTGTTGGACCTCAACGAGATAGAAGAATTCCGTGCACTCGCCTATAACAATGCACGAGTCTACAAGGAGAAAACAAAGCAATGGCATGACAAGAAACTACTGCCGCGGCAATTCACGCCAGGGCAAGTAGTTCTCCTATTCAATTCTCGGCTAAAACTTTTCCCAGAAAAGTTGAAATCAAGATGGTCGGGACCATTCGAAGTTGTCAAACCATTCTCCCATGGTGCCGTGATAATCAAGTCCATCACTGACGAACATGAATTCAAAGTTAATTGACAAAGATTGAAGCACTACAACGGTGCCCATGTGGAACGTAACAAAGAAGTGGTCACCTTAGGAGATGCATGAGCATGCTCTCCTTTTTATTTTTTTATTTTAATTTTTTTGAACTATTTAATTTTTTTTATTTTCGATTATTTGCTCTTTTAGGATAGATTTATTTTCTTTAAGATTAAAACTACATATTTCATATTTATCTTTTTAAGTTTAAGAATCCCTTTACACATCTTTCTTTATTTTCTTTTATTTGTTTATCTTTAATTTTAATTCTTATTTGATTTGTCTTTGAATTGTAGGAAAAGGGTTCAAGATAAAGTGAAATTTTGATTCAAGAAGGAAAACATCTTCAACAAGGAAATTAATGGGCTGAATCTAAGGCTTATATAAAGCCTCCAACTTACCCTAATTAAACCCCCTAGCCGTCACCCTTCCCCTAAACTGACGATAAATACAAGGGCACGGTAAATCGCCTTCGGCTTAAACCCGAGGCAAAACTATGGAATAAGTTTGTTAAAACTTCTTTAATGCCCATCACACACAATACTACCGTTGATATACCATATCTTTTGCTCATACATTCTATCTTGCATAATCGCATCATTAACATTGGAAAAATTATTTGTGATGAAATTTTTGTATGTAGCTCAAAGGACAAGGGTTCTTTTTTCTTCCCTTGCTTAATTTCCAATCTTTGCAAGGAGATGCATGTCCCAAGTGAGTCCACCGATGAAAAGGCCCTACCAAAGTCCGGTTGGAATCAAGCACAAATCCAAAAGATAATGGGAGAGACACCGGTAAAACCCTCAAGGCCTCCAATTGCCACGGTAACCCCTGCCGCCTCCGCAACCCCTAATGCCCAAGAACCTAATGCCCGGGCAACTCGGCCATCAACCCCAGGACACTTTGAAGCACTCTTGCACCCATTGGCGAGCAACCTTAGGCAAATTGAAAATCGGCAACTAATGTTCATGCGGTACATGAAGGAGCACAACAATGCCATCACCCAAGTCATCCTAGAAAAGTACCTGGACAGCCGCGTGCCGTTCCCAATCTTTCCGGCCGAGATCCTTACCACGACAACCAATGAAGCAGTCGCCATGACAACCGCAACAGATGATGCCGCGGTAACCTATACCGCGCCTGCCAAAGCAGATGCCACGACAACCAACCCTGAAGATGCCACGACAACCAGAGCTAAAAACGTCCCGACAACCACTGCAAATGCCAAAGGTAAAACACCTATTCCCGAATCAACTCGTACGGAATCATTAACTAATTTTTTAGATTCGGACGAGTCCTCCATTGCACCAACAAAGACCGCACCAATTGAATCCTCCAAGCGAAAAACCAATGACATTGATGAAGAGGACAAAGAGGACAACCCCGTACGAGGATCGATTCCACCATCGGCAATAAGGAAACAACCATCGCGTTCAAGCAAGAGAATTAAGACACCGGCCAAAAGGAAACTAATCATCCACGACGATGAACTCTCGGAGTAAGTCCTCATTTGCATTTTACTTTTCTTTATTTTTATTTCTCTTTAATGCATGAATTGAGGACAATGCCTCACTCGAGTTTGGGGTGATTGTTATTAGTTAGTTACCATGTTTAGTTGCATTCATCTTAAGTAGTGTATTTAGGATACATAAATTGCTTGCCATGCCTTTAGTTGGAACAAGAATTGCCTAGATTTGATGAATATCCGATGATGACTTTGCCAATGCACTTAATTGATAGAATTTTTATTCTAGGATAACCATGGAAACACTTAGAATTTTACTATGATGCTAAATTTTGATGAAACACTGTTGTGGTTTGATTGATTTAAGGAATTCTAGTGAACTTAGGTTGATAGTTAAAAAATTGGAGGATTAGAAGAAAAATTGGATAAATGCTAGAGGTGCCCAAAATTGGCTCTAGCATGTGCTAAAAATTTGATTGCTAGAGGTGCCCGAAATTGGCTCTAGTATGTGCTAAAAATTGATCGCTAGAGGTGCTCGAAACCAACTCTAGTCGAATAAATTAATTAGCTTAAGAAAACTAAAAACAAAACACTAGAGGTGCCCGAAACCGGCTCTAGTTAATGTTAAGAGAACCCAATGAAGTAATTTGAAAGCTCTTGTTTGCATAGAATCCGAAAAATGAACTTGCACACAACTCCGCACACACTCACAAGCATTATAGTTTGATTCCGAGTAACTCCTAAGTTTTCCAAAAAATGAAAAGCCAATCATACTTTGTGCCCCGGTTCTGAGAATTGAAATCAAGTTCAAAGCTAAGTTTGTGAAAATTGAAGTCTCGGCAGGTAATTATTAGTTTGCATTACTTGAGGACAAGCAATAGTTCGAGTTTGAGGGTGTGATAAGTGTTCAAAAGTACTATTTTTTTACCCTTTTTACTCATATTATTGTTAGACTTAGGCTCATATTAGTTGTATAATTAGCCATTCATGCATTAATCTATGTTTCCTTCCATCATTGAGCTTGATTACATAACTTGGTAGTTTTTGTGGGAAAATATGCTGCTTTGGTGTGTTTTGTGTGTATGTGCAGAATCACTTGCCAAAGCAAGGCTAGAACTAGTTGCCAGGGCAATGCATGAAGGAGATGCCGAGCTAGTTGCCAGGGCAATGCATGAAGGAGATGCAGAGCCAGTTGCCAGGGTAATTGTCGACAAAGAATAAGGTGATATTATAGTCAAAATTGATGACTAGACAAGCCCAAGATGACGTGGAGCAAAGCTAAATCCCAAAGGAGTTTGATTTCCATGAAGAGGTTAAAGAATAATTAAATCCCAAGAAGATAGGAGAAGTTCTAGAAGGAATATAAATATAATAAAGAATTATATTCTTTAAAGATAATTTAATTCCAACTTAACTTCCTCCTCAAAGAAGAACTTTGACCTAGCCCTATAAATAGATCACCAAGCTGTCAACTCTAGAGAGGGAGAGAAAGAGAGAATTTTCGACAAGCTTCAAGAGGGAGATCTCGACAAGAAGGCTTCATCCATCCTTCATCTTTTTCTTTCTTGTTCAATTAGGTTCATGCTAGGAATTCTTTATCTTGTGTTTCTTTGGAACCTAGCCATGAACTAAATATATTTGGCTAAGGTTATTGTGTTTTGTGGTTATGAGAAACAATTGGATTTTGTTTAGGTAATAAAAGTTTGCACTTTTCTATTCAAGGTTTATTCATTCTTAGTTCTTATTCTTGTTTGCGAGTGAATTGGGAGAGGATCTCGTAACTTCATCTATTTATCTAATATCGAAAAAGTTAGATTCAAGAACAAATGAATATGATCTTTATTCAATCTATTGATGGTGAAGATTAATCCGGCTTAGAAATAAGTTAAGGATTTCAACGGCTAAGAAGAGCGCGAGATTGGTTGTTGTTCACCATTGATTCACGCAGGGATGTATTATCAAGGCATGCACAAGTAGCTAGAGTTTTGACTTAGGGATAAGAAGAAACTATTGAAGAATGCTCTGTTGAACCTTGAAGTTGCTGCCCCAGACGCCAAGTAGTTGCCCAGCTAGTCACCCAGGCAACCATCGATTAGTTGCCAAGGCAACCCCGTTGTGCAAGTTGCCACGGCAACTGAGTTGCCCTTGCACTCTTTTACCAACACGATCCAATCGGCTATCCCACCTCAACTCACGATAACCTGGCTTATCTCTCTCATTTGATCTTATCTATTCTTTTACTTTATTGCTTTCTAGTTTAATTATTAGTTAAACTCTTATAATCTTCTACTTGTGTTTTTACTTTTTATAGTGCAAGAGATTAGATTCTTGAAGTGGCACCAATCTCTGTGGAGACGATATCTTTTATACTATAACTTGCGACGTGTACACTTGCACAATTGCAGAGCACTTATTACGCGCAACACGACTTTTGGTGATCCATATGCAATCTTCGCGTGCGATCCCGCGCCATTGGATCTATCCTCCCTTGATCCAACGACTCTTCATCACCTACGCATATAATGGTCAAGCCCTTTAGGAAATAATAATCAGGCCAAACGGGCCTTTGTGTAATGGACCTTCTATGTATATTTTTAATGGACTCTGATCTAAATTAAATCCTAATGGACCTTTTATTTATTTCAAATTACAATTGGGCTATGTATTTCATATTTTTTTTGGGTTTTAATGTCCTATGTTAATTCTAACATACTAATTTACTAACTATAACACATTATATGTCACCTAAATAATTCTAACTACCACATTAATCTTTACAATTATACTATACGAGACCTAAACTATTCTAATATTTACCACTAAAACTAAGTTATCAATATTACACCTAACTACATTAACAGTGACATTAATATTTACAACTATAATGTTATCAATATTACATAGCTACAATATACTAATACATAACAACTAAAACAAAGGTGAAAATCTAGTGACAACAGCTGCCCCTCTTTGGTCATTCCGGTGGAACATGAATAGAGCAAAGAAAAGAAGACACTAATTTTCACCGATTACCAAACCGTTTGTGCCTGAGAAGACAAATGAGTTCTATTCTCATTGTGCTCGAATAGATGAATAGGTTCCATTCTCCAAATGCCTAAACGGATAAACGAGTTTTATTCTTCTTATGCTCGAATAGATAAGCAGGTTCTATTCTCTAAATGCCCAAACGTATAGGCAGGTTCTATTCTCTTCTTGCTCGAATAGATAGGCAATTTCCATTCCCCAAATGCCCAAAGGGATAGGCGGGTTCTACTCTCCTCGTGCTCGAATAGATAAGCAGATTCCATTCTCCAAATGCCCGAACGAATATGCGGGTTCTATTCTCCTCGTGCTCGCATAGATACGCAGATTCCATTCTCCAAATGCCCGAACAGATATGCGGGTTATATTCTCTTCGTGATCGAATAGATAAGTAGATTTCATTCTCCAATTTCCCGAACGGATAGACGAGTTCTATTATCCTCATGCTCGAATAGATAGGTGGGTTCCATTCTCCAAATGCCCGAACAGATATGCGGGTTCTATTCTCCTCGTGCTTGAATAGATAAGCAGATTTCATTCTCCAAATGCCCGAACAGATAGGCGGGTTCTATTCTCCTCATGCCCGAATAGATAGGCGAGTTCTATTCTCCTCATGCTCGAATAGATAAGCAGGTTCCATTCTCCAAGTGCCCGAACGGATAGGCGGGTTCTATTCTCCTCATGCTCGAATAGATAGGCCGGTTCTATTCTCCTCATGCCCGAATAGATAGGCGAATTCTATTCTCCTCATGCTCGAGTAGATAAGCAGGTTCTATTCTCCAAGTGCCCGAACGGATAGGCGGGTTCTATTCTCCTCATGCCCGAATAGATAGGCGGGTTCTATTCTCCTTATGCCCGAATAGATAGGCGGGATCTATTCTCCTCACGCTCGAATAGATAAGCATGTTCTATTCTCCTCATGCCCGAATAGATAGGCGGGTTCTATTCTCCTCATGCTCGAATAGATAAGCAGGTTTCATTCTCCAAATGCCCGAACAGATAGACGAGTTCTATTCTCCTCATGCCCGAATAGATAGGCGGGTTCTATTCTCCTCATGCTCAAATAGATAAGCAGGTTCCATTCTCCAAGTGCCCGAATGGATAGGCGAGTTCTATTCTCCTCATGCCCGAATAGATAGGCGGACTCTATTCTCCTCATGCTCGAATAGATAAGTAGGTTCTAAAATCTGTCAAAACAAATGCAAATGATCCAAATAAGATGCATATGCCCTAGGGATGCCTAGTCATGAATGCATGTCTTATTTCTTTTGCTTTTTTTCTTAACGTTTTTCTTAATTAACACAGAAGAAAACTGTGAAGCTTGGATTATATCATCTCAAACATTTTCTTAACTCTGACAACTGATGGTGTGTCTACTTTGGCCCATCCCATCAGAAAAGACAGTTTGGCTTCACCAATTTCTTGTTGTTAAAATTCCATCGTCTATTCCTTGGAAGATAAACTTCACCATTGTCCACTCTTAACCCTTTTAACAACCATGCCTACAACTTCTGCCTTGATTTTTCAAACAGGGAAATTCTTTGTTGCTAGAACACCTAAGGGCAAAACTCCGTGGGGATATGGGGAATGCATCGGTTTTCTAACATTAATGTATGAGAAATCATATGAAAACTAAATAATCATAGATAGTCGTCTCCATCAACTCTGTTTTACCATTGTCATTCTTAACACTTCCTTGCTTCATATGATCTTTGCACATTTGCTCACTCAATCCAGTTATCTTGTACTCCTAATTGGAAGGACTGACTTCATCCTCATATTCTTCAACACTCTGTTATCATTGTAGTTGATACATCAATATTCAATGACAAGCTTCCTAGAATTTTGTTGCTCCCCAAATGTCTCCTACCCTTAGCTTTTCCTCCTACGTCTGTAAAATTGTTGTAGAAAACAAAATATCTCATGTAAGCAACTCTGTTTTACAACATGCTTCCTTAAAGCAAAGTCAAAGCATCTTTTGAGGTTTTCCGCCAATGTTTGTAGCAAAACCTACTTCCATCTTGAATTTTCTTATAAGTTGCTGCTTTTTACACCCTAAGCTCTAAATTTGACCATTGAATACCTCATAGTTCCAATGCCCTTCTAGACAAATTTCAAAGTAATGCTAAAAAATCTTTTGTATATTTCAAATAATGTCAAACTTTAATTCTCATTTCAATGCAAGATGCTTTATGGAAAGATGCCAAACAAGGAACGAAAAAGGTCTATACAACAAAATTTATTAGTGTTGTGGCAAACACAAAAAGAAATTACAAGGAAAAGAAAAGATATTCAGATATCAGAAACCAAAACTCCTCCTGTCATGACTTCATAAGATGCCTTGAATGTCCTTTATGCTGAGTAGACCCTGAAGATAATGATTATGCGGAAAAACATGAAGCTCCCAAGCTAATCCCCGAGAAAGGTCTTATTTGCAAATTGTCTGAGCCGCCCTTTACGGGTTTTCAACTCAGATCCTCCTTTGGTTTTAAAATGCCCTTTGCGGATTTTCATTTTGAACCCCCATTTTCTTTTATTTTTATTTTTCTCTTTTTCTTTCTTTCTTTTTTCTTTTCTTTTTTTTCTTTTTCCTTTTTTTTTCTTTTCTTTTTTCTCTTCTTTCTCTTTCAAACATAATACTTCTTAACTAAATCTGAATTTATTGGGTTTTGGAGTTCATCTCCATCTATTTCGGCTAAAATTAATGCTCCTCTTGAGAAAACCTTTGTTACGATATAAGGTCCTTCCCAATTCGGTGCCCATTTTCCTCGAGCATTGCTTTGGATTGACAACTTCTTCCTCAACACTAAATCTCCCTCTTTGAATTCTCTTGGGCGAACTTCCTTCCCGTGAACCCTTATCATCCTTCTCTGATACATTTGCCCATGACATAGTGCTTTTAATCTTTTTTCTTCAATTAAGTTCAGTTGATCATATCTTGCTTGAGCCCATTCTACTTCTTCCAACTTTGCTTCCCTTAAGACACGAAGCGATGGTATTTCAACCTCAATGGGTAGCACAGCTTCTATTCCATATACCAATGAGAAAAGGTGTTTCCCCAGTGGAAGTTCTTACTGTAGTTCGATAAGTGTATAAGGCAAAGGGCAGCTTCTCATGCCAATCTTTATAGGTATCAGTCATTTTTACAATTATCTTCTTAATATTCTTATTCACAGCCTCCACTGCCCCATTCATCTTCGGGCGATATACCACAGAATTATGATGTTTAACATTGAACTACTCACAGACTCCACTTATCATCCTATTGTTCAAGTTTGAAGCATTGTCGGTGATGATACTTTCAGGCAAGCTGTATCGACAGATGATTTCCTTTTTCAAAAACTTGCAGACCATGGATCTGGTGGCATTTGCATACGAGGCTGCTTCTACCCATATTATGAAATAATCAATGGCTACCAGGATAAAATGATGCCCGTTTGATGCCTTAGGGTGATTCTAACCGATGACATCAATGCCCCACATGGAAAATGGCCAAGGGGCCGTCATAACATGAAGAGGTTGAGGTGGCGTATGAACCTTGTCAGCATAAATTTGGCACTTGTGGCATTTGCGAGAATAGTTGATGCAATCACCTTCCATGGTTGACCAATAATACCCAAGACGCATGATTCTTCTGGCCATAGTGAAACCACTAGGATGAGTTCCACAAACTCCTTCATGAACTTCTTCCACAATTAATTGCGCCTCTTTTGCCCCCACACATCTTAGAAGCACTTGATCATGACTTCTCTTATATAGAATCTCTCCATCAAGGACATACCCTGATGCCATCTTCCTGATCGTTTTCTTTTCATTCTCTGTAGCTTGAGGTGGGTATTGCTGGAATTTTACATATTGCAAGATGTCATGATACCACGGTAATCCATCAATCTCTTCTTCTATATCATAACAATGAACTGGAGAGTCAAGCATATATAACCTGATGAGCATCATCTCAGATCCTTCATTTACCCTAAACATGGCGGCTAAGGTGGCTAAAGCATTAGCCATTTGATTGTCTTCTCTGGGGAGATATTTGAAAGTGATCTCATCAAATTCCTTGGTTAACTCGAGGACCAGCTTGTGATATCCCAACAACTTTGCATTTTTTGTCTCTCATTCACCACGTATCTGATAAATGACTAACACAAAGTCCCCAAAGACTCTTAGGGTATAAATTTTCCTCTTTATAGCCTCTCTTAGACCCATTATACAAGCCTCGTACTCTGCCATGTTATTAGTACAAAAGAACTTCAAATGACTGGTAAAAGGGTAATAATCTCCTTCCGGCGAAACCAAAACTGCTTCTATACCTCTCCCTAATGCATTTGCTGCGCCATCAAAGTTCATAACCCAAGATTCTATTGAAGCTTCACCATCTTCGATGATACACATCAAGTATTCATCAGGAAAATTGAACTTTAATGGTTCATAGTCATCACATGCGCGACTTGCCAAAAAGTCTACTATGGCACTTCCTTTTATCACTTTTCGGCTCACATACTGGATATCAAACTCCGATAGTAACATCTGCCATCGTGCTAACCTTCCTGATAAGGTTGGAGCTTCCATCATGAACTTCAGTGGGTCCAACTTTGAGATTAGCCATGTAACGTGATACAACATGTATTGTTTTAGCCTTTTAGCTGCCCAAACCAGAGCACAACATAGCTTTTCAATTGACGAATATCTGGTTTCACAACCAATGAACTTCTTGCTCAAGTAATATATCATCTTTTCTTTTCTTCCAGTATCATCATGTTGTGCTAACATACAACCCATGGAATTTTCATAGGCCGCTAAGTACAAGATCAATGGTCTCCATGAAACAGGTGGTACTAATACTGGAGGATTGCTCAGTTGTTCTTTTATATTTTCCAAGGCCGCTTGACATTCTTCATCCCAAGTCCACGGGTTATTCTTCTTGAGTAGCCTAAACATTGGTCACACCTATCAGTTAGCTGAGAAATGAAGCGTGCGATGTAATTTAATCGTCCTAAAAACCCTCAAATTTCTTTTTGTGTTTGAGTTAGGGGAAGTTCTTGTATGGCTTTTATCTTATCAGGGTCGATCTCAATCCCTCTTCTGCTTACAACAAAACCTAAAAATTTTCCAGATGTGACTCCAAATGTGCACTTAGTCGGATTGAGCTTTAACTGGAACTTTCTGAATCTTAGGAAGAGCTTTTCTAAATTGACCAAATGTTCTTCTTCATATCGAGATTTGGCGATCATATCGTCGACGTATACCTCTATTTCCCTATGCATCATATCATGGAAGAGAGAGACCATAGCCCTCTGATAGGCTACCCCTGCATTCTTAAGTCCAAAGGGCATCACATTATAGCAAAAAGTTCCCCATAATGTCACAAAAGTTGTCTTTTCCATGTCTTCTGGGCACATCTTGATCTGGTTATACCCGGAAAAACCATCCATGAAAGAGAAAAGTGAATGACCAATTGTGTTGTCAACTAAAGTGTCAATATGTGGGAGCGGGAAATTATCTTTAGAGCTTGCCTTATTGAGGTCCCTGTAGTCAACACACATTCGTACTTTTCCATCCTTCTTCGGTACCGGAACAATATTCGCCACCCATTCTGGATACTTGGATACCTCGAGGAATCCTGCATCATATTGCTTTTTTACCTCATCCCTGATCTTGAGAAGTTTTCAGCCTTCATTCTTCTCAGCTTTTGCTTTATCGGTTCACATTCTTCCTTTATAGGGAGCCTATGCATGACGATATCTGTGTCAAGGCCGGGCATATCTTGGTACGACCAAGCAAAAATATCTTTAAATTCTTTCAAGAGCTTGATCAAACTTTGTCTGGTTTTAGCCGTGATGGTAGTACCAATCTTCACCTCTCGCTTTTCTTATGCGGTTCCGAGGTTTAATATCTCTAGTTCCTCTTTATGTGGTAGAATCTGCTTTTTCTCTTCTTCTACCATTTTGAGTATATCACTGGGTACATCATATTCTTCCTCATCATCAATATTTACAATTTCTTCCAAGCACAGAGGCAATTCAAAGTCAACTTTGAAGTCAGATTCGAATTCATTTATGCTAATGATATCTGAAGACCTGAAAAAGGAATGGACAAAAGATATATACAATGGGAAGAAACAAAATGAATGGAATGTTTTTTTTATGTTTTAACTTTATGGTTTTGGTTTATTTATGAAAAGAAAATTTGCCACACGAGATTTAAGGGAATGCATCTTTTGTTGAATTTCAAATTAAATGTTTGACATAGGCCCTTTACATAAGATCCCCTATTGTCTCCGGGCATGGAGCAAAGAGGTTGGTTTTGAGAATTACTCTGAACATGTCTTAATGACTATAGGAATTTCTTCAGCAGTCCAATTGTCAAGCTCAGAGCAAGGGCGGATCATTGACATGTAATGGCTCTCTTCCTCCTTGTCAGTCACAACATTGATGCTCAGCTTTTCAAATGCTTCACACAGAGTGCTCTCTCATTTTCCTTCTTCACCGACTGAGGTATTTGGATCCAACATACCTTCAGATATAAAGTTATGGTCCAAGGGAGGGAAAGTCATCGGTTCCCATTCAATTTCCTCTCCCTTCAATCTAGCTATTCTTCTCTCTTGATGCTTTCTGATTTCAGCTCTTATTTGCCATTTGTTGGGCTTGAAGCCCAAACCGAACCGATCTTTTTTCACCATGATTACTACGGGATACAACCTTCCTTGATGTCTCTTTCCGAATCTTTTTCCAATTTCAGCTCATTTCCCAAGCGTTTGCTTTACCTACATCTTCGCACAGCTTGATAACTCAGGTTTTGGCACCTTACTCCCTTCAGTGACAAAGGTTGCATTGGCTAGCTCTAATGTCCTGAAATGATACTCGAGCGCACCCTCATCGATCTCAGTAAAAGGGTGCATCAGTTGTTACTGATGCAATGATTTCTTCCTCTGCATCGACAGTTATTAATTGTCCATCGATCACAAACTTTAGCTTCTGGTGTAAAGTAGATGGGACCGCTCCTGCTGCGTGAATCCATGGGCGCCTAAGCAAGCAACTATAACTAGGTCTTATATCCATGACCACGAATTCAACGTTGAAGGTTATTGGTCCAATTTGCAAAGTCACCTCAGTATTCCCTAACACATCTTTCTAAGTTCTATCAAATGCTCTTACCCTATTTTGATAAGTTCTCATATGAGAACTGTCTATTGGCAGTTTCTTCGGTGTGGCTAATGGTAGAACATTCAGTGTCGACCCATTATCAATTAGGACACCTGGTAACATATGTCCCTTACATCTGGCGGTGATGTGCAAAGCTTTGCAAGATCCTGTTCCTTCACCCGGTATCTCCTCATCATTGAACGAGATAAAGTTGTTAACGGTAATGTTACCGACTAACATATCCATCTTATCAATTGCGATCTCCTTTGATACGAATGTTCGATTCAAAATCTTTAATAAGGCCTCACGGTGGGCCTCAGAACTTAGTAACAACGACAACATAGAAATTCGAGCCGAAAGCTTGTGGATTTGCTCCACGATGCTGTATTCACTATGTTTTAAGATCTTCAAGAACTCTTGAGCCTCTGATTCCTTTACAGGCTCATGATATGTTGTCGGCTTTTCCTTGAAGAAATCTTTGTCATCTTCTTTTTCGGGCTCCTCAGCAATTGCTTTCCTCTGTGCTGCATCTCTACCTTTTGTTATTGGCTGGGAATAGAGCATTCGACTCCTCGTGAATCGGCTCACTTCATTGATCGGTTCTCCTTTCTCCTGAGCAGATATTTCTCTTGGGGCTGTCACCTCACAAGTGTAAATCCAAGGGACCTGCTTGCTATCCTTATATGGAAACGGTGCTGGCGCCTTGATTATGAGCCGTGGGGTTATACTCCTTGCTGGCTCACCGACTCTTGTTTTAGCCTTAATAACTAAAGGCTTCATTCCAGTGTAGTCTCTTTTAGATGATGACTCCTCTTATGCACATACATCCAACAAACATTCTTTGTCTTCTTTCTCAAAGAACTTGAGTTCTTTCTTATTCATCTTGTCCTGAATTAGTTGCTTGAACTCCAAGAAACAATCAATCTCATATCCTTTCTTCATGTGGTACTCACAGTATGATTCTCCCTCAATTTTCAGTTTCTGGGCCCATTTTTCCAACATCCCTACTGCCACTATTTGAGCCCATATCCACCTCATGGGAGCTCTAACTTCAGCAACATATTCCTTAACCACCTTATCCTCTTCTTCTATGATTGCATTCACTCATGCCTTTTGATGATTTGGCAGGGGGTTTCCTTTATCCTCCGACGTATCAAATGATAGCATCCATGACTTTCTTAATTCATCTACCACTCTTTTGAACGCAGTACAATTTTCTATGGTATGCCCCCTAACCCCTGCATGATATTCACATTGTGCCTTCTCATCATACCATTGTGGATATAGTGGTGAGAATGGAGGAACATGTCTTGGCAACACCATCTAAGATTTGATCAACTCAACAAACAATTATGTATATGTCATCGGGATAGGAGGAAAATATGGTTTCGAGCTCCCTTGATACCTTCGTTCTACTTTTGGAGGATTTGTAACTGCTGGAGCTATGGTCGAGACATTGGGTTTGTTGAAGACTACCCCTTCGAGTAACTGAGGTTATAGACATTAGCAGCATTAACTTCATTATCTCTCTTTTTTGTAGGGTTTCTTAGTTTCCCCATTGTCCAACCTTCCATTTTTCATTCCTGCGAGTATCAATTCTCTATTTATAAGCATGTCTGCAAAACTCTTTGTGGCAAGATTGAGCATACGATCATAGAAAGATCCTTTTAGTGTCTCTACGAACATCGGGGTGATATCACTCTCCAGCAATGGTGGCTGGACTTGGGCAGCTACATCTCTCCATCTTTGTGAATATTGGCGGAAGCTCTCATGGTGCTTTTGCTCTAATCCTTACAGAACTAAGCGAGTTGGTACCATATCTGAAACATGCTTGTACTGTTCATTGAAGGCTCTGGACAGATCTTTCCATGATCTGATGTTGATTCGACTTAGCTGCATATACCAGCGCGCAGCTAACCCTACTAAGCTGTCTTGGAAGCAATGGATAAGCAGTTTCTCGTTCTCTAGATACATTGACATTTTCCTAAAATACATAGTCAGATGTGCTACTGGGCATGTTGTTCCATTGTATTTTTCAAAGTCGGGAACCTTGAACTTTGGTGGTACTATCAGATCAGTCACTGGGCTCAAATCCTTGGCATCCATTCCTCCATATATACCTACTTCTTGGAATGATTTAATCATTTCTTCTAATTTCTTATAACTATCCTCCCATTTCTTCTCAGCTTTCACCTTGTCGGCAATTTCATCGAGATCAGGCACCTCAATGACTTCCTTGGAGCTTATTTTCCTATCATTTCGTACCGACGTTTTAGCAATATATGGGGAAATTTTGACCTTGGACGATTGAGCTTCCCTTTGTATGCTCGGATGAACAAATGCCATCCCTTGAAATTTCGGCACAACATTAGCTTCTTCACCAGTTTCCACTGCATCAGGGTCCTTAAAACCAAGCATGGCTGCAATTGAACCAACCGTCTTTTGGTGAACAAGCTCTATCTGTTGCTTCAAATCTGTCTCCAGCTTGTCTAACCTATCCTGGTACTCTTGTGGTTGCTTTCTAGGGCTGTCACTCTGTCTTCCATTGCTCTGACTTGAGACCGAGTACCGTACTTGTGGTTTATTTTTGCTATTTTGATTTTTTCTCATTTTTATTTAAGTTAGATTCTTATTATGTATGTATGCATAAATGCAAATAAAAAACTATTAAACACAAAGGAATGAAATGCAAATGCATGAATGCAAGAGAAGGGCCATCAATTCCATGAAACAATTGCTCAATAAACAACTCTTTTATTGGATATAAAATGGTCCTTATTACATCAAGTTTTGTTTACAAATATTTTTCAGCTTGAATTCCCAGTTCTTTGATTTCTTCAATGTGCCACATAAGCCTCAGTCCTACTTCTCTTGCTGGCTTGATGTACTGACAAAGAGCTGCAGTTTTAGTGGCTAGCATCATCACGTGTCGAGCCACATCTTGTACCTGGGTCATGACAGTCCTGTCAAACTCATCTTATTCTTGGAATCTTCTAGCCATGTCCCTAAGACGTGTGAACCAGTAGTCATCACCTCCCTCAGTGATGTCTTCAAGGACCAAGATCTTTGTCCTACATTACTGGATGATGTTATCCATTCCTTGAACCTGTTTTTTCAAGGCATCATTCTCACTTAGACAAGCCTGAAGCTTAATATAAGCATGATGGTTCTAAAGTCTATGCAACGAGTGGTTCAGATCATCTACTTTGGCTTGCAACTTAGCAACACAAGCCCGACTCTGCTTTAGCTCCGCACTGGTATGGTCATATGCCTTCTGCAACTCAAATAAGTGAATCCTGTTGTCACGGGCCTTCCTCTTCCATGCGGCCATGCTTTCTTTATCACTTTCATGGACCCTTTTGCCATTTCCATTTCAGTTGCCGGCTTACTCTTCTTTCTCTCTTCCGCAAGGGCTCATCGGTATTTCTCAACCTCGCGCCTTCCTCGTTCTTTTTCTTTCCCTACAACAAGCTCGACTTCTAGCTTCCACTGTTCGGGAGACTTTCTCAAATCAACATTCTTAACAGCAGTCTGAAGCTAGAGGAAGTAAACCCTTTGGATCTCAAACTTCTTTTCTAGGTCTTCATATAACTTCACTACTCGCTTCGTTTCCCCTTTGTTCTTTTCAGCATCGAGGCCTGACTCAAACTTGTCTCTTTGGTTCTGCTCTTACAATGCTTCTATCTCCTGCTTAGCTCTTCTTAACTCTTTTCTCAAGATGTCAGCTTCTATAGGGACTACCTTTAAGTGTTCCTCTAGAGACTTAGCTTGCCCAAATGTAGGTGCTATGACTTTGTCATTCATTCTCGTATGCCTCCAAATGTCATAGTCCGAGGTATACATGCAATGGCTATCAAATTCTAGCTTCATATGATAACAATGGTTCCATGCATTGCTGATTGTTTGAACCTTCTGTCTGAACTCACCTTGGAACTCAAATTCTGATGAGCCAAGGCCGGTAGTGAATCCGAGACCCATACTGGCGAGATACTAGCAAAGGGGCACATCCAATTCATCCCCACAAACCTAGCAACATCAGGAAGTTGAAATCTTCACATTTTTACAAAAGCTTGGTGTGACCCATCCAAGGAACCCCCCATCTAATGTCCTCGTCACGACAATCCCTGAATATATCATTCCATTTGTTCTTCTTAATAACAAGCCACTTCTTTGCCAAAAATTCCTGAAGAGGTAAGAAGTTCGGGGAAAACACATTTGATAAAGCTAATGTCGGGCACTTCCAGAAATGGCTGAGGGCCCAAACTTGTAGAAGCAATGTACATCCTCCGAAATGAACACCTTCAACTTTTCGGCAGGCATTAAGAGAAATGAAAGTTTCTGCAAGTACGGCTAGTATCGAATTGACTCCTCTCTTCAGTTGTTCAAGGAAATCAAGTTACGCCACATCAATGTTTCCTAGAACCTTCGAAAAGATGACTAAACCATAAATTGCAATGGCTAGGAGATCAACCCTCTTTTTTCTATCGGGGTGGATCGAGATTATACTTCTGACGCTTGACCAAGGGAAATTAAAGGTGCATCATCTCTTATGTATCAACCCCTTAACCCAACCATCACTCATACCAGCAAACGCCTGAAGCTTTGCATGTGGGTTTTTGTTTTTAGGTAGCTTGACATAAACCCAGTTCTTCTTTACTTTGCACAGGTCGAAAGGGGCCAAATACTCCTCGAATGTAGGCATCATGTCTTCTTTATTAAAGGTGAAGCAACAATATCCCGGATTACAGAATTGAACCAAGGCTTTTAGTAACTGCTCATCAACCCTTATGTACAAGAGGTAGGCTATGTCACCATAGCCTTCATGGAACAACTGCTTGGTCTCGTAATCAAAGTGCTCCCAGAGTTCCTGTAATTCTTGCACATTGTTCTGCTTGATGCTAATGTGGACATATTCCGAAGTCTCTGTCTCATGATCATCTACTAGACTGTCTCTAAATGTTCGCTAATTCACCTCGGACCAATGTTGGACTTTTGCATTCTTATCTTCATTTTTCAAAATTCTTCCTTCCATAACAAGAGCTTTTCAAATTTTAGCAATGATTTTGAGAATCAACCCATTCTATATATGTAGTGATGTGACATGAATGGTTATGCAAAAAAACTAGACCAAGGGAACACAAATTAGAATCAAGAAAACACAAAGAATTCAAAGACAATTCTGGGTAGCACTTTCCAATACTTCAGGATATGTCTCCCTTTATTACTAAAACCCTAGGTTTTCTGCATGACTCTATTGGGGTAGGCTCTAAGTTCTCAAACAATTGAGTTCTAAAAGGTACCCGAGCTGTCCTTGCTATCCCTTACTAAGGGTAGCAAGACCCCTGGTTCTCACCCATTATAGGCTTCAAACGAACCAAGTTCAACTCAGAGGACTCACGTCCTATGTCTTATAGAAGAATCAGTATCCTTATGAAGACATGAGGCATATGAATCCCGAAGGTACTTGCTAGACTCAAACGGAGAATCAGTATTCTGACATGAGCGAAGCATTTTCCTCTCACTTAACAATTGCGTAGAGCTCGGGAATAGATTTTTTTTGCAACAAATTTTTTTAAAATGCGTAAAATAGAATTACATTCATTAAACGGACAAATAAATTGAAACCTTTGTGAACTTGCAAATTCCTTTTTTCTGAAAACATTTTGAAAACAATTCGTGGCCTGACCCTCTTTTGTGTTTTTTTAAAACAAAATGTCCCCAGCGAGGTCGCCAAGCTGTCGCAACCCCTTTTTTAGGATAAGGTTTTGACGTTTTGGAAAACTTTATAAAATAACGGAGTCGCCACCAATCTTTTTGAAAAAGTGTGATTGGATCACTTTTAAAACAAGGGTATTTTGATAAAACATTTTATTTATCAAAATTACATTTTGGTCCACGAAAAACAAGATAAAACAGGTTCGAGGGTCGGTTACGTGTGGGGAAGGGTTAGCACCCCCACAACGCCCAAAAAAATTGGTACCTTAATTGATTTCAAAAAGCATTTTTTAAAACTGGAATTTACAAGTTCACAAAATTTCAATTTAATTTGTCTGTAAAATGAATGTAAAACTATTTTAATGGCCTTATCACCCGGGAAATGAACTTTAATCACTGCCAACACTCATGGCGCTAACCCGTCATTCCCGTTTGATAAGACACCGCATTAATTAAGTTTTCACTTTTTAAACAAATAAACAACAAAATTAAATGTGTTAATAAATTTTAATTTTAAGTCTAAATACTGAATAGTCCTAAAGAAATGTCTATATTCCTTTTAATTATTAAGATTTAAATATAATTAAGTGTATTTTATTGAAAATGAAGAATATTTTACAACATACATGTCACTAATCTAAGTTTTAAGTCCCCAATCTTAAAGTTTAGCATACATACAAATATATACATAAAAAGGCATAGAAGAAATAATTAATTAAGTAAATAAAATAAATATTTACTTAAAATTAAAGAAAGGATTTTTTTACTTTATTTTAAAAAAATTTGAATCAAGGACTAAATTAAAAGAAAGTAAAAGGTGAAGATTAATTCAAAAACAATTTTAAAATAGGTGCCAAATTGAAAGGAAAAAGGACGAAATTGAAACAATTGAAAACTGGAGAGCTGCAGCGTGAGATTCAGGAAAGAAGGGCGCGGGTTATACTCGGGTTCGGGTCGGGTTAAACGGGTTAGTATATATACCAAATGTCATAACAGATTTCATTTTATAACCTCTCCCAAAATGGATCAAAAATGACTCTATTGAAATCCTCTGAAGATGTTCATAGTGTTCTTCATGAATTGAAGAACACGGTGGTGGTCCACCGTGCTGGCCACCTTCCACTGGCGGCGAATTTCCCAGAAAAAACCCAGATTTTCTAGATTCCGATGAAGTTTCCAGATTTCGGCGACGTTTCGAACACAAGAAAAGGTAAAATAAATCTTTTCTTCTTTATTTAAACTGAGATTGAAAGTAAATGGATAGGAAAATTACCAGAACTTGCTTCTCTTTATTGTTTCCGAACGATGATTACAAACTACTTGCTCCTATGCAATTCGAATGCTATTGCTATATGTAATTTCTCTCTGGAATTGTTCTTGTTTTTTTGTTACAATGATTTATAGTGATATTTATAGTACAAGAGTTGCATAAATCCTAAGCCTAAATCCCCGATTTCTTCCCCTCTGATTGCTTGATTCTTGCCATGGCACCGATTTGGGGAGTTTGGTCTTTTGCTTTGGTTCTGAATTGCCTTTGCATATGTAATCATAGCTTGATTCTCACCAGGGCTTTAAATTAGGGATTATCCCTTCTTGTTTTGCTTCTAATTTTTCCAGCTAGGGCTTTGAATCAGGAATTTTAATCCCTATTGATTTTATCTTGACTTGTTTTTGCCCCGATTTAGGGATTTAACCCTTTTTGTTCTTCTGTTTGTATGTTTTCGATAACTCGAATGGCGTCGGCGAGGAACAATCGAAGCGAGTGGAGCGTCAGAAAAGATGAAACAGACTGCCGGAGTTGAATCGTGGTGATCCGCGTTATATACCCCGAAAGCAATCTAGGCCGTTTGATAGCATCTTGATCGGACGACTGAGAAGTGTGGCTTTTGGTGATCCGTGTACGATCCCGCGCCATTGGATCTATCCTCCCCTGATCCAATGACTCTTCTTCACCTGGGAATATAATGGTCAAGCCCTTTAGGAAATAATAGTCAGGCCAAACGGGCCTTTGTGTAATGGACCTTCTATGTATATTTTTTAATGGACTCTGATCTAAATTAAATCCTAATGGACCTTTTATTTATTTCAAATTACAATTGGGCTATGTATTTCATATTTTTTTGGGTTTTAATATCCTATGTTAATTCTAACATACTAATTTACTAACTATAACACATTATATGTTACCTAAATAATTCTAACTACCACATTAATCTTTAGAATTATACTATACGAGACCTAAACTATTCTAATATTTACCACTAAAACTAAGTTATCAATATTACACCTAACTACATTAACAGTGACATTAATATTTAAAACTATAATGTTATCAATATTACATAGCTACAATATACTAATACATAACAACTAAAACAAAGGTGAAAATCTAGTGACAACACTGCTTATGCTCGTCTTATGGTTTTGAGACAGTATGGCTTGAAGCAATTTGTGCCAGCCACCAAGGGCTTGAATGAGTTCAATATGAATTATGAGAAGGAAAAGGGTTACAAGGTAGTGGTGTATGATGTTTTTTGTCTTGGAATAGCGTGAGACGAGTTAGAGTCATGAGTGTTACTCACATGACCACCCCCGAGTACGAGGCGTGGAGATTCACCCGTGTCAATGATAATATTCCCCAATTGAATCCCGATAGAAGATGACAATGGAAGAAAGGTTAGCCACACTTCCTACTGAAGTCGAGTTGATGAGAAAACAACTTGAAGAGGAGAAGAAAAGGTATCTCAAGCTCGAGGAGAAAGCCCGCCAAGAAAATTTTGACTTTGAGTTAGAGAATATACAATTTGAAGGAATGGTTAAAGGTATACAAAAGAGGAAGGATGAATTGGAACTTGAGCTCAAATTAGAAAAGGAAGAAACTTAAGAGGCTAAAAAAAAGCAAGAGAGTTGTGGAAGGTGGATCAGGCGAAGGGATAGAGTTCCCACTCAGGGAGGAGAAAGCGAGGGCCGAGAATTATAAAAGAATGTATTGTGAGAACAAGAACCAGGTGCTCACTTTAACACAAGAAATGAAGAACTTGCACACTTCTCACTCTAGGCAGGTCGAGAAAGAACGTCGCCAAAATTAAGCCTTGAAGGATCAGGTTAAGTGTCTGGAGAAGTCTCTTCTCAAGCACAAGGGTTCGACTAGCAAGTTGAAAGTAAGCAAGACGGAGAACCAGGCCTTAGAGGCTCACATCGAAGAGTTGGAAACTGAGGTTCAACAGCTCAAGGATCATGTGGCAAGCTTTAGGGGAGCAATTCAAGTATGCCCGATGCCAAGTTTGGAGCAACTACAGTTCACTGCCTACACCATTTGGAGACAAGAACAGGAGTTAGCGCAATGAATGGTCCGGATGCAAGGAATCGTCCAGAAGATACAGGTCTTGGCAGAAGACGCCACTGAACTTCATGATTATGTCAACGATGACTCTAAAGAAGGAGAGAGGATTGTTTGGGTTTTGAGAGAGATCATTTACCTCGATACCACCATGAAGTCATATGTTTAGTTGGCTTTCTTTGGTTATTATACCAAGACTATGTTTCTATTAATGAAAGTCGTTTAACGATGATATTTGCCAAACTCAATGTTGCTCATTGCATTCATGCATAATTCATTTATTTGCATTCTTTGTGTTGTTAACAAATAATTAACTAAAAAGCTTTCTGTTTTAGAAACAAAAAAGATTGCATTTTGGTTTTTTAAAATTACCATCATTCCACATCCATATCATACCCGTTTACGAACAAAGCGAATGGAGGAAGGTTTTGTGAAGCTGGAAGCCGATCTACGTAGTCAAATGGAACGAACCCAACAGGAATTAAGGGAAACCATTCTCAAGTCCCAGCAAGATATGATGAAGGAAATATCTCAGCTGTTGCAAGCTCAACTAAGGTAGGAGTCAAGAGACAAGGGTACCGTCGAGAGCCCTGCTTAAAACTCAGGGAACGTCTTTATGCCCAAACCGTCAAGAACCCTCTGCTCATCGATCCTTCATCGAATCCTACACAAGGAGCATCTGTTTCTCATGCTGGTGCCGCAACTCAAACCCAACCAGGGGTGACCTTCGGGAATCTCGAGATTATCGGGGACGGCATCCCAAATTTTGATGAATTAGAAAAGCTGAACCAAATGAAAGCAGAGTTTACTAAATAACTAGAGGATACTCGGAAGGACCTAGAAGAAAGGTTTCGAGTGAAGGAAGGCGAGGATGACCCCTACAGGTTAAGTGCTAGGGAACTCAATCTGGTTTCTGATGTGGAGATCCCATACAAGTTCAAGGCTCCAGACTTTGAAAAGTTTGACAGAAGCACCTGTTTGTCTACTCACATAGTGATGTTTTGCCGGAAGATGGTTGGTTATACCAACAACGAGAAGCTCTTGATTCACTATTTTCAGGACAGTTTAGTAGGGCCTGCTCTAAGGTGGTACAACCAACTGACCAGGGCTCAAATCAAATCGTGGAGATATCTGGCGAAAGCTTTTACTGATCAGTATAAACATGTAACCGACATGGTTCCCAGCCGACTGCTATTACAAGGCATGGAACAGAAACACAACGAGACCCTTCAGGAATATGCTCAAAGGTGGCACGATGTGGCAGCCCAAGTCCAACCACTGCTTCATGAGCATGAGATTTCCCCTATGTTCGTGGACACGCTAAAGGGGGCACTTTATGATCAGAAACCCTATTAGTAACTTTGTAGAGATGGTCATGACTGACGAATGCATTGAGGCGGCCATCAAGAGCAGAAGGATCGATGAAGGGGATCATTTACGGAAGCACTTTAAAAAGAAAGATCATGAAGTGAACAACACCAACGCTTTTGAGAAAACCAAGAACTTCACCATCTCCCAACCACGAGCCCCAGCAGGGAATTCCTGAAACTTCAATAAGAGAGAAGATAAGGGACCTAAAAAGGAAAAGGATGATAGGCCTTTCACGCCTTTTCCAATTACCTATAAAGAACTCTACTCGCAGCTGTACAAGGCTGATCTAGTCCAACCATACAACGTTACTCCTTACAACCCACCGTACCCGGCTTGGTATAACCCTAAGGAGCACTGCGAGTATCATGCCGATGTTCCAGGACACTTAATTGAGAACTATATAGCTTTCATAAAGTTTGTTCAGAATTTGATTCGAACTGGAGTGTTACAGTTAAGGGAACCCAGTACGACCAACAATCCATTGTCGAGTCACGGGGGATAGGGTGTAAATGCTATCGAAAATGAGTGCACCGAGAAAGCCAAAAAGAGCGTGTCCGAAGTCCAGTCTCCCTTGATATGGTTCTTTCAGCAATTATGCATGGCGCGTCTCATCAATCGGAGGATGGTGTTGGTCAAAGAAGGATGTGGCTTGTACTATGAGTACCACCAATTAGGAGATCATGATATTCAGCATTGTGAGCAATTCGGTCATTTACTGCAAGCTATGATGGATAACAAGGAGATTGAGTTTTTTGAGAATGAGAAAAAAGTAAAAGAGTTTGAAGTCTGTGCATCAGAGAGTCAAGAAACCAGATACAATGCGAAGAGACCACGTGTCCTCGGTCTCAGGACGAGCGAGGCGAGTGAACCAAAAGTGGCTCCTAAAATCATAATTGCTACCCCAAAGTCTTTTCCTTTCAGACACCAAGATGGTCACGTGGAATTACGCTGCGAGCGTCACAATTCTGGGATCGTCCAGTGTACAAGAGGAAAAGAGGATGATGGAGACAGAACCTGTTCAACTTGGCAGCAAAGAAGTAAGCGATGTGGGGAATCTAACAAGAAGTGGCCGATGCTACATTCTAGAAAACCTGAGGGATCCAAAGGAGAAAGGCCAAGAAGTTGGAGTAAGACCCGAGAAATTGTTCAGAGAAGATCCACCTTCAAAGATCAAGGAGCCAGTCACAAAAATGCAGGCACAAGAGTTTCTAAAATTTCTGAAGCACAGTGAGTATAATATTGTCGATCAACTCTAAAAACAACCATCTCGCATTTCAGTACTTGATATGTTACTTAATTCAAATAAAACTGTGATGCATTGTTAAAGGTTTTGAATGAGACCTTCGTTACAAAAGAAATTTTTGTTGGAAGATTGGATCAGATTATCAGTTACATCACTGACGTCAATCACATAACTTTTAGTGATGACGAAATTCCAGGGGAAGGCACGGGGTCCATCAAGGCCCTAAACATCACCACTCATTGTAAAGGTTATGTGCTGTCAGGCGTTTTAATTGATAATGGCTTTGCATTGAATGTCATGCCATTAGCCACGCTGTAATGACTACCAATCAATAGCTCACATATAAAACCATGCCATAATACGGTACAAGCTTTCGACGGGACACAAAGAGATGTGGTCAGGAAAATAGAAGTACCCCTACTTATTGGTCCCACTGAATATGTGGTTGATTTTGTGGTCATGGATATCCAGCCATCTTACAACTACTTGTTAGGAAGGCCTTGGATACACTCGGCTGGCGCCGTTCTATCCCCACTTCATCAAAAGTTAAAGTTTGTCTCTGAGGGGAAATTAGTAACAGTGAATGCAGAAGAGGACATCATCGCTTCAATGACTCCAGATACACCATACATCCCTACTGATGGAGAAGCAATGGAATGTGCCTTGGAACTTATTAATGCCACTTTTGTTGCTGAAGGGAGCTAAGTTTCACGCCCCAAATTGTCAAACTGCACCAAGATGATGGTATTCAAACCCTGGGAAGAGGAGAAAGAAAGAATAAAGGTTTAGGGAGGAATCTGCAAGGGGCGTCTTCGTCCCGTTAGTGATTCACAAGGTGGACCACTTTGGACTTGGCTATAAGCCTAATTTTCTATAAAATAGACAAGAGTGGAAAAAAAGACAGGAATACAGGAAGGCCAGGATGAGAGGGGAAGACATTTCATGGGCTCCCATAACCTACTCAAACTTCAGAGGTATCTTCATATCTGGGGGTATCCGAAACCCGAAGAAAGATATCCAAGTGGCAAACCAAGAGGGTGAAAGACGCCTCCAAGAAGAGCTGATCAGTGAAGCTTTAGAAGAATTGAATGTAAACATGATTGGTGATGGGAGCAAGTCTAACTGTTTCTAGCCAGAATTCGCTCGTGCCTCCTAGGAGAAGAGCTCAACAACTGGACCTTCAGGGCCATGCCAGCACACAATAGGGACTGATAAGTGTTCAAAAGTACTATTTTTCTTACCCTTTTTACTCTCTATTATTGTTAGACTTAGGCCCATATTAGTTGCATAATTAGCCATTCATGCATTAATCCATGTTTCCTTCCATCGTTGAGCTTGATTACGTAACTTGGTAGTTTTTGTGGAAAGGATGCTGCTTTGGTGTGTTTTGTGTGTATGTGCAGGATCACTTGCCAAAGCAAGGCTAGAGCTAGTTGCCAGGGCAATGCATGAAGGAGACGCTGAGCTAGTTGCCAGGGCAATGCATGAAGGAGACGCCGAGCCAGTTGCCATGGCAATTGTTGACAAGAGCAAAGGTGATATGGTAGTCGAAATTGATGACTAAACAAGCCCAAGAGGACGTGGAGCAAAGCCCAAACCCAAAGGAATTTGATTTTCATGCAGAGATTAAAGAAGAATTAAATTCCAAGAAGATAGAAGTTCTAGTAGGAATATAATTATAATAAAAAATTATATTCTTTAAAGATAATTTAATTCCAACTTAACTTCCTCCTCAAAGAAGGACTTTGGCCTAGCCCTATAAATAAGATGGAGATTTCGACAATTGATAGAGAGCAAGAGAGGGGAATTTCAACAAGTCCAAGGAGGGCAAGAGGAGAGAATTTTTGACAAGCATCTAGGGCAAGAGAGGATTTCGACAAGCCTCATTCTTCATCTTTTCTTTCTTGTTCGATTGGGTTCATGCTAGGGATTAATTATCTTGTGTTTCTTTGGAACCTAGCCATGAACTAAATCTACTTGGCTATGGTTATTGTGTTTTGTGGTTGTGAGAAACTATTGGTTTTTTTAGGTAATAAGAGTTTGCACTTTTCTATTTCAAGGTTTATTCATTCTTGGTTCTTATTCTTGTTTGCGAGTGAATTGGGAGAGGATCTCGTGATGTCATCTATTTATCTAATATCGGGAGAGTTAGAATCAAGAAACGAATGAATATGATCTTTATTCAATCTATTGATGGTGAAGATTAATCCGGCTTAGGAATAAGTTAAGGATTTCAATGGCTAAGAGGAGCGCAAGATTGGTTGTTGTTCACCCTTGATTCACGCAGGGATGTATTATCAAGGCATGCACAAGTAGCTAGAGTTTTGACTTAGGGATAAAAAGAAACCATTGAAGAACGCTCTGCCGAACCTTGAAGGTTGCTGCCCAGACGCCCAAGTAGTTGCCCAGGCAACCATCGATTAGTTGCCAAGGCAACCCCGTTGTGCAAGTTGCCACAACAACTGAGTTACCCGTGCACTCTTTTACCAAAACGATCCAATCGGCTATCACACCTCAACTCACAATAACCTGGCCTATCTCTCTCTCATTCGATCTCATCTTTTCATTTACTTTATTGCTTTCTAGATTAGTTATTAGTTAAACTCATATAATCTTTTACTTGTGTTTTTTACTTTTTACAGTGCAAGAGACTAGATTCTTGAAGTGGCACCAATCCCTGTGGAGACGATATCTTTTATACTATAACTTGCGACGTGTATACTTGCACATTTGCGTAGCACTTATTACGCGCAACAAGTTTTTGGCGCCGCTGCTGGGGATTGGCAATAGCGACTTTGTTTTTATTTTCTTGCACTTTCTTTTTACTTTTCTTGTTTAAAATTCAAAGGGCTAACAAACTTTGGTTTTGCATTGGTATATGACCAGGGCGAGACCGACTTCACCAGAATATCCCTTTGATCCAGAAATCAAACGAACCTTACAAAGACTTAGACGAAGGATAAGAGTAGCAATGGCTAATCAAGACGGCAATATGAATCAAGATGTTCTAGCAGGAGGAGGAGTAATTCTTGCACGAAACAGAACTATTCGAGACTATCTTGAAGAAGATCTAGATGGACTTAATCCAGGAGTTGTCGCACCTGAAATTGAAGCCGACCACTTTGAGTTGAAACCGGTAATGTTTATTATGATCAACACAATTGGTCAATTTGGCGGCTCAGCAACTGAATATGCACGGCAACATCTAAAATCTTTCCTCGAGATTTGCAACTCGTTCAAGATACACAGAGTCACCCCCGATGTATTACGATTAAGATTATTTCCCTATTCACTGAGGGATAGGGCGAAAGCGTGGTTGAATAGCATTTCTGCCGGATCAATATCATCTTGGACTGATCTTTGTCGTGATTTCCTTGCTATATTTAATCCTACAAATTTGACTGATAAGCTTCGTAACGATATTACTTCTTTTCGGCAGGCAGATGATGAATCCATGTACGAGGCTTGGGAGCGATATAGAGAACTTCTACACAAATGCCCCTACACAGATTCCCGGTGTGGACTCAAGTAACAATGTTTTACAACGCTGTGAATACCAACAAGGATGATGCTAGATGCCTCGGCAAACGGCATACTCCTAGATAAGTCGCCGGAGGAAGCAATGCAAATTCTAAACAGGCTGGCCAAGAATGATTATCAATTCCCATCCACTAGAAGAGGAGGAGTTAGACGCCAAGCCACAAAACATGAACTAGGATCATCAGATTCAATTTCGGCACAATTGGCCACTTTAACCAAGATGGTCCAGAACATGCAAAAACCAAACAACACACATGAGGTCAAGGTAATGGATTCTTTCTGTGAGTTATGTGGTGATAACCATAATTCTTCTGAATGTATGCGAAATCCGAATCCGAAATTCTATGTGGGGAATTACAATCGGAACAACAATGTGATGTCCAATACATACAATCCAGCTTGGAAGAAGTACCCAAATTTTTCATGGAGTAATCCCAACAATGCTCTAAACCATAACAATCAGAATGCACAAGCATCGGGATTCCAGTAGAATATGCCACGGCAACAGTTGCCGCAGCAACAACCAACGACATCTAGTTCTTTGGAAAATTCTCTAAATGCTTTTATGATGAAAACTGAATCTTATATGGCTGAGAATAGTAATTTCATAAAAAGAACTGATGCTTTTATTAACAGGACCGAGATGAGATTGCAAAACCAAGAGGCGGCAATCAAATCATTGGAAAATCAAGTCGGACAGTTTGCTCAAAATCAATACTAGACTGCAAGGAGGTTTACCTAAGCGATCTCAAGTCGCAAGAGGAACTGCCATGAGCAATGTAAGCGATCACCACTAGAAGTGGCCAACAACTTAGAGAGGTTCAAACCCGCTCGTCAAACAAAACTCCACAAAAAGATCAAGACGAACCTAGCGGCAAAGCCTCAGATGCTAAACCAGGAATTGTTGCGGCAACCGACAATAAGCATGCCTCGGCAACCGACGATAAAGATGCCTCAGCAACTTGCGATAAGCATGCCTCGGCAACCCCAGTTGATAACGCCTCGGCAACTCCAATTGTCCCGGCAATGCCGTCAATCAGGTTCCAAACTAATGAAAGGATCGAAGATATCCGACTTCCACCACCATTCCCACAAAGGTTGAAGCGACAAAAGCAAGAATACCAATTCAAGAAGTTTCTTGATATCCTAAAGCAAGTCCACATCAACTTGCCATTGGTGGAAGCAATTGAACAAATGCCAAACTATGCCAAGTTTCTTAAAGACATTGTGTCCAAGAGAACAAGGCTAGGAGGGTTTGAAACAGTAGCCGCAACGGAGGGATGCATGGCAATGTTGAACAATCGTATGCCACCCAAGTTGAAGGATCCCGAAAGTTTCACAATACCTTATTCTATTGGAAACCACTATGTCGGGAAAGCATTATGCGACCTTGGGGCTAGCATAAACTTGATGCCTAAATCAGTTTTCCAGAAACTAGGAATCGGGAAGGCAAGACCTACAACAGTTATGCTACAGCTAGCCGACAGATCCTATGTGCATCCAGAGGGAAAAATCGAGGACATACTGGTAAAAGTTGATAAATTTATTTTTCCCCTGACTTTATTGTTTTGGATTGTGAAGCAGATGAGCATGCACCCATCATTCTCGGGAGACCATTCCTAGCAACAGGGAGAACCTTGATCGATGTTGAAAAGGGAGAACTCACAATGAGGGTGAATGACCAGCAAGTTAAACTAAATGTGTTCCAAACACTAAGGCATGCCGATGATCCAGAAGAATGCCAACTTCTTCATGTCACGGCAGAGTTTAACTTCGATAAGGAATTTAGTTGCCTCGGCAACTACATTGCCGATCAAGAGGAACCTGAGGAGTATGAAGAACCGGTCGATGAGGAACAACAAGAAGAGGCAAATTGGCTAGTCAATCGACCAGGTACATACTTTGAACCACTGGATTACTCAGGTAAGGAAGGTAAGCTCGAAAAACCCTCTATTGAACAACCACCGATTCTTGAGTTGAAACAATTGCCAGAGCAACTAAAATATGCATACTTAGGAACCGATAATACATTGCCTGTAATTATTTATTCTAAGTTACAGCCTGAGCAAGAAAAGAAGCTGATCAAGATATTGAAGCTACACAAAAAGGCAATAGGGTGGACAATTGCCGACTTGAAAGGAATTAGCCCGGCAGTGTGCATGCACAAGATTTTGTTGGAAGATGATCACAAACCTTCAATTGAGGCCCAGAGGAGACTGAATCATGCCATGAAAGGGGTTGTAATGAAAGAAATCATCAAGTGGCTTGACGCCGGCATTATATACCCTATCTCTGATAGTACATGGGTAAGTCTGGTACAATGTGTACCGAAAAAGAGAGGTATAACGGTGGTAAGTAATGAAAACAATAAACTCATTCCAACCAGGACTGTGACCGGTTGGAGTGTTTGTGTGGATTATCGAAAGCTAAACAAAGCCACTAGGAAATATCACTTCCCATTACCCTTTATTGATCAAATGCTTGACCGTCTTGCAGGTAAACCCTTTTATTGTTTTCTTGATGGTTATTCAGGTTACAATCAAATTGTCATAGCACCAGAAGATCAAGAAAAGACAACATTCACATGCCCATACGGTACTTATGCCTTCCGAAGGATGCCGTTCGGATTGTGTAACGCCCCGACAACCTTCCAAAGATGCATGATGGCGCTCTTTTCAGACATGGTCGAAGACTTCCTTGAGATCTTCATGGATGATTTTTTTTGTTTTTGGTAATGACTTCGACAGTTGTCTCGGCAATTTAGAGAGGGTGTTGGCAAGATGTGAAGAAACAGATTTAGTCCTCAATTGGGAGAAATGCCATTTTATGGTAGACGAAGAAATAGTGTTCGGCCACAAGATTTCATCCAAGGGAATTGAAGTAGACAAAGCCAAGGTGGACGTGATCGAGAGATTACCCCCACCAAGTTTGGTTAAAGGAATTCGAAGTTTTCTCGGACATGCAGGTTTTTACAGGAGGTTCATTCATAATTTTTCTAAAATCACTAAACCCTTGTGTAATCTGCTTGAACAGGATAAAGTCTTCGATTTTGATGATTCTTGCACCCAAGCATTCGAAACCCTAAAGAAAAAGCTTGCCTCGACACCCATTGTCGTTCCACCAGATTGGACGCTACCTTTTGAGCTCATGTGTGATGCAAGTGATTTCGCGGTAGGAGCAGTCCTAGGCCAACGCACAGGTAAGACCTTTCATGTGATATACTACGCTAGTAAAACTCTTAATAGTGCTCAAGTGAATTACACAACAACGGAGAAAGAGTTACTAGCTGTAGTTTTCGCATTTGACAAGTTTCGATCCTATTTGATTGGTACAAAGGTAATTGTTCATACGGACCATTCGGCAATCAAATACTTATTTGCTAAAAAGGATGCTAAACCTCGTTTGATTCGTTGGATATTACTTTTACAAGAATTTGATACTGAAATTAAAGACAGGAAAGGAACAGAAAATCAAGTGGCCGATCACCTATCACGTTTGGAACGCAATAAGGAGGATGCCGCATATCTAGAGATATGCGATGCATTCCCAGATGAACAAATTTTAGTTGCCTCGGCAACCATGGACGCGCATGCCTTGGCAACCCTCGACGCCTCAGCAACCATGGATGTACACGCCTCGGCAACTCTCGACGCCGCAGCAGCCTTTGACGCGCACGCCTCGGCAATTTTGGGAGCAGTCGCCACGGCAACACATGCCTCGGCAATACCCTGGTACGCGGATTTAGTTAATTTCCTTGTTTGTGGTATTTTCCCTTATGGCATTACTCACCAAGGGAAGAAGCGATTCTGCCATGATGCTAAGCATTACTTTTGGGACGAGCCTCTTTTGTTTAAACAATGTGCAGATCAGGTTATACGCCGATGTGTCCCTGAAGAAGAACAACAGAATATACTCCGGCAATGCCATTCTTCACCCTATGGAGGACATTTTGGAGGAACTCGTACCGCGGCTAAAATTTTGCAATCCGGTTTGTATTGGCCAACATTGTACAAAGATGCCCAAGACCTTTACAAGCAATGTGATCATTGCCAGAGGACGGGCAATATCTCTAGACGACATGAGATGCCACTCCAGAACATCATCGAGGTGAAATTGTTCGATGTGTGGGGGATCGATTTTATGGAACCTTTCCCATCTTCATTCGACAACCTCTACATTTTACTTGCCGTCGACTATGAGTCTAAATGGGTGGAGGCAGCTGCAGTTCCCAACAACGATTCCAAGACCGTGCAACGATTCTTGCAGAAAAATATATTTACACGGTTTGGGATGCCAAGAGCAATTATCAGTGACGAAGGCAAGCATTTTGACAATAGACTAATTGCCAAGATGTTGCAATGCTTCAGCATATCACACAAGATCGCCACGATATATCACCCATAAACCAACGGGCAAGCAGAAATTTCCAACCAGGAATTGAAGGGTATACTCGAGAAGGTTGTAAATCCCTCAAGGAAGGATTGGTCATTAAGACTAGATGACGCACTTTGGGCATATCGCACTGCATTCAAAACACCCTTAGGTATGTCCCCCTTCCGACTTGTCTATGGAAAAACATGTCATCTACCGGTGGAAATCGAACACAAGGCATACTGGCAATCAAGACCGTGAATATGGATTGGGAAAGTGCCGAACAAAAGCGTTTGATGGATCTCAATGAGATAGAAGAATTTCGTGCACTCGCCTATAACAATGCACGAATCTACAAGGAGAAAACAAAGCGATGGCATGACAAGAAACTATTGCCGCAATAATTCACGCCAGGGCAACTAGTTCTCCTATTCAATTCTCGGCTAAAACTTTTCCCGGGAAAGCTGAAATCAAGATGGTCGGGACCATTCGAAGTCGTCAAACCATTCTCCCATGGTTCTGTGATAATCAAGTCCATCTCTGACAACCATGAATTCAAAGTTAATGGACAAAGATTGAAGCACTACAATGGTGCTCATGTGGAACGTAACAAAGAAGTGGTCAACTTAGGAGATGCATGAGCATGCTCTCCTTTCAATATTTTCTTTTTCATTTTCTTTTTATTTTCATTTTTTAGGAGATATTTTATTTTTCTTCATATTCTTTAGTTTTCAGGTTTTCTTTGTTTTCTTTTCTACAACAAGACTCACAACCACTATGCTAAGGAAATTTACTGCCGAGATCCGTGCCCCGGCAACCAATGAAGCAGTCACCACGGCAACCGCAAAAGATGACGCCACGGCAACCAACCCTGAAGATGCCACGGCCACCAAAGCTAAAGACATCCCGGCAACAAGAAAACAACCATCGCGTTCAAGCAAGAGAATCAAGACACCGACCAAAAGGAAACTAATCATCTACAATGACGAACTCTCAGAGTAAGTCCTCGTATGCATTTATTTTATTTTATTTTTATTTTTCGTTATTTTTATGCATGCATTGATGACAATGCCTCACTCGAGTTTGGGGGGGTGGTTATTAGTAGTTACCATATTTAGTTACATTCATCTTAAGTATTACATTTTGGATACATAAGTTGCTTGCCATGCCTTTAAGTGGAACAAGAATTGCTTAGATTTGATGAATATCCGATGATGACTTTGCCAATGCACTTAATTGATAGAATTTTTATTCTAGGATAACCATGGAAAAACTTAGAATTTTACTATGATGCTAATTTTGATGAAACACTGTTGTGGTTTGATTGATTTAAGCAATTCTAGTAAACTTAGGTTGATAATTAACAAATTGGGAGATTAGAATAAAAATTGGATGAATGCTAGAGGTGCCCGAAATTGGCTCTAGCATGTGCTAAAAAATTGATCATTAGAGGTGCCCGAAACTGGCTCTAGTATGTGTTAAAAATAATTGATCACTAGAGGTGCCCGAAACCGGCTCTAGTCGAATAAATTAACTTAAGAAAACTAAAAACAAAACACTAGAGGTGCCCAAAACTGGCTCTAGCTAAAACATGTTAAAAAGAACCCAATGAAGTAATTTGAAAACCTATTGTTTGCATAGAATCCGAAAAATCAACTTGCACACAACTCCACACACACTCACAAGCATTATAGTTTGATTCCGAGTAATTCTTAAGTTTTCTGAAAAATAAAGAACCAATCATACTTTGTGCTCCGGTTCAGAGAATTGAAATCAAGTTCAAAGCTAAGTTTGTGAAAATTGAAGTCTTGGCAGGTAATTATGAGTTTGCATTGCTTGAGAACAAGCAATAGTTCGAGTTTGGGGGTGTGATAAGTGTTCAAAAGTACTATTTTTCTTACCCTTTTTACTCTCTATTATTGTTAGACTTAGGCCCATATTAGTTGCATAATTAGCCATTCATACATTACTCCATGTTTCCTTCCATCGTTGAGCTTGATTACATAACTTGGTAGTTTTTGTGGAAAAGATGCTGCTTTGGTGTGTTTTGTATGTATGTGCAGGATCACTTGCCAAAGCAAGGCTAGAGCTAGTTGCCACGGCAATGCATGAAGGAGACGCCGAGCTAGTTGCCAGGGCAATGCATGAAGGAGACGCCGAGCCAGTTGCCATGGCAATTGTCGACAAGAGCAAAGGTGATATGGTAGTCGAAATTGATGACTAAACAAGCCCAAGATGACGTGGAGCAAAACCCAAACCCAAAGGGATTTGATTTCCATGCAGAGATTAAAGAAGAATTAAATTCCAAGAAGATAGGAGAAGTTCTAGTAGGAATATAATTATAATAAAGAATTATATTCTTTAAAGATAATTTAATTCCAACTTAACTTCCTCCTCAAAGAAGGACTTTGGCCTAGCCCTATAAATAAGATGGAGATTTCGACAATTGATAGAGAGCAAGAGATGGGAATTTCGACAAGTCCAAGGAGGACAAGAGGAGAGAATTTTTGACAAGCATCTAGGGCAAGAGAGGATTTCGACAAGCCTCCTTCTTCATCTTTTCTTTCTTGTTCGATTGGGTTCATGCTAGGGATTAATTATCTTGTGTTTCTTTGGAACCTAGCCATGAACTAAATCTACTTGGCTATGGTTTGTGTTTCTTTGGAACCTAGCCAGAATTCGCCCGTGCCTCCCAGGAGAAGAGCTCAACAACTGGACCTTCAGGGCCATGCCAGCACACAATAGGGACATATCAAAGTAATGCTTGGAACCACTCTGTTACTTTGGCCCGAAAGTAACGGACATATTTTGTTAAAAAGGGACAACTTTGTCATATTCATCTGCTTTTAATAAAATATAATATATCTTTTCTTTCTCAAATGGAAAACATGGCATTCATTCCATTTAGCCCATTTCATTCATTATTTATTTACCTATTCATTTATTTATTAATTAATCATAAACCATGCCATTCTTTTCCCAATATGCACTTTCAAAATTGTGCAGGCCTCTTAATATAAATTGTATGAACAATGTGGAACCTAATCCTAAAGTATATTTTGAACGACCCATGTACTTAGCGGAGGTAGAGGAAGAGAATGATGAGATTCCTGAAGAGCTGCTAAGAATGATGGCCGATGAGGAAAAACAAATCCTTCCACACCAAGAGAAGCTAGAGATCCTAAACTTGGGGACTGATGAAGAAAGGAAAGAAGTAAAGATCAGGGGCACCCTGTCACCAGAAGTCAGACAAGGGTTAGTGGAATTGCTTGTAGAATTTAGAGACGTATTCACATGGTCATACCAAGATATGTCGGGCTTAAACACAGACATTGTAACGCACAAGCTTCCTATTAGGCCAGAATGCAAGCCCGTCCAACAAAAGCTTCGAAGGATGAGAACTGACATGTTATTAAAAATTAGGGAAGACGTGAAGAAACAGCTCGAAGCTGAAATTTTGGAAGTCTCTAAGTACCCAGAATGGGTAGCCAATATCGTACCGGTACCAAAGAAAGATAGGAAGGTGTGTATGTGTGTGGATTATAGAGACCTTAACAAGGCGGGCCGCAAAGACAACTTTTCTTTGGCCCCATATTGATACTTTAGTACACAATACTGTGGGGCATGCTTGGTTCTTGTTCATGGATGGCTTTTCAGGGTACAACCTGTAACACCCCATCCCCGGGTTAGCCGTAACCCGATTCTAGAGTGTTATCGAAATGAAAATAAAATGATTGATAGGTTACTTGTCGAACAAGTAACCTCGAAACTACTTGCCTTGATGCGCAAGTAACCCAACCTAAACCTTTCAATACAAACATTTCAAACAATCAAACCACATTAAGCAATCAACAACTTACATAGCATACAAATTTAGGTACCATTTTGTTTCATTTTATGCTTATAACCTAAGTTACTATTGTCATATTAACATCCCATTCAAATTGCATACATTCATTCAAACAACAATTCAAATATGTTATACATTACATTAAGTTACTATCAAACATGATCTCATTTTTCATTCTTATTCCAATTCTATATACCCTATTCGAACAACTCTAGGGGATTCACTAAACATGCTTGAACTAGCTTACTTGCACCTTAAGTTACTGCCTAAAGAACCAATTAACATGATTAACACAAAGCATCTAACTTATGTCTTATTACACATTCATGTCTCCATTCGAAACAACTTGGGATCCTAATCATATTGCATTTTGCTTCTTTACAATCAAGTTATCACATTTCGTAGCATACTTGATTAGTACATTGATAATGCATGCTTGACATACCTTAGCCTTAATCTTGTCCTTGCCGAATTATACTAACATACGTACGATCAAATTCATGAACATACAACATATGTTTAGCATTCAAATTTAGCAAGATTTCATCACACATTGAATCTACATTCGAATCATACATAATTTCATCAAACATTGAATTTCAAATCACCATATGCCCAGCATTACTACTTCATATATATGCATAATATCATGGTTCAAACATAGTTTTAAGTCATCCAAAATAGTTTACATGTTAGGCCCATCAAAACAATACACATACTAGTCTTATACACATAATCGAATGCATGATCAAGACTACTTAATACAAAATCTAGTGCCACCAAACTAGGAGTATACAAAGAGTATGGATTCATACTTTCAAGCTTGCCTCAAGTGTTGCTTCAAACCCAAGATATCCTCTTGAAGTACTCTTTAATCTGTTATGGGAAGAATGAAGAGTAGAGTGGTAAGTACAAGATATGTACTTAGTGAGGTAACTCTAAATCTAGTCAATTTCAAAGCATAAGTCCAAGTTTACATATAACCCAAGGAATCAAGACTATCATCAAAGACCATGTACCATTCGAATTGCATAGAGGAGAACATAGGCAAATTTCACATATCACCCATTCAATCATAGCAACATTCATCATGTAATCATAGCATATCATTCAAATACCTTGCTTAGAAGACATGTAGCATACATCATAATACACATGTACCATTCGATCATCATGCTTAGGTGACAAGAAATCAAAACTCTAATCACCAATTAAGCATTCATACACAAAACCATTCATTTATACATTACTTTCAAAGCAAGGAAATTCATACAAGTTTCTTACAATACAAGCAATGTTCATTAAGTCATCTTTCAACATTCCTTGGTAAGTAGCTTACTAGATAATCAAATCTTATCAATATGCACCGAAGTGCCAATATGCACCGTCGTGCCAATATGCACCGTAGTGCCAATATGAGCTCAAGATTCTAAGGCATGCCCTCCTATCTATCAAACTAGCTACCAAGGTTGTTGATTATCCAATTCAATTAAGCTTTATTCTTTTCATGATTCAATTCAACAATATGCCATTCATAGGCCAAGCTCTTAGGCTTATGGAGTATTAACTCCCAACAAATAACTATCCATACCATTTGATTCAATCAACCATGTATACATTCACAAACACAAGCATATGTATGCATTGTGTGTACCTTATTCTCCAAGCAAGCATGCCAATTCATACCTTAGGCATAAGCAATGCACATGACAAGCATTTGATCATAATTGCTTAACACCCAAGTAAACACAAAGATCATGGCATCAATCATGTTATCATACATTTAATTCTTCCCTTAATTAGCCAAATATACTTTAAGTCATGTTACATAGCATTAACATTTCATTTAAGCAATAACAAGGTTGGTTATGACCTAAGTCCCAACCCTAGGATAGTTACACTCACAATACTCCTAGCAATTCAACTATCTTGGATCCAAATCCCTTTGCCTCTAGCTTTGGGATGTCCAATCCTATCCTCTTCTTCCCCAAGCTGCTGCCCTTGGTCTAGCAAGCAATACACATACACATATCATCAAAATAAGCACATGAAGTCACACAATCAAAGTAGCAATGTTACTACATTTTACCTAACATTTAGCTATTGTTTTATGCTTCTTTTTAAGCATTTACTATCAATTCATCTTCACATTGTTATTACTTCATTTTAATACATAATTGGACGGATTACAATGTCCCAAAACTGTTTTGGAAACAGTCTCTTACTAGGTGCAAAAACAGTCCCAAACTGCCCAGGACACTGCTGCCTGACAATTTGCACACTGTCCCTTAAAATGGTCATATCTTTTAATCCGTACGTCGGCATTTTGATTGCTATACACCGTTGGAAATCTTACAAAATTTCCTATAAGACCATAATATACTTGCATTTTATTTCTTATCCAATTAATAAAGTTTATTGTTCAAAGACAGGGCATTTACAATGCCTGGACAGTTTGCATTGTCCAGCAATTCCTAATTACAGTTTTCAGTATAGGACACAGTTTTCAGTTATGTTTTTACCTAAATAAAATAGAAATTCCAATGATCATTTCATTAAAATTTCAGCCCTGAATTCAAACTATACATTTTTTGGTGAATTTTCAAAGTGACTGCCCAGAACAGAGCAATTCTGGGCATATTGCATCTATTCACATTTTAATGCCTTTAATCCATTTTAACCAATGTCTTGGCCCTATAATTGGAATTGCATCTACTTTACATTACCTATTCATGATCATCATAAATTCATTATTTCCTTGGCTCAATTTCATATTCAAATCATTCAATTTCTACTTTAACAACACAATACAATTTCCAGCAACCTTGGTTTGTTACACTAGCATGAACACATAATTTCCAGCCTTGTACCTAGTTTCATTCTTCAATTTAGTATGATTCAACAACCATATAATCACCTAACAACATATCCAATGAATAATTCATCAATAATCATCAAAAACAGTCCAATTTGAACAAGATAGTTACCTATTCAATTAAACACAAGAAAAACTATACTTACTTTGCTTCTTGCTTAATTTCCTTGGAAAATCACTACACATACAAGCTAAATTCTTCTTCAATGGTGAATTTTCCAAGCTTTCTCTCACTCTCTATTCTCTCTAGGATTTTTGGCTAGGATAGAATAATGAAGAAGATGACAACAACAATTCCTTGTTATTGGAATTGTGTTTTGTCTAAATTGTCCCTTGATTAGTTACTAATCTTGTAATTAGTCAAGGGCAAATAAGAGATTCATGATATTTATCATGCAATCTCAATCTTTCTCGTTTAATTCAATATAGTCATTCTAATTTGGTCACTTATTTCATTCATTCTTTCAATTAGGCCCTTAACTATTCAAATTAGCTTAAATATTAATTCAATTAAGCTATCAACTTATTCAATTTAATTCCACTACTTCTAGACTAGAATTTGGGGTGTTACACAACCAGATCAAAATGCACCCCGAAGACATGGAGAAAACCACTTTTGTGACCATGTGGGACACATTTTGTTACAAGGTGATGCCTTTCGGATTAAAAAATGCCAGGGCAACTTACCAAAGAGCCATGGTAACCTTATTTCATGACATGATGCATAAGTAAATTGAGGTGTATGTGGATGACATGATAGCCAAGTCTAAGACCGAGGATGAGCACATCCAAAACTTGCAGAAACTCTTCTGAAGGCTAAGAAAGTATCAGTTAAAGCTCAACCCGGCCAAATGCTCCTTTGCAGTTACATCAGGAAAGCTTTTGGGCTTTGTGGTAAGTTAGAAGGGCATTGAGATTGACCCCAACAAGGTGAAAGCGGTTCAAGATCTTCCTCCACCACGAACACAAAAGGAGGTCCAAGGTTTTTTAGGAAGGTTAAACTACATCTCCCGATTCATATCCCAATTAACTAATAAGTGTGACCCTGTCTTCAGACTGCTCCGAAAGAATAACTTGGGAGTCTGGGATGAAGATTGCCAAGAGGCACTAGAAAAGATTAAGAAGTATTTGACTGATCCCCCAATTCTAGTAGCACCAGTGTCGGATAGACCATTGATCTTGTACCTGACAGTCTTTGAAAACTCTATGGGGTGTGTACTTGGACAACACGATAACTCAGGCAAGAAGGAGAGGGTAATCTACTATTTGAGCAAGAAGTTCACCGATTGTGAAACGAGGTACCCACCAATTCAGAAGTTATGTTGTGCCTTCGTATGGGCTACTAAGCGGTTATGACAATACATGTTGTATCATACCACCTGTTTAATTTCCTGGATGGATCCACTGAAATTTTTTATGGAAGCGTCAGCATTGACCGGGAAGATGGCCCGTTGGCAAATGCTCTTGTTAGAGTTTAACATCATTTACGTAAACTAGAAAGCGGTAAAAGGAAATGTCGTGGTAGATCTTTTGGCAAGTTGCGCCTCAGATGACTATAAACCGTTGGATTTCCATTTTCCAACCGAAGATTTGATCTGTGGCTTAACTGAAGGGAAATCTATTATCGAGAAAGAGGGATAGAGACTTTATTTCGATGGGGCGTCAAATGCCCTAGGCCATGGAATAGGGGAAGTATTAATTTCCACTGACGAGGACCACTACCCTTTCACAAGTGGGCTGGAATTCTTCTGCACCAACAATGTAGCCGAGTACGAAGCCTACATCATGGGACTTCGAGCAGCCATTGAAAAGAATATCAAAGTGCTCCAGGTTTTTAGAGATTCTTCTTTGGTAGTCTACCAACTTCAAAAAGAGTGGGAGACCAGAGATCCGAAGCTAATCAATTATCATGATTTGATCCAATATTTGGTCAGAAATTTTGAAGAAGTTAGTTTCACCTACTTGCCGAAGGAGGATAACCAAATGGCCGACGCTCTGGCTACTTTGGCCGTTGTGTTTAAAGTAAATGGGCTAGCCGAAATGAAGCCTATCGAGATGCAAACTTTTGAGGTGCCGGCCCACTACTATATTTGGAAGAGGAAAATGACAACAATCCATGGTATTATGACATCCTTCAGTATATCAAGTACCAAACTTACCCAAAAGACACCAACGATAACGAAAAAATAACTATCAGAAGGTTGACATCGGGGTACATCCTTAATGGAGAGGTTTTGTACAATAAAAGCAAAGATCAGATACTGTTGAGATGTGTCAACGCTCAGAAGGCTGAAACTATTCTAGCAGAGGTCCATGGAGGTTTATGTGGAACTCATGCTAGCAGATTCTCAATAGCTAGGAAAATCATGAGATGCGACTACTTCTAGTCAACAATGGAGTGCGATTGCATCAATTATGCAAAGAAATGCCATAAGTGCTAAATCTACATCGATAACATACATTCTTTGCCAGTACAACTTCACGTCATGAACTCACATTGGCCTTTTGTTGCCTGGGGAAAAGACGTTATTGGTCAGATACACCCAAAAGCTTCTAATGGGCAACTTTTTATCTTGGTAGCCATCGCTTACTTCACCAAATGGGTAGAAGTTGCCTCGTACGTCAACATCACAAGAGCGACAGTTTGCAAGTTTCTCAAAAAAGAAATTATATGTCGCTTTGGCCTGCCCGAAAGGATCATCACCGACAATGCTTCCAACTTAAATAACAAAATGATGACCGAGGTGTGTGAACAGTTCAAAATTGTACATCACAATTCTACTATTTATCGCCCCAAGAATAACGGAGCAGTGGAAATGGCGAATAAGAATATAAAGAAGATCATAGCAAAAACCATAGAAAATTATAAAGATTGGCATGAAAAGCTACCTTTTGCCCTGTTTGCTTATCGAACCCCATGAAAACCTCCACAGGGGCAACGCCATACTCTTTGGTATATGGTACGGAGGCGGTATTACCCATGGAGGTAGAGATTCTCTCGCTCTGAATTTTGAATGAAGTGAAATTGGACAAGGCTGAATGGATGCAAGCTAGGATTGATCAATTGAACCTCATTGAAGAAAAAAAGTTAAAGGCCATCTATCATGGTCAAATGTATCAGAAAAGAATGATATGGGCCTATAACAAAAAAGTTCACCCCATAGAGTTTCAAGAAGGGGATCTGGTGCTTAAAAAGATCTTACTTAACCAAAAAGGACTTTCGAGGGAAGTGGATGCCTAATTGGGAAGGGCCTTATGTTGTAAATAAGGCCTTCTCCGGAGGAGCATTAATCCTAGCTGAGATGGACAGGAAAGAGTTCAGCAACCCAGTAAACTCGGACTTTGTAAAAATGTATTATGCCTGAAAATGGGAGAAAAAGGAAAAAAGAAGAAAAAAAGAAAAAAGAAGAAAAAGAAAGAGGGTTTAAGGCAAAAACCCAAAGATGGGCGTCTTAAAACCAAGGGGGTGATCTGAATTGAAAATCCAGACATGACGGTTCAGACACACGTGAATTCTGGCATACAACTGGCAGACTTCGTTGGGGAATGATGCTTCAATCCTTGGGTCGTCAAAAGTTGTAACCCAAGATGGCGAGTGGAATATCTACTGTGGTTGATGGGTTCTTATTATTCATACAGTTGATATTATTCATATCTTTTTCATGTTTTCCATGACTTTCAAAATTTTGTCAATGTTTCTCTAAGTATTAATAAAATATTATTCTCATTTCTGTTGTTCGACTCATAATCATCTCGCAGATGAATTGGCATAGATCACAAAAAAGTAAAAGATTTATTGGTATTACTATGATTTAACCTATTAAGTACAGGTTGTCCCAAGATAGAAGGTGAGTCCGCCAAGGATGAGGCAAAAAAGATCATCATGGGCAAAATTGACGAGATTCACCAAAGAAAGGCAATGAATACATATCATGTTAAAATTGAAGGAGCTAAAGGCGAAAACCCAGAAGGGCGCCCAAAAGGAAAAAAGAGAAAAAAAAAGAAGAAAGAAAAAAGAGAAATCCTGAAGTGAAAACCCGTAAAAGGCGCTTTGGGGAACTACAAGTCTAAAGTGAAAACCTAAAAAGGCACTTTAGAACGAAAGGACCAAGAGTTCAAAAAGGGGGGCATAAAGGGTGAACCTGGGTGAGAGATAGGGCACCTCCGTCGCAAAAAAAGAGAAGATGGAAGCAAGAGAAGATCAAAATCAAGGGACCGAGAAGAAAAAGTGTCCGAGTAAATTAGTGTCATTCATGCATCACACTTAGTTAGACATCCCTAGGTTAGGGGCATGCTAACTCATATCATCGTAGCATTTCATCTCTTTTGCAGGTATTTGAAAGATAAATCGGGTACCTCCTAAAGAAGAGAAACTGACATCAAAGTGGAAACTTGAAAGGAATTTCCATGCAAAAGAAAATAGGTCTACCCGTTCAGGCTCACAAAGGGTGGAAGCCTTCATGGAACCCTCATTTGAAGAACTCCTATTTGTTCACTGCCGCTTCGGAGGAACATGTCATCTTCATTGGGTTATGTCTACTGTCATTTCGGAGGGACATCCCATCATCACCAAGATTGCTTTCGGCCGCTTCGGGAAAGCAAAGTTATTCATATTCATTCAATACAACTTCAGAAGAATAAGTCCTCTCAAGGATATTTGGATTCGTTCACTGCCGCTTCGGAGGAATGAGTCGTTAGGTAGCTGGTTTGTTCGTTGCTGATCAAGAAAGGCATGTCAGTGCTGCTCGGTTGTTTTCTGTCGTTTCGAGGAAATAAGTTATCTCAATTTGCTCGCTGCCATTTCGGAAGAGCAAATTATCCGACAGGGAAGTAGGACAAAATTAGTGCTTATTGTCTTTGCTTTATTCTTGTTTCACAAGTATAAGCAAAGAGGGGCAGCTGTAATCACTAATTTTGTCTGGGGTTAACACATTTTCTTTATTTTTTTTGCAATAATGGGCTTATATATGTTTATACTATTAGGTGGTGATAAAATTGGGCTCATGTGTGTTATTACACATATTAAGTATGTATCGTAAGTGTGTGTTTATTATGTATGTCTATTTAAAACATGAACATATATGTGTTGTTTGCCAAAATTGCATGTAATATACAATTGTATATATGTGTTATTAGTATATTATATGTGTTTACTATTGTTTTAATGTGAGTATGAATAGGTATTATGTACACATATGTATGTATTCGTTATTCCAATGCCATTAATCCTTAACTATGAATGAATATTGCATGTACGTATTATATGGTGTGTATGTACATGTGTTATAAAAGTATTATTAGAATTAATAATATGGGCTGATAATTAATTAAAGAAAAAATAAATAAAAATATAAATATATATGTAAACAGATCAAATAAATAACTTAAGCCCAAGTGTTTTATTTCAGTCCATTACATGTTTAAAACCCAAAAATATAATAATACATCATATAAGCCCATTTCTGGCACATGTCCAATACAAGCAAAAACCCTAAAATCTGATAACTTGTCTCCTCTCTTTTGCAGCTGCCCCCAAATCTGACCGTTGGATCATATTTGATCCAACAGTTCAGATTAAACTGGAACTGGCCGTCTAGATCTATCAATCGCCCCACGCGCCGACGTTTTACCTTCCACGCGCGGCCGTTTCACCTTCCACGCGCCGCTGTCGATTCATCTCTCGGCCACGTGGCCTCGTCACCGGCAATCTCGTAATATCCCCACCAGCTCCCAACCACCATGCATGGGCTGAAACAATAAAAAAAAGAGAGGGTTAGCAGAGCCTAATCCTAGATATCATCAGCCACAGTCATCCAATTAATGTTTGCTTGGAAATGTAAACAAAGATTGGAGATAAAAAAAATGTAATAATATTGTAATTTTAAGTTTTTCCAGTTTCAAGAATGAAATAAAAAAACCTTTGAAGAATTCCTTTGTTCTTTTCGAATCTAGCAATCAAAGTAATCAAATACATTTCAACCATGCATATTCAGTCCATTATTATCATACTGAGCATTTAAATAAAAAAATAAGAACAAGAGAAGGGAGAAGTGTATATCGTTCGGAGGTGGAGATTCTCGATGATCGGAGTCTCCAACCGACGAAATCGACGGTGAGGAGCTAGGTCTTGGGTTGGAGAATCACATACTCCAATCTCACGACGATCCAACGGTCACCGGCGGAGATTTAACGAGGGGAAGCTGAAAGGGTTTCGGCCATTTTCGTGAGGAACGACTGGCTTTCTGGATAGTCCACGCCGGTAGAAATGAAGAGTGGGTCGAGAGGCTTCGACCGGCAGCGGCAACGCGCCAGACGGAAGACGAGAAGCGGCAACGACGGATGAGCTCTCTCTCTCTTTCTCTCGGTCTCGCAGCTAAAAGGAAAAAAATAAAGGAGAAATAAAATTAGGGTTATAATCCCCTTCTTTTATTCAGCTGACCGTAACCGGTAGAACCGGTTTCATAACTGGCCAAATCGGTCATCTGTCTGACCCGGTAACCCTACCCGACGCATATCGGACCCGCTCCAATAGCAACAACCCAATAGCCTGCAGCCCAATTTGTTTGGGCTTGGTATTTTTCTAATCTTAGCTATATTTTTGTGTATACATGTTATGGATTGTGTTATTTTGTGGTATATATATTTTGTATATAGTGTATTTACATTCTATTTTGGATACATATGCATGCCAAATTATTTTATGGTATTTGTATGTATTATGTATATTATTATCACATAGTTTTTTATAACACATATATTATGCTTTTTCTTTAACATGTGGTTTTTATGCTACATATAATATATACAATTTAGTTTTATATATTATCATATATGGTTTTAATACACGATACACGAGTTAAATATAATACATGGTATATGTTTTTATATATACATAGTATATGGTTCGTATGGTATGTATAATATTTTTATAACTTATGGATCTCAAATACTACTTAATATAGTCCTTTTTATATTTTATAAAATTCATAACGCATAATTTATATATTGTATAGTATGTATAGTTGCATAAAATATAATATATAGTTCTAAGTATATAACCTATAATTTTTTTATAAAATATATGAAATATTTTTTTATAACATAAGTTTTTTTCTTTTTTATATAAAAAAGCATATCATAGTGTTTCTTTAAACATATAGTTTTATAAAAGTTAATATATATATATATCGTTTCTTTTTCAATATATAACATAGTCTTAAAACATATAATATATGTGATTTTATAACAAGATTATAATATATATAATTTCCCTTTAATATAATATATAGTTTTTGAAGGTGTATAATATATATAGTTTTTTTAACAAAGGGCTATAATATTTGTAGTTTTAAAGTTTGCAATATAATCTTAAATTATTTTTTGTAATATATGTATGAAAATGTTTTGGGCCCTAGGGTTTTTGGGTTTAGTTTTAATAGTTTGGGCCTTTTGTTTTGGGCTTAGATTGTATTGCATAGTTAATACCTTTTGGGCTTAGGTTAGAAATAGTCAAATTAACTCAATTAATCTAGATCGTGCGCTCGTCTTATAGGGGTACGATCCTAGAATTAAATTAGCCTTAGGTTTTTTAAAGCCTTAGTTAGATTAGAGTTTGGATTAATTTAGTGAATTTAAATTTATCATTGTCTTATTGGGGTAAATATTAAATTCATTAAATTAATTGAACATTTTTTAATTACTTTAAGGGAAAATCAATTTTAAGTTTAACTTAGCATTAAATTACAATTTAGTCACCATAAATTGGGTTTCTTAATCTTTTAGGGCTAAATACATAATTGGGCTATATATATTAAATTGGACCTTCCTTTTAAATGTTTACATTCATGCCTTTGATTGTCATACTTTAATTGACATCCATATAATCCTTAATTTTAATTGCATATCTAATCAATCTAAATCATAAAAGGGGAGGTATTTATTAATTCTAATATTTGTATCGTAACAGTCCGAGCTTGAAGGATGTTGACCAAATATTCGAATTAATCCTTACCATCCTGAGGTAAATAGATTAAAAGCTAACAAAATCATCACATCATACTTAAATGTTTGCATCATGCATAAAGGTGACATACAGAAGTCGAACCATAAATTAACACGGTAGTCAGACTTATTCGATGTTGGTTTAATATATGTCTGACATATCGTCAACCTTATTAATTAAATGTCTAATTAATTTGAGTCCACTAATTCGATAAAGTCCGTGCAATCAATGTTAATTTTCATCTAAGAACTCCAAATTAAATTCAATGTAAATTTTAATAATTTCCATCCTTTTAAGAGCAACAAATATTTTGGTACCGAGTTCCGGGCGTGATGGGGGTGCTAATGCTTCCCCACGTGTAACCAACTCTCGGACCCTTTCACGATGAATCTCTGGTTTCTTATGGTGTTCGGCCTACCTTACCCAAGTGGCCGGTGGCTACTCCAAGTTTTCATCGTTTTCAAGAATTTAAAGTTTTCAAAAGAAATCCTCAATATTCCAAAAGATTTTCATTAATAATTTAGGGAATAATCAATAGCCGACTTCTTTTCTAAGAAAACGTCCTTTACGTGACAAAATTTCTTTTTTTTAAAAAAAAGAAGAAAAAAGGTCATTACAATTGGCAAAGCACCACTCGTCCACCTGCTCCCCCTACCCAAGCAGTTTTTCACTTATGTCACTTTATGTTACTCCAAAATTTTCCTTTATTTTTTTATGATCATAGTATCTCATCGTGTGAATGAAGTAAATTGAATTAGAAGAGTCGTCACATAACAAATTCTTGCAATACTAGATCTTATATAGTCGAAAAATAAATCAAATACGAGTGATTATACCGATTTTTCCTAAAATATGTATTATATAAAATAGTTAAGATAGGCATAAAGCTATTTTATATTGTAAAAAGAAAAATATAAGTTACATTCGGTAAAAGGTATTGCAATACTAATAATTAGTTGATTTAATGGGGTGAAATAATAGGTCTTTTAGCCCTTAGGCAAGGTTAAAGGTTCAAACTGTGACATTTTGAATTGAGTAAGTTATGTTGGTAGGATCTCCCTACAATAGACATTTGCAGTACATGATCAATATTAGTCAACTAATGAATTTGATACCATAAAAACATTTGTATAATATTTGATCTAATTATAATTAATGGGAACTAAATTTAAAATTTTAGGTGGGGCAAACTGTAATTTACCATTTTTTAATATTTTGATATTATCAAACTTTAAAAAATAGGATGGTCAAAAGTGAACTTTGATTCCCAAAACTTGCCTTAAACATTCAATTTGAAAGGGCCTTGGAGATCCTGTATAGTTCTGCCTCTGGTTATACTGATTATGTTATGAAACTTGGAGACAACGAGAAAGAAATTTTAATTCTAAAATGTCAGAGCCAGGTTTTGATCCTTCCGCTGCGCCACTCTGATTTGCGGCTTTAATGTGAACCAAATCATAACTAGAAAATCCTTAATCAAAACCAGCAGCACAACCTGAGCATGCCAGACATGTCTAGATCAAGCCTTCCTAAGCTCAGACAGGTCTGAGCCTGATGGACACTTCTAAATTAACATTCATGCCAAGTTGATGAAGAAACAGTTCTAATATTAAGCATCTTTTTCAACATATAAAAGAGGAAACTGGAGCTTGAATCCAAAATGTTTAAGCTTTGAATTGATTCCAATGGCATCACAAGAAAGAAGAAAAATGCAAACTTAGACAATTTTGTGCAATCAGTTCATCTGGTTGGAATAAAAGCCATCATCATAGGGAGCCTTGAGCAGCTGGAACTCTTGGAAATGGTTGTCACCATCACTGTTATGCACTTGGGGTTCAGCTGTCTGATGCTCCATCAACCAGTTTTCAGATAAGGTACTCGGAAATCCTTGCGAAATTGCATTCATAGCTGGCTGAGACACACTGGTAGTAGGATTGGCATGCATGGGGTAGGCGACCAAACCATGTTTTGGCTCACAAGAAACCCAGGAATCATTTGACAGAAGAGAGAGAGCACGATGAAGATCTTGTGTCGTAGCCATATCTGAAGCAATTGTGGATTCTTCTACACCTACAAAATTTGACGAAACTTAAATCAGTTCGGTAATGAGAGCATCATATTTTGACATCAGCAACCTCTGCTCTGCAAAGTAAATTATACATCATTCTGTAGCTCATTTATCATGTTTCGAGAAAGTTCTCCAAGCATAAGACTTAACATTGTTAAAATATTTTTTCTATAGGCATGTGATCCTCAAGCTGCATTACTCTATTCCCCATGGAGGGCAGCATGTCACTCAAGTGTACGTTGGTTATTCAATAAGAAAATATTTCCTCTACTGCCAACTCTCAATGCATGTAATTTCTAGAATACCAGATTCAAGTGCAAAAGATTCATCGACTGCTATCCAAAAGTATTGGGAAAAGGTTTATAGCATAAGGATCTAAAGATACAAGAATCCTTTTCATAAATATATTTAACCAAATTATTTCGTGGAAAACTAGGCGTTATTCAAAATTAAGCAAAAGGGCTAGGAGGATGGGTGGCCCAATGGTTTACTTTTGTGGTAAGATATTCAACCTTTTGACTAAAAAATGCCAAAAAAAGGTAACTTCTATTTCCTTAGTTGATGCTTCGATGTCTTTTTTTCTATCATACTTGAGGAGGTTGTCAGGGTCTGATCCATATAACTAAAAGCCCAACTCTCTACCAACCGACCACATAACTACTGGCAACACTTTGACATGCCACAACAAAAGCTTTATGAAAAAGAAACGCACCTTTAGTTCTTTATCTTTTAGTGAAGAAAGTTTTAGATTTATGTTAGATTATCCGATAGAGTTAGAGTCCTTATGTAAATAGTAGTTTAAATTAAAGTTTAAAGATAGAGTTAGAGTCCTCATGTAAATAGTAGTTTAAATTAAAGTTTACTTCCTAAAAGATAGAGTTAGATGTCTTGTGTACTTAGGACTCCTAATTGTAACTAAAGTCCAATACTTGAGTCTATAAATTCACTGTAAAGGGATGTAATTTTTAGAAAATATTCAATAACAGAAAATCAATTCTGTTTTCTTCTTCTTTTCTGCAGAAACTTAAATTCTGCTTTATTTTTATGCGTTAATTAGTTTTTCCTAAAGCTAGAAAATTGCTTTTCTACAATTTATTATGATAAATTGGACAGAACATTTTTTTTCAAAGCTGAGACATAACAGTGAAATGGAGCATTATTGGGGCATTTATAGGTGCACTTGAAAGCAATTTATGTGTGATAATAGCACTAGAAGATGGCAGATAACATTTCTCAATGATCAAAAACCCATATATCATAAAACTTATTTTCCTAGTAAGAAAAACAAACTAAACCTTGGTTGAGAGCACCAGCTGTACTTTGCTTGCCCTTGGTAGGCAGGTATCCATTGGAATCATGACATCGCATTGTGATCGAATTCAACAGCTGATTGCCTGGAAGGTGTTTTTGTCCATTGACATTTCCATCTTTTGTAGGATTATAACCTTTAAATTGAAAGGGCTTGGAGTCAAGTGTGCCTTCCCATGTAAAATCGTAGCTGGATCTAGCATTATGAAGAACTGGCACTTTATTCCAGACGAAACTCATTTGTTGCTTCCCACCTGCGCCAAGTAGAGGCACGACTTATCAAACCTTAAACATAAAATTGAAAGATGGCACAACAATTATATTATAAGCATAGCATCCAATAAAGTAAGGTGTAAATCATCCCCAAACTACTTGATTATATTATGTCACAGAATAAAACCAAATAAAATACTTGATAAACATGAAATAAGTAATTCCCACAATATCTCGATGGACATGTAAAATGGCATACAACTATAAGTTTTTTCTTATTATACAATTAGTTGTAAATAATGATAGCAAATATGAAAAATACAAGAAAACAATAAGAAACAATTATACCATTGGCTTCAACACAAGTGTGCACTATTTATAGGAGTAAAAGTTGAAGGAGGGAAAAAATATAGCAAAGCATGGGCATAACCATTGACATTATTATTTACAACCAACACGAAACATGTACCAAGATATTGTATTACCATTGCCTTTCAAACACCATTTCGAAGTTAATAAAAGAATCCAGATACAATAACAAATGATTATAATTTGAGAGTTCATAGAAAATAAAAATGAAAGATGTGTCCAGTTGGTTCACTCCTGCGACTTTAGCATACAGCAAAAATTATATGCATAAAACACATAAAATCTGAGTCTGACACCAATACCATTTGATGATGACAAAAGTCTTGCAGCATTGAAGTGGAATGCTTCTGTTTGTGGTTTGCGACGTCTTGCATTGTGGTCAGAAAGACGCCTGCGGCAACTTCTCTTCTTTTCATCAAACTCCGACAGGCCATGGAACCTTGAACACCATGAACATAATTATCATTTTAGCATTCAGTAAGAGATTGAATCACATGGCCAGCACTAAGGAATCAAACAGCTACTGCTAAGAACCGCATCTTTGATACTAAGATAATTAAAACATCACAATGCAAAAATACACACTCAAAAAGCAATATTCTTGGATACAATTAACTTGAATAAAAAAGGTTTACTTGCTACACTGCTGGCAGAACCGGCATTCTAGGCTGCGTACAATGACCTTTGGACTCTTTGAATGATTTTCACAAATTCTGTGTTTCCGATGGTAATCCTTAGCTGAAGAGAGGTCGAGGTTACAGCCCTCAACTTGGCAACGTGGAACACGTGTGTCCTGACAATTGGATTTGGACCTCTTTGTTGGGGTAGGATATGGTACAGGAGTGGATTGATAAGGCAAATTCTTCACATTGCTTCCTGCAGAAACATCTTCGAAGTATGTTCTTTTTCCAAGCTTTAAACCGAGCAATGGCTCGCCAGAGCCAACTGAAGCCTCAAGCGTTGGGGATGTACCAGCCAGCTCAACCATGGAAACTTCTTTCTGGTTGTTAATACCATCTGGGACAGCTTCAAAGGCTTCCAAAGTATATTTGGCCGTCTTTACCTCCCCAATAGATGAACTAATAGATGTTGATTTTGAACTTTTAGACAGAGAAGCAGGGCCCAGATCTGAGCCAGAACCTCCACTACCCCCAGCAGCACCAGAAGAATAGAGAGACCCTGAGTTAATTCCTCCATCTCCATCAATATCCCACTCTACTAGTCTCAGCTTTCTTTGAATTTCAGTCGGTGTTGCATTTAACATCATTAAGTTTTCCCAGTCCCATTGCAAGGGTGTTTTGGCACTCCAATCCATCAGAGATACATAACTCAAAGAAAACTAAGCTCATATAAAATACAAGCTAACTTGTCTCAGGATCCTGAAAATATAACCTTGAGACTTGTTCAATTCAGAGGAAAAAAAGTTTCAATCATGCATTCATGCTAAATTCAACTATAAATGAAGGAAACCACTTATGGTTTCTATATAGATGCATAGCATGCAAAACAAAAATTAAGTTTAATCATTATGTTCATACAAAGAGCAAAATTTACCTCTAAATCTAACAGCACCAGAGCCCACTCATCTCCGTTCCTCAGATCTAGAGGGGTGCACTTAGAAAAATGCCAATCCCTTTAATAACACAGTAGTTTGTTCAATCCTTCCCCGATTTTACACTAAATCATTTGCTGATGACACTTTGAATCCACTTCACAGAAAAATTGCAAGCAAAGTATCAGAGAGGTTGAACTGAAGTAGCAACCACTTTTCAGTCCAAGCAATTTTGCATGCAGATATCAATTTCCACCCTTCAAAAACTGACAACTCAAAAGAGACATAAAAAAAACCCATAGATTAAGCAACACAAATTTGGAACAAATAGTAGTACAGCTTTCTCCTCCTTTCGTTATGGCTAACACAAATAAGCTGACAACATAACTCCAAAGTATCTCTATTCGCTCTTGTATATATATAAGGTTACAAAATCAAGATAATAAGCTTCACTTCAATCCAAAATATGTATATACTACATGTATTCCCTGAACCTGCAAGTGCAACACTTGGACCAAATTCCACCACAAAAATCCTATAGCAATTTACCCTTATCTAGCAACCCATTGGAAACTAACTATCTAGTTTCTTCACAACAACCAGCTCTCTCTCCAATAATTATAGGGAGCAGTAATAGATTTCAAGTAAAGAGAAAATTATTTTTTTGAGGTTTTAATTTTGCCGATGCTACCTTCACACCATCAATAATTCACATTCAATAATTCAACTATCTGGGCAATTCCACAAAGTAGGTCCCTGATTGAGACCCACAAAAGACCCATACATACTTTAAGAAGTATTGAATGAAACCCTAATCTACCATGAATTCAATAGTTTACAGCCTTAAAAAATTAAATACATGCTCCCTATCCATATCGTTGTTAAAATAAACTAAAATTTAGCTAGAAATATAAAGTGAAAATCAAAAAGGAAAATCTTATTTTAAACACGGAAAAAGCCTAGTCGTTTTCTTTCACTTTCCCCAGAAAACAAGAAAGGAAAAGGGGGGAACAATAGTGAGAGAAAAAAAAATGAAGCAATATAAATTATAAAGGCATCTATTAATTTCTTTTTCATATTACCTTTATCTAAAGCTCAAATAATTTATATAATAATGGAAGGTATGAAGAAACAAATGTATCAATCTGAGCCGCGAAAACGAGATGTTTCTCCATTTTTAGAAATTCATGTGCTTTCATTGTTACTCTCTTTATCAATCAACAACAAGAAAACAAGTGAAAATAAATTGAACTTACTGGTGAGTTACTTAAGATAGGTCACAGCTGAGTCTGAGTCTAACTCGGAGTTGACCCGGAGACTGAAAACAGAGGGAAAAACAATGGAAACAAGAGAAAGCGAGAGGGGGAAAAACCTTGGGCTTTTTGGGACGAAGGAATTTGCTTTTTCAGTTATATTCTATTTATTTAAAAATTAGTAAGAAATTAAAATGTAAAGACACGTGGCGACAAAACAGTTGGTTGCAAGTTGCGACAGTTTTTTGGACGGCACTAAAGCAACCCCGCCAGGGCAAGATGAGATATAGTAAAAATAATAGGAAAAATATACTTTTTGGTACCTAATTTTAATATTTATGTACAATATGATATTAATTTTTTTAATAATTAGATTCCTAATTTTAATATTTATGAACAATTAGATATTTATTTTGCCTTTCGAAATTACAAATACTTTATATAAAGTTTCCGTTTTTAAAAACAATAAATTTGATAGTGTATGCTTTGGGGATAATTTTATAGTAAATGACATGTACTACTATATATCATTAATTGTTTTAATTAGTTTTAAAATTTTAGGGACCGAAAATGTTATTCTCTTTTAGAATAAAATTTTAAAAAATAATTTTTATATTACTTCGTCGGATTTTCTTTTATTTTTTAATTCAAAAAATAATTAAACTTGTATTACTATAATAATTCTTACATTCACTTTAATTCAAGGGTAAAGTTCACAAATGATCACTAAATTTTGATCAATTATTCGATTTGATAACTAAACTTCCAATTGCTTTAATATTACCATTAAACTTTTAGTTTTGTTTCAATTTGGCCACTGACGTGTTAACAACCGTTAAAAGAGTGATATGACTGTTAAAATATTTTGTATAATAACACATTTAGTGTTCCACGTCTACATATTCAAACAATTTAGTCCTAATTCGAAAGAAATAATAAATTTAACCCTCATTATTTCAATTTGAACCTATTTTTAATTAAAAATAATTTAATATTTTATTTTGATCCCTCAATTATAACTAATGTTATCTTTTCCCTCCCAATCTCAGCCATACACAAAGTCAATCAATTATAACACAAAGAGTGTTATGCTTCTGTTTAAAGGAGTTCAAACAAAGAAAGTTTGATGGTGTTTGAAAAATTAGACCATAATTACTCCCTTTACCTTCCATTTGGAAATAAGTATTTCAAGGAGTATGGATGTAAAAAGCTGACCCGACCTGAAAACTCGACTGAAACCTGCTCGAGTCAGAACTTAGTTTGACTCAAGGATGCGATGACCCGAAACCAATCTGTAACTGACTGTTGTTGACTCAAACTCGAGTTGGACCTGTTACTGTAGTAACCGAACCCGACCTGCATCCAACCTAGAACGACTCGAACCCGAATTGAACCTGTTACTATGGACCCAAAACCCAACCTGCACCCGACTGAAACGAACTCGAGACTAACCTAGCAGATAACTGATATTACCCGATTGAATCGACCCGGGATCTGATTTTACCCGACCTGTTTTGAACCCAACTTGTTTTGAACCCGACCTGTTGTTGACCTGAACTAATATTGACCTGCTTGATTTACCTAGGGATGGCAAAATTACCCGTCCCCGACCCGGTGTCCACCGACCCGACCCGGTCGGGTTTTTTCTTATGATTTTCGGGGATCGGGGCGGGGCGGGTATTTAAAAATGTAAAGTCAGGTCAGGGCAGGTTCGGGTATTATATGAAAATTCCCCGCCCCGCCCTGGTATTTTTATTTATTTTTATTATATTTATAAAAATACCACTATATATAAATACTTTTAGGAGTTTCAAGCTATTTTTTTAGTTTGTGTTTATCGTAAATTTTTATTAGATATTGTTCGAATTTTAACATATCTGATTCTAAAAGTCAATGGTCGAGTTTATTTTTTTAAATATGTATTTTTTTTCTTCATATGAGTAATTTAATTGGTTTTATTTTATTTTTTATATAGTTTAAAGTCTGTGAAATTTATATTTTGTAAATATAATGGTCGTTCGATCGAATCTTAACATTTATCTTCGATGAAATTTAGTATATTTTTTTACATTTTCGGGTCGGGTCGGGGTCGAGTTTAGGGTTTATAAATCGGGACGGGGCAGGGCGGGTAAATTATTATTTTATTTTCGGGGCGGGGCGGGGTCGGGTTTTGAGATTAATATATCGGGTCGGGTTCGGGGCGGCCAAAAACCCGCCCCGCCCCGTTGCCATCCCTAGATTTACTTGACATGTAATTGAGGAAACCTATGATTTGATGAATTTAAAGTGTTGATAAATGTAAAGTGTTGGTAAATGTAAAATATTAATTTTTTAAATCAATTTAAAGTGCTAAATAATCTTTTTGTTATATATACAAATATAATCAATTAAAAATATCAAAAAAAAATGAAAGATTGGATTTAGATATTCATTTGACACTACTAAATTTGAAATTTTGTTAAATAATTAAATGCTTAGTAACTCATTCAATATAAATTATTTGTCAAGTTTGAATTACTAAGTTTGAACTAAATTAGTAGTAGTTGTAGTAGTGGTGGTGGTGATGGTGGTGGTGGTGGAATAAAAGTTACTTTTAGTCTAAAATTTACTTTTAGTCTAAAATTTTTGGAGGGATAAAAGTTATCAAAATTTTGGAGAGAATTAGTAGAATTTTTTTTTTGGTAATTTAGTCTAATAATATTTTTATTTATTCTAGTCCCTACAATTTAATTTTAGTCAAAATTGCCTCATATTTATTTATATTTTGACAATTTAGTCCAATTATTCTAGTCCCTAAATTTTTTTACTCCAAATTGACCCATATTCATTTTTTTGTATTTTATTCTAATCCCTAAAAAGTAAAAACATGCATGTCCATTCTTTAAGTTGATCTGTCCGCAACCCGCCTATATTTAAAAAACAATTGCCAATTACTGTAACAAATGGAGGGAATCTTGCCCGTCCATTTTTTTAAGGAGTTATTGGTGGATTAGGCCATTACTAGTTTAGGAGCTTTACACTTAAGTCCTTTTTTTATTCTTTAGTTTTAGTTTGATTCATTTTAGTCTCAATTTTCGTTTAGTTTCCTTAGACCTTTAGGTTTAGTTTTTTTAATTAGATCCTCCTTCGTGAAATTGTTTAATAATTAAAACGTTTGACGGGCTTTTGAAGCCCCAATTTATTTCGGCAAGGATAAAAGCGACGTCAATGTATTAAATTATAATTATTAGTGTTTGGGGTTATGGGATTAGTTTATGAATTAGGAGATTAGTTTTGCACTTTAATTATTAGTGATTGCAAGATTTAGGGGTTGAGGTGTAAATGTGTCAAGTTGAGTGTTTGGGGTTATGTGATTAGTTTAGGGATTAGGGGATTATGCTTGCACTTTAATTATTAGTGATCCTAAGATTTAGGTGTTAGGTTCGGGATTAAAGGGTAAATGTGTCAAGTTGAGTGTTTGGGGTTATGAGATTAGTTTAGGGATTAGGGGATTATGCTTGAACTTTAACTATTAGTGAATGTAAGATTAAGGGGTTGAGGTTTGGGGGTTTATGGATATAATATATGTTTCAAGTTGAGTGTTTGGGGTTATAGGATTAGTTTAGGGATTAGGGGATTCGAGGATTAGGCTTGCACTTTAATTATTAGTGATTGTAAGATTTAGGGGTTTGGGGTTTAGGGGTAAATGTGTCAAGTTGAGTGTTTGGTAGGAGTTATGAGATTAGTTTAGGGATTCGGTTTGCACTTTAATTATTAATGATTGTAAGATTTAGAGGTTGAGGTTTAGGGTTTATGGATATAATATATGTTTTAAGTTGAGTGTTTGGGGTTATATGATTAGTTTAGGGATTAGGGGATTCGAGGATTAGGCTTGCACTTTAATTATTACTGATTGTAAGATTTAGGGTTTGGGGTTTAGGGTAAATGTGTCAAGTTGAGTGTTTGGTAGGAGTTATGAGATTAATTTAGGGATTCTATTTGCACTTTAATTATTAGTGATTGTAAGATTTAGGGGTTGAGGTTTAAGGTTTAGGGATTTGAATTGACCCCTATTTATTTTAAAATTTTCTAATATAGTCCAATGTTTTTAATATGATGATATTTTTGTTCATTATAATCCCTAAAACTTTATTTTAGCTGAAATTGACTCATATATATTTCTATTTTTGGTAATTTAATCAAATAATATTTTTGTTTATTCTAATCCCTACAATTTAATTTTTAGTCAAAATTGCCCCACATTTATTTATATTTTTGGCAATTTAGTCCAATAATATTTTTGTTTATTCTAGTAGCTAAAATTTATTTTTTACTCCAAATTGACCCCTATTCATTTTTTATTTAGTCCAATATTTTTAATATGATGATATTTTTGTTCATTGTAGTCCCTAAAACTTTATTTTTATTCCAAATTGGCCCCTATTCATTTTTTTGTAATTTAGTCCAATGTTTTAATATGATGATATTTTTGTTCATATTCGTCCCTAGAATTTTATTTTTCACCGAAATTGACCCTTATTAATTTTAATTTTATGTAATTTACTCCAATATTTTAAATATGATGATATTTTTGTTCATTATAGTGCCTAATATTTATTTTAATGTAATTCGTGTTCGTGAAAGGCGTTAAATAATTCACTCGAAATGGCCATTCCCAAAGTCTATCGATTATTTGTACCAAACTTAAACTTAATACGAATTCGAATTAACTTGAACTGAAATGAACCCGACTTGAAATGAATTCAACCTGAAATGAACCCGAGCCCGAATTAACCCATCAATTAACTGATTCAGACCCAAACCACTTTGACCTGACTTGAAATGAACTCGAATTGAAATGAACCCGACCTGAAACTGACCCACACTCGACCCAAATCGAGTCGAAACATCAAATCAACCTGAAATGACATGTATCCGATTTGATCCGACCTGACAAGACCCGGCCTGAAACCCATCTGATTACCTGTTTTTACATCCCTGACAAGGAGTGGTGTATAATAAATTTGAGTTTTTAATTCTCTTTAATCTCTTTTATTATTTTAGAGACTTCTTTTTCGATTCTTTCCAATCTCTTTTCTTACGTTAGAAACTTCTTTTTATATATACATGAAATATTATCAATTATCGATTACTTTAAGTGAATGAGGCGTTAAGTTTCTTCAACAATGTTTATGTTTATAAATTGAATTTTGGTGTTGGTCCAAGTGATAAGTATTTTTATATCGCTTAAGCAGGTTATGAATTTGAGGCCTTGTGTAGGTAGAAAAATCCTCGTATTGGAGACTCACCCACCAGGTCCTATAAATTTAAATATTAGATAAATTTGGTCATGTCCTCCAATTTTAAGTTCAAATACTTAACAAGCCCTTTTATTTTTAAAGTTCAATAATTTAGTCACTCTTGATGTTCGATCATGGCTCGGCCTTGATGTCAAATATTAGTGGATCAATGGGTCATGTACCAAATGGTTATACCAAAAATTAAAGGGAAGTATCAATTGTTGTTGGGTCAAGTGAACGAAAAGTAGTTCAATGCCCATTAAATAAGATTTCATATTTGAATTTTGTAGATTAAAAAGTGTTAAGAATATCTATAAAGTATGAACAGAACTACTTTGTATTAATTTTTTTAAAAAAACTTTACTACTAATTTAAAAGTTGAACTTGATTTAGATACAATAGAGACTCATGCGAATATCATATGGGGAGAAATCTTATAATTTTTAAAACACCCACGATTTGGAATTTTGGATTCGTAAAAGGAGTTTACAAACAAATTTTCACTTCTGGTTTTTAAAATTTTATTAATATTTCATTAACCAATTAAATATATAAACAAGATAATCGCGTTTGTATAAATTTTATCACCAAAACTCATATGAGGATATTTTAATTTTTTTAGAAATATATATATTTAACTCTCATTACCGATATTTTAAAAAAATTTAGAATATATATATATATATTTAACTCTCATTTACTAGTATACCTACATATTTTGTTATCAATATTCTAGTCCATCAAGATATTTATGTTTTTTGTTTAAACCTTATTAAGTTTGTGTGGATTGGGTATACCTACATACCATAAAAATAAGGATGGATTGGTATGGTTGGGACTTGGGAGGAACAAGATAACATTAGTTATAATTGAGGGATCAAAATAAAATATTAAATTATCTCTAACTAAAAATATGGTCAAATTAAAATAATGAGGGTTAAATTTATTATTTCTTTTGAATTATGACTAAATTGTTTGAATGTGTAAATGTGGAGGACTAAATGTGTTATTATACAAAATATTTTAACAGCCACATCACTCTTTTAATGTTAACGAGTCATTGGCCAAATTGAAACAAAACTAAAAGTTTAATGGTAACATTAAAGCAATTGAAAGTTTAGTTACCAAAATGAATAATTTATCAAAGTTTAGTGATCATTCGTGAATTTTACCCTTAAATTAAAGTGAACTAAGAATTATTATAATAATAAAATTTAAGGGCTCTTTTAAGTTTGGGCCATCCCACCCACATTAAAAATAAACTTTAAAGTAATGGCACTTTTTATATCGTCTAATTTCCCTTTTTCATTGAGATATTTTGTTTGTTTGTCCAGAGAAAGCAGTAGTCAGTAGAAAACGAAAGAAAATTGCAAGGTAACCAATATTCAATCGCCCTTATTCTTTAATTTATTAAAATTGATTTTCTATAGGTATTTTGTTGTTGTTGTTTTTGTTGTTTTTTTGACAAATATAAGTATTTTGTTGTTGAATCAATGAATTTTAGATCGTGTTTTATTAATAAAAATCATATGATATATAGACACAATAAGTTTATAACGAACATGAAAAAAATTATTTTAAATGTTTAAACATTCTACCAACAAAATAATAATGCTGCAATGTGCATCTGCAGCATCGCAGATTATACACAGACAAATACATATGTTTCTTTAATTATTCATTGTATAATGGTAATCTGTTAGTATAATTGAAAAAATTAGGATGTTCAGAATGAATCTTTATTATCTTGTTTATTTTGCTAGGTTGAAATATAAAGAGAAAAATAATAGATTTTATTTTTTAAAGCAGGAACCACACCAGAATTAAACATTGAGAATGTACATCCTAGTGCTCCCATTGAAAAGGTTGTTGATGCCTGTCAAGGGACATTTACTCAAGTTCTCGATGATGAACCTTCAAAAACATGTACAAATAAGTCTATTGTTAATATTGATAACATTTCTTTTGTGCGTGATTCAGCTTTGCGTAAGTCAATTAGTAGTTATCCGTCAAAAAAACGAAAAAAAAATTATTGAGAAATTCATAAATTATGGACCTTATCAAATTTTTATGTCCGAGTATCCTCAATCAGTCCAAATGATTATCTGAGGAGATTTCAATTTAAATTGTTTAAAACATTTAATTAGTTGGAGTATTCACCTACTATTGATGCTGCTTATTGTTTTCCATGCTTTTTTCTTGAAAAGAAACCACTAGAAAAATCTGGTTTGGACACTTTTACAGTATAAAAATTTAAAAACTTGGAAGAGGATTGGAAAAAAAGATTGTGCATTTGAAACACATATAAGAAAAGATATTAACTCGGCTCATTGATATTCTGTTCAATGTTGAGAAGATTTCAAAAAAACCAAGTCATATTGATACTGTATTTGAAAATCTAACTCCAAAACAAAATGCTGATAATCATTTACAATTAGGTGTTTTAGTAGAAGTTGTAAGGTGGCTCACATTTTAAAAATGTGCATTTAGAGGATATGATGAGAGTGTAAAGTCAAAAAATTAAAAAGATTTTCTAGAGATGTTAAAGCTCCTTGTTGTTTACAATAAAGATATAAGAGACATTGTATTAAAAAATGCTCCATAAAATATAAAATATATAGCTCTATCTGTTCAAAAGGAAATTTTGCATCTATTTGCTCAAAAAATGCAACAAAAAAAAAATCGAAAGGAGATTGATAATTCAAAATTTTGAATTTATATTGATGAATCTCTAGACATATATAAAAGAGAACAAATGACTATAGTCATAAGATTTGTTGATGAAGATGAAATTGTGAGAGAATAATTTTTATAACTAGTACATGTCAAAGATACAAAATCAAAAACTCTCAAAGAAGATATTTTTACAATTTTATCTAACCATGAGCTGAGTATTGCAAATCTTAGAGGTCAGAAATATAATGGAGCAAGTAATATGCAAGGTAAATGGAATGATTTACAAGCTTTATTTATGAAAGATTGTTCTTATGCATATTACGTGCATTGTCAAGCACATCTATTGCAGTTGGCTCTCATTGCTGCTGCGAGAGAAATATCTGAAGTTCATGATTTTTTTTTAATTTTGATTTTCATTGTAAATGTTGTTAGTTCTTCTTCTAATCGTCATGATGAATTACAAGATAGTCAAATAGTTGAATTAGAGTATTTAATTGAAATTGAAGAAATTGAGACTGAAACAGGGTTAAACCAAATTGGTACTTTGCAATGTCCTAGAGATACTAGATGGAGCTCTCATTACAAGTCAATTTGCAGTGTCTTAAGGATGTACAATGCAACTCGTTCTATTTTTGAAAAAATAGCCATTAATCATCGAGCCTTATATTCTCAACGCGGGATGATAATTTTGCTCTTAAAAAGTTGTTGACTTTTGACTTTGTATTCATTTTACATATGATGCAGGAACTTATAGGCTATACAGATGGACTTTGTCGAGCTTTGCAACATAAGTCACAAGACAATTTAAATGATATGGACTTAATTGCTGCCACAAAGTCTTTAATTCAAAAATTTAAAGAAGATGGTTGGGATGATCTGTTACAGAAAATGATCTTATTTTGCACTAAATATGACACTCTCAGTCAGGTCCCTAATATGAATGCTACTTACTCTAATATCATTCGCTTTCAACGTAATAAAGATATCGTTTCAGTGGAACACCATTACAGAATGGATGTGTTTACAACTACTATGGATCAACAACTACATGAGCTAAATAGTCGTTTCAGTGAGCAAACAACAGAACTGCTTATTTTAAGTGTGGCTTTGAATCCTTCAGGTGGCTATAAAAACTTCAATGTAGAAAAAATTTGTCGTCGTGCAGAAAAGTATTATTCTAAAGACTTTTCTAAACATGATAAAGATTATTTGAAGTATGAACTTGAGCTATTTTTTGTGATATACCTAATCATGCAGAGATGAAAATTTTGAGTACCATATCTCAACTATGTCAAAGTTTGTCAGAAAGTGGAAAATCATTTTTTATCCTCTAGTTGATAGATTGATTCGACTTATTTTGACTCTTTTTGTTAGTACAACAACTACTAAAAGAGCCTTTTTAGCAATGAAAATTGTCAAGATTAGTCTACGAAACAAGATGGAATATGACTGTAACACCCTATCTCCGGGTTAGTTGTAACCTGGTTAATGAGCGTTACCAAAGCGAAAATAAAGCAATAGATAGGTTACTTGTCGAACAAGTAACCTCGGTATACTTAACTTGCAACGCAAGTAACCCAAACCAAACATTACAAGTCATACAATACATAAGAGCAATCCATATTAAAACAAACCCAACATACATAACATGCTAATTTAGGTACCAATTTGTTCCATTTCATACTTATCCTAAGTTACCATTCATGTTACCAATCCATTCAATTCACATACATCATTCAAACAACAATCTCAAGTATGACATGTTTCACAATAGGTTACTATTAGACATAATCTCACTTTCATTCTTATTACAACTCCATGTACCTTATTCGAATGATACTAGGTGATCACTAAACATATTTCAAATAGCTTACTTGCATTTCAAGAACTACTTATTCAACCAATTAACATGATCAATATAAGGCATCCAACCTACATTCTTATCACATTTTCATACACTATTCGAACCCTATAATGATCCCTAATCATAGTTCATTTGATTCTTTACAATCAAGTCATATAATTTCATAGCATACCTAGTTAATACATTGTTAATGCATGCTTAAACATACCTTAGCCCAATCTCAACATAGCTGAATCATGTCAAAGGCCAAAGGAACAAATTCATGATCATACAACATTGGTCTAACATTCGAATTAAACAAGATTCAACCATCATTGTATAATTTTCACAATTTGCGTAACATATACTCATATACACATACCAACAAAGTTATATACATAGCTTAAAGTCATCAAAGTTGATTACATGATAGGCCCAACCAAACATTACACATTCTAGTCTTAAACACACATCCAAATGCATGATCAAGGCTACCTATTACAAGATCTAGTGCCACCAAACTAGGAGTATACAAAGAGTATGAAATCATACTTTCAAGCTTGATTCATAATGTTGCTTCAAACTCAAGATATCTTCTTGATAATGCCTTTAATCTGTTATGGGAAGAATAAAGAGTAGAGTGGTAAGTACAAGTTATGTACTTAGTGAGGTAGCACTAAGTCTAGCCAATTTCAAGTATATATATCCAAGTTTACATGTAATCCAAAGAATCAAGACCAACATCATAAATCATGTACCATTCGAATTGCAATGAGGAAAACATATGCAAGTTTCACATATCATTCATTCAATCATAGCAACATCCATCATGTAACCATAAGCTATTCGAACATCTTGCTTAGAAGACAAACAACCAATATTCCAACTATCAAGTAGGCATCCTTACACAAAGTCATCATTTATACATTTCTTCCATGAGAAGTAACTAGTTATACGACCATTCATGAGCCATCTTTCAAAGCAAGGAAGTTCATTCAAGTTTCTTACAATATAAGCAATGTTCATATCATACATCTAAGCAAACAATGTTCATTTGAATTATTAAGTCATCTATAACACCATTGGTAAGTAGCTTACTAGATAATCAAATCTTTATCAATATGCACCAAAATGCCAATTGATAAGTGTTCAAAAGTACTATTTTCTTACCCTTTTTACTCATATTATTGTTAGAATTAGGCTCATATTAGTTGCATAGTTAGCCATTCATGCATTAATCCATGTTTCCTTCCATTGTTGAGCTTGATTACATAACTTGGTAGTTTTTGTGGAAAAGATGCTGCTTTGGTGTGCTTTGTGTGTGTATGTGCAGGATCACTTGCCAAAGCAATACCGAGCTAGTTGCCAGGGCAATGCATGAAGGAGACGCCGAGCTAGTTGCCAGGGCAATGCATGAAGGAGACGCCGAGCCAGTTGCCATGGCAATTGTCGACAAAGAGAAAATGCAATAGGGATGTCGAAATTAATGACTTTACAAGCCCAAGATGACATGGAGCAAGGCCCAAGCCCAAAGGAATTTGATTGCCATGCAGAGATTAAAGAAGAATTAAATTCCAAGAAGATAGGAGAAGTTCTAATAGGAATAAAATTATAATAAAGAATTATATTCTTTAAAGATAATTTAATTCCAACTCAAACTCCTCCTCAAAGAAGGACTTTGGCCTAGCCCTATAAATAGATAGGAGATTTCGACAACTTAGGGGAGAGCATTAGGGAAATTTCGACAAGTCCAAGGGAGAAAGCAAGGGATTTTCGACAAGCTTCATCTTTTCTTTCTTGTTCGATTGGGTTCATGCTAGGGATTATTTATCTTGTGTTTCTTTGGAACCTAGCCATGAACTAAATTTCCTTGGCTATGGTTATTGTGTTTTGTGGTTGTGAGAAACTATTGGTTTTTGTTTAGGTAATAAGAGTTTGCACTTTTCTATTTCAAGGTTTATTCATTCTTGGTTCTTATTCTTGTTTGCGAGTGAATTGGGAGAGGATCTCGTGATTTCATCTATTTATCTAATATCGGGAGAGTTAGATTCAAGAAACGAATGAATATGATCTTTATTCAGTCCAATGATGGTGAAGATTAATCCGGCTTAGGAATAAGTTAAGGATTTCAACGGCTAAGAGGAGCGCAAGATTGGTTGTTGTTCACCCTTGATTCACGCAGGATGTATTATCAAGGCATGCACAAGTAGCTAGAGTTTTGACTTAGGGATAAGAAGAAACCATTGAAGAACGCTCCGAACCTTGAAGTTGCTGCCCGAGACGCCCAAGTAGTTGCCCAACTAGTCGCCCAGCAACCATAAATTAGTTGCCAAGGCAACCCGTTGTAAGTTGCCACGACAAACCGAGTTGCCCGTACACTCTTTTACCAAGACGATCCAATCGGCTATCACACCTCAACTCACGATAACCCGGACTATCTCTCTCAATTGAATTCATCTTTTCTTTTACTTATTTGCTTTCTAGATTAGTTAAACTTCTATAATCTTTTATTTGTGTTTTTATTTTTACAAAGGTAAGAGACTAGATGCTTGAAGTAGCACCAATCCTGTGGAGACGATATCTTTTATACTATAACTTGCGACGTGTATACTTGCACATTTGCGTAGCACTTATTACGCGCAACAAGTTTTTGGTGCCGTTGCCGGGGATTGGCAATAGCGACTTTGTTTTTACTTCCTTGCACTTTCTTTTTATTTTTCTTGTTTAAAATTCAAAGGGCTAACAAACTTTGGTTTTGCATTGGTATATGACCGTATGAGACCGACTTCACCAGAATATCCCTTTGATCCGGAAATCGAACGAACCTTACAAAGACTTCGACGAAGGATAAGAGAAGCAATGGCAAATCAAGACGGCATTATGAATCAAGATGTTCGAGCAGGATGAGGAGTGATTCTTGCACGAAACAGAACTATTCGAGACTATCTTGAAGAAGATCTTGATGGACTTAACCCAGGAGTTGTCGCACATGAAATTGAAGCCGACCACTTTGAGTTGAAACCAGTAATGTTTAATATGATCAACACAATTGGTCAATTTTGCGGCTCAAAGAATCAAGATGCACGGCAACATCTGAAATCTTTCCTCGAGATTTGCAACTCGTTCAAGATATACTTGAGTCACCCCGATGTCCTACGATTAAGATTATTCCCCTATTCACTGAGGGATAGGGCGAAAGCATGGTTGAATAGCATTCCTGCCGGATCCATAGCATCTTGGACTGATCTTTGTCGTGATTTCCTTGCTAGATTTAATCCTACAAATTTGACTGATAAGCTTCGTAACGACATTACTTCTTTTCGGCAGGCAGATGATGAATCCATGTACGAGGCTTGGGAGCGATATAGAGAACTTCTACACAAATGCCCTTTACACGGATTCCCGGTGTGGACTCAAGTAACAATGTTTTATAACGCCGTGAATACACCAACAAGGATGATGTTAGATGCCTCGGTAAACGGCATACTCTTAGATAAGTCGCCGGAGGAAGCGATGCAAATTTTAAACAGGCTGGCCAATAATGATTATCAATTCCCATCTACTAGAAGATGAGGAGTTAGACGCCAAACCACAATACATGAACTAGGATCATTAGATTCAATTTTGGCACAATTGGCCGCTTTAACCAAGATGGTCCAGAACATGCAAAAACCAAACAACACACATGAAGTCAAGGTAATGGATTCTTTTTGTGAGTTATGTGGTGATAACCATAATTCTTCTGAATGTATGCAGAATCCGGAATCCAGCTTCTATGTGGGGAATTACAATCGGAGCAACAACATGATGTCCAATACATACAATCCAGCTTGGAAGAAGCATCCGAATTTTTCATGGAGTAATCCCAACAATGCTCTAAACCAGAACAATCAGAATGCACAAGCATCGGGATTCCAGCAGAATATGCCACGGCAAATGGATGCCGCGGCAACAACCGACAACATCTAGTTCTTTGGAAAATTCTCTAAATGCTTTTATGATGAAAAACTCAATCTTATATGGCGAGAATAGTAATTTCATAAAAAGAACTGATGCTTTTATTAACAGACCGAGATGAGATTGCAAAACCAAGAGGCGGCAATCAAATCATTAGAAAATCAAGTCGGACGGTTTGCTCAAAATCAACACTAGACCACAAGGAGGTTTACCTAGCGATATCAAGTCGCAAGAGGAACTGGCCATGAGCAATGTAAGGCAATCACCACCAGAAGTGGCCAACAACTTAGAGAGGTTCAAACCCGCTCGTCAAACAAAACTCCACAAAAAGATCAAGACGAACCTAGCGGCAAAGCCTCAGATGCTGAACCAGGAATTACCACGGTAACCAGCAATAAACATGCCTCGGCAACCGACGACGCCTCGGTAACTTGCGATAAGCATGCCTCGGCAACCCCAGTTGATAATGCCTCGGCAACTCCAGATGTCCCGGCAATGCCGTCAATCAGGTTTCAAACCAATGAAAGGATCGAAGATATCCGACTTCCACCACCATTCCCACAAAGGTTGAAGCGACAAAAGCAAAAATACCAATTCAAGAAGTTTCTTGATATCCTAAAGCAAGTCCACATCAACTTGCCATTGGTGGAAGCAATTGAACAAATGCCAAACTATGCCAAGTTTCTTAAAGACATTGTGTCCAAGAGAACAAGGCTAGGAGAGTTTGAAACAGATTGCATAGAATGATGGATGCATAGCAATGTTGCACAATCGTATGCCGCCCAAGTTGAAGGATCCCAGAAGTTTCACAATACCTTGTTCTATTGGAAATCACTATGTCGGGAAAGCACTATGCGACCTAGGGGCTAGCATAAACTTGATGCCTAAATCGGTTTTCCAAAAACTAGGAATCAGGAAGGCAAGACCTACAACAGTCATGCTGCAGCTAGCCGACAGATCCTATGTGCATCCAGAGGGAAAAATCGAAGACATACTGGTAAAAGTCGATAAATTTATTTTTCCCGCTGACTTTATTGTTTTGGATTGTGAAGCAGATGAGCATACACCCATTATTCTCGGGAGACCATTCCTAGCAACAGGGAGAACCTTGATTGATGTTGAAAAGGGAGAACTCACAATGAGGGTGAATGACCAGCAAGTTAAACTAAATGTGTTCCAAACACTAAGGCATGCCGATGATCCAGAAGAATGCCAACTACTTCATGCCACGACAGAGTTTAACTTCAATGAGGAATTTAGTTACCTCGGCAACTACATTGCCGACCAAGAGGAACATGAGGAGTATGAAGAACCGGTCGATGAGGAACAACCAGAAGAGGCAAATTGGCTAGTCAACCGACCATGTACATACTTTGAACCACTGGACTACTCAGGTAAGGAAGGTAAGCTCGAAAAACCCTCTATTGAACAACCACCAATTCTTGAGTTGAAACAATTGCGAGCAACTAAAATATGTATACTTAGGGACCGATAATACATTGCCTGTAATTATTTCTTCTAAGTTACAGCCTGAGCGGAAAAGAAGAAGCTGATCAAGATGTTGAAACTACACAAAAAGGCAATAGGGTGGACAATTGCCGACTTGAAGGGAATTAGCCCGCGGTGTACATGCACAAGATCTTGTTGGAAGATGATCACAAACCTTCAATTGAGGCCCGGAGGAGATGAATCATGCCATGAAAGGGGTTGTAATGAAAGAAATCATCAAGTGGCTTGACGCGTCGGCATTATATACCCTATCTCCGATAGTACGTGGGTAAGCCTAGTACAATGTGTACTGAAAAAAGGGAGGTATAACAGTGGTAAGTAATGAAAATAATGAACTTATCCCAACCAGGATCAGACCGGTTGGAGGGTTTGTATGGACTATCGAAAGCTAAACAAAGCCACTAGGAAATATTACTTCCCATTACCCTTTATTGATCAAATGCTTGACCGTCTTGCGGTAAACCCTTTTATTGTTTTCTTGATGGTTATTCAGTTACAATCAGATTGCCATAGCACCGTAAGATCAAGAAAAGACAACCTTCACATGCCCATACGGTACTTATGCCTTCCGAAGGATGCCGTTCGGATGTGTAACGCCCGACAACCTTCCAAAGATGCATGATGGCACTCTTTTCGGACATGGTCGAAGACTTCCTTGAGATCTTCATGGATGATTTTTCAGTTTTTGGTAATGACTTCGGCGGCTGCCTCGGCAATTTAGAGAAGGTGTTAGCAAGATCTAAGAAACGAATTTAGTCCTCAATTGGGAGAAATGCCATTTTATGGTAGATGAAGGAATAGTGCTCGCCCAAAGATTTCATCCAAGGGAATTGAAGTAGACAAAGCCAAGGTGGACATGATCGAGAGATTACCCCACTAAATTCGGTTAAAGGAATTCAAAGTTTTCTGGACATGCGGTTTTTACAGAGGTTCATTCATAATTTTTCTAAAATCACTAAACCCTTGTGTAATCTGCTTGAACAGGATAAAGTCTTCGATTTTGATGATTCTTGCACTCAAGCATTCGAAACCCTAAAGAAAAGCTTGCCTCGGCACCCATTGTCGCTCCACCAGTTGACGCTACATTTTGAGCTCATGTGTGATGCAAGTGATTTCGCGGTAGGAGCAGTCCTAGGCCAACGCACAGGTAAGACATTCCATGTGATATACTACGCTAGTAAAACTCTTAATGGTGCTCAAGTGAATTACACAACAACGGAGAAAGAGTTACTAGCTGTAGTTTTCGCATTTGACAAGTTCCGATCCTATTTAATTGGTACAAAGGTAATTGTTCATACGGACCATTCGGTAATTAAATACTTATTTGCTAAAAAGGATGCTAAACCTCGTTTGATTCGTTGGATATTACTTTTACAAGAATTTGATATTGAAATTAAGGACAGGAAAGGAACAGAAAATCAAGTGGCCGATCACTTATCACGTTTGGAATGCAATAAGGAGGAGGACGCGAATCTTGAGATATGCGATGCATTCCCGGATGAACAAATTCTAGTTGCCTCGACAACCCTCGACGCCTCGGCAACCCTAGACGCCTCGGCAACCATGGATGCACACGCCTCGGCAACCCTCGACGCCTCGGCAACCCTAGACGCCTCGGTAACCATGGATGCACACGCCTCGGCAACTCTCGACGCCGCAGCAGTCTTTGACGCACACGCCGCGGCAATTCTGGGAGCAGTCACTACGGCAGCACATACCTCGGCAATACCCTGGTACGCGGATTTAGTTAACTTCCTTGTTTGTGGTATTTTTCCTTATGGCATTACTCACCAAGGGAAGAAGCGGTTCCTCCATGATGCTAAGCATTACTTTTGGGACAAGCCTCTTTTGTTTAAACAATGTGCAAATCAGGTTATACGCTGATGTGTCCCTGAAGAAGAGCAACAAAATGTACTCCGGCAATGCCATTCTTCACCCTATGGAGGATATTTTGGAGGAACTCGTACCGCGGCCAAAGTCTTGCAATCCGGTTTGTATTGGCCAATATTGTACAAAGATGCCCAAGACTTTTACAAGCAATGTGATTGTTGCCAAAGGACGGGCAATATCTCGAGACGACATGAGATGCCACTCCAGAACATCATCGAGGTGGAACTGTTCGATGTATGGGGGATCGACTTTATGGGACCTTTCCCATCTTCATTCGGTAACTTCTACATCTTACTCGCCGTCGACTATGTGTCTAAATGGGTAGAGACAGCTGCAGTTCCCAATGACGATTCCAAGACCGTGCAACGATTCCCGCAGAAAAACATATTTACACGGTTTGGGATGCTGAGAGAAATTATCAGTGACGGGGGCAAGCATTTTGACAACAAACTAATTGCCAAGATGTTGCAACGCTTCGGCATATCACACAAGATCGCCACGGCATATCACCCACAAACCAACGGGCAAGCAGAAATTTCCAATCGGGAGTTGAAGGGAATACTCGAGAAAGTTGTAAATCCCTCAAGGAAGGATTAGTCATTAAGACTAGATGACGCACTTTGGGCATATCGCACTGCATTCAAAACACCCTTAGGTATGTCCCCCTTCCGACTTGTCTATGGTAAAACATGTCATCTACCGGTGGAAATCGAGCACAAGGCGTACTGGGCAATCAAGACCGTGAATATGGATTGGGAAAGTGCCGGACAAAAGCGTTTGATGGATCTCAATGAGATAGAAGAATTTCGTGCACTTGCCTATAACAATGCACGAATCTACAAGGAGAAAACAAAACGATGGCACGACAAGAAACTATTGCCACGACAATTCACGCCAGAAACTTTTCCCGGGAAAACTGAAATCAAGATGGTCGGGACCATTCGATGTCATCAAACCATTCTCCCATGGTGCTGTGATAATCAAGTCCATCTCTGGCAACCATGAATTCAAAGTTAATGGACAAAGATTGAAGCACTACAATGGTGCCCATGTGGAACGTAACAAAGAAGTGGTCAACTTAGGAGATGCATGAGCATGCTCTCCCTTCAGTATTTTCTTTTTCTTTTTCTTTTTATTTTCATTTTTATTTTTAGGAGATATTTTATTTTTTCTTCATTATCTTTAGTTTTCAGGTTTTCTTTGTTTTCTTTTTCACAACAAGACTCACAACTACTATGCTAAGGAAATTTATTGCCAAGATCCTTGCCCCGGCAACCAATAAAGAAGATGCCGCAACAATCTACATCGTGCCTGCACAAGCTGATGCCACGTCAACCAACTCTGAAGATGCCACGGCAACCAAAGCTAAAGACATCCCGGCAACAAGAAAACAACCATCGCGTTCAAGCAAGAGAATCAAGACACCGACCAAAAGGAAACTAATCATCTACGATGACGAACTCTCGGAGTAAGTCCTCATATGCATTTTTATTTTTATTTTTCGTTATTTTTATGCATGCATTGAGGACAATGTCTCACTCGAGTTTGGGGGGGTAGTTACCATGTTTAATTACATTCATCTTAAATATTACATTTAGGATACATAAATTGCTTGCCATGCCTTTAATTGGAACAAGAATTGCTTAGATTTGATGAATATTCGATGATGACTTTGCCAATGCACTTAATTGATAGAATTTTTATTCTAGGATAACCATGGAAAAACTTAGAATTTTACTATGATGCTAAATTTGATGAAACACTGTTGTGGTTTGATTGATTTAAGGAGTTCTAGTAAACTTAGGTTGATAATTAACAAATTAGGGGATTAGAATAAAAATTGGATGAATGCTAGAGGTACCCGAAATTGGCTCTAGCATATGCTAAAAAAATTGATCACTAGAGGTGCCTGAAACTGGCTCTAGGAGGTGTTAAAAAATTTTAACTAGAGGTGCCCGAAACTGGCTCTAGTCGATTAAATTAACTTAAGAAAACTAAAAACAAAACACTAGAGGTGCCCGAAATTGGCTCTAGTTAAAACATGTTAAAAAGAACCCAATAAAGTAATTTGAAAACCTATTGTTTGCATAGAATCTGAAAAATCAACTTGCACACAACTCCGCACACACTCACAAGCATTATAGTTTGATTCCGAGTAATTCCTCAGTTTTCTGAAAAATAAAAAAGCCAATCATACTTTGTGCTCCGGTTCAGAGAATTGAAATCAAGTTCAAAGCTGAATTTGTGAAAATTGAAGTCCTGGCAGGTAATTATGAGTTTGCATTGCTTGAGGACAAGCAATAGTTCGAGTTTGGGGTGTGATAAGTGTTTAAAAGTACTATTTTTCTTACCTTTTTTACTCATATTATTGTTAGACTTAGGCTCATATTAGTTGCATAGTTAGCCATTCATGCATTAATCCATGTTTCCTTCCATCGTTGAGCTTGATTACATAACTTGTAGTTTTTGTGGAAAAGATGCTGCTTTGGTGTGCTTTGTGTGTGTATGTGCATGATCACTTGCCAAAGCAATGCCGAGCTAGTTGCCAGGGCAATGCATGAAGGAGACGCCGAGCTAGTTGCCAGGGCAATGCATGAAGGAGACGCCGAGCCAGTTGCCATGGCAATTGTCGACAAAGAGAAAATGCAATAGGGATGTCGAAATTAATGACTTTACAAGCCCAAGATGACATGGAGCAAGGCCCAAGCCCAAAGGAATTTGATTGCCATGCAGAGATTAAAGAAGAATTAAATTCCAAGAAGATAGGAGAAGTTCTAATAGGAATAAAATTATAATAAAGAATTATATTCTTTAAAGATAATTTAATTCCAACTCAAACTCCTCCTCAAAGAAGGACTTTGGCCTAGCCCTATAAATAGATAGGAGATTTCGACAACTTAGGGGAGAGCATTAGGGGAATTTCGACAAGTCCAAGGGAGAAAGCAAGGGATTTTCGACAAGCTTCATCTTTTCTTTCTTGTTCGATTGGGTTCATGCTAGGGATTATTTATCTTGTGTTTCTTCGGAACCTAGCCATGAACTAAATTTCCTTGGCTATGGTTATTGTGTTTTGTGGTTGTGAGAAACTATTGGTTTTTGTTTAGGTAATAAGAGTTTGCACTTTTCTATTTCAAGGTTTATTCATTCTTGGTTCTTATTCTTGTTTGCGAGTGAATTGGGAGAGGATCTCGTGATTTCATCTATTTATCTAATATCGGGAGAGTTAGATTCAAGAAACGAATGAATATGATCTTTATTCAATCCAATGATGGTGAAGATTAATCCGGCTTAGGAATAAGTTAAGGATTTCAACGGCTATGAGGAGCGCAAGATTGGTTGTTGTTCACCCTTGATTCACGCAAGGATGTATTATCAAGGCATGCACAAGCAGCTAGAGTTTCGACTTAGGGATAAGAAGAAACCATTGAAGAACGCTCCGCCGAACCTTGAAGTTGCTGCCCAGACGCCCAAGTAGTTGCCCAACTAGTCGCCCAGGCAACCATCAATTAGTTGCCAAGGCAACCCCGTTGTGCAAGTTACCACGGCAACTGAGTTGCCCGTGCACTCTTTTTCCAAGATGATCCAATCGGCTATCACACCTCAACTCACGATAACCTGGCCTATCTCTCTCAATTGAATTCATATTTTCTTTTACTTATTTGCTTTCTAGATTAGTTAAACTTCTATAATCTTTTATTTGTGTTTTTATTTTTACAGTGCAAGAGACTATATTCTTGAAGTAGCACCAATCCCTGTGGAGACGATATCTTTTATACTATAACTTGCGACGTGTATACTTGCACATTTGCGTAGCACTTATTACGCGCAACACCAATATGCACCGTAGTGCCAATATGTACCGTCGTACCAATATGCACCGTAGTGTCAATATGAGCTCAAGATTCAAAGGCATGCCCTCCTATCTATCCAAACTAGCTATCAAGGTTGTTGATTATCCATTTCATTTAAGCTTTATACATTTCATGATCCAATACAATATTATGACCTTTAAAGGCCAAGCCCTTAGGCTTATGGAGTCTTTATTGTTCATGTTTGGTAAACAACGTTTCGATGTTTGGTGAATAGAGAATTGTAATAGCAAAATTGGGTGAAATCTCTTAAATTGAAAAAGTTATTAATAGAAGCTTTTTAAAATTAGAGATTTTCAAATAAGAATTGTAAGGACTCTTTTATCCTTTACAATTACAAATAATTTCTAAATAACTTAAATTTAACCTTTGCTATTTTCATCTAAATTTAATAATTAATCAAATTGTATTAAAATAATTAAATAAATAATAAATTAATATTTAAATTTATTAATTTTATCAAACACTTTTATACAATGAACTAATATAATTCGCTAATCAAATCAGATAATGTAATCACCTATAAACTATTAACTAATATAATATGTTATCAGCTATCAATTATCTGTTAATTATTAAACATGACCTATATTCGATTCCACACAACAAAATGCAATCCTTTTTTAGGAGGATTCTGACTTGTTTCTTGTTAACTAAAGAGAATAAGGTTGGCAAACTCCCACCAATCTAGTTCGTGGAGGCATCGGTGTCATAGACAAGATTAATGGGAGAATTGGTCCACCATGCAAATGTTTTGTGAACAAATATCACACGTTAATGAATATATAGTGACAGCTGATTAATCTAATCATTTTCATATTATAACCCTTTTTTATCTTTTTGAAACCATTTTAGTACTCAATAATCTTAAAGACTATAATTTAGTTTGAAACCGAGTTAAATCAAATTTGGGTAAAAAATAATATATTTTAATAATATTCTTTCGTACATAAAATTTGAATTCAATACCTTAATTAATAGATACCGAGTTCTTTTTAGGAGTGTTCAAACCGTCGGTTCAGTTAATAATTGTAGTGAACTATTCAAATTAAAGTAACCGAACTATTAAAATTCGTAAACTTTCATTGAACCAATTTTTTCCGAAAATCATTAACCAAACTAACCAAATAAATCAAAATTTTAAAAAGTTTCTTTTTAAGTTTTAATTCAAAATAACTATCGAAGTAGCAATAAATTGAAAATATATTTCTATTAGATATTTTTTATTTTTAGACTTTACTTTTCTTCCTTTTGGGTTAGACTTAAAATTTAGATTAAAATAGAATTATTTGGTTTTAAATATTATGGGTCATTATTGAGATTTAGGCTTAAAATTAAAAATATATTAAATTTCTGGTTAATTTAATTAATTTATTAATTAAACACTTTCAAACTGAATTAACCGATAACTAAAATTTAAAAAAAACTTAAATCATTAATCGACTGGTTAACCAAAACAAGTTTCGATTCCATCGGTTAAACATATGACTTGTATCGCACAACTTGGCTTGCAAATTACAAAACAGCATAATTTTAAATTAAAGTTAAACATGTTTAGTTTATAGATGGAGGTTTTGTGGGAGATGCTTTCTTTTTTAAAAGCCAATGTTGACTACAGCAACTCATCGTCACCTCTTTCTTTACATGTTTATACCGGAAAGGGTAATGGATGACTTATATTCAAATATTTATATTTTATATATTTTGAACTTCATAAATTTTCTTCGTGAAAAAGTAGATGATATTCATCCTAAGAGATTTAAGTTTAATCATTTTATCTATAAAGCGTGTATATTGTCAAATGGTTAGTAATATGTATAAATAGATATTACCTTGTCTTTATGACTGATATGACTTAATATATAATTTTATAAAATTAATTTTTGATTGATATGAGATTCTTTCAAGTAACACATTTGTCTGTATGATATTATTATGTCAGCGCATATTGCAATGTAAGTTTGTCACATCATTTCAAATTATTTATCATAGTTAACTAACAGTTTTTATTCGTAGTCAGACATTTTCACCTAAAATAAAATATTGAAATTAAATTAATTAAAAAATATAAATTAAAATAATGATTCAATCAAATGTTGTGTGTATATATATATACTTATTTTATGCCTTTTTAAAATAATTATTAAATCAAAATAATTATTCAATTAAACATAGTAGAATATAAAGCAAACCGCCTGTTCCTCTCTCTTTTTTTCCAAGGTATATTCTTAGGTTTTTCTCAACTTCGGATTTTCACTTGCAGCGCTGCTTTTTTTCTTTTTTTTTTCTTTTTTATTTGGTCGGCTACAGCACCAGTCATAATGTTGGTGTCAATAGCCAATATTTTTTCCCTTGTTTTTTATATTCATTTTTACTTTTACATTTAGTTAGCTTTTTTCTCTATTTTTATATTAGAATTCGTTGTTTTAGATTCTTATTCCTCGCACATATTGTTACGTTTATTTTTTCTGTCTTTATGACATACTTTTCTTCTGTTTTGTGGCGCGTCTCTGTCTTATGACACGTTATTCGCCTACCATTGCGGTAGATTTGCGTTCGTGTAAAATTTCTCACGATGCTCGGTTCTGATGTGCGATTGTTGGTGGTCGTTTATTAGTTTTGATCTCCTATTGTGGTAGTTTGTTGGTGCATTTAAATTTACTCAGTAAAAAGTAGCCTGCAAAATTGTTGGTTTCGCATAAAGTGTCTAGGAAATTCACTTTATATCTTGTGTGTCGACAACTCCATGACCTTTTACCGTTCAATTTATGCTTATCAATCTGAGCAACGGTAAAAACATCTTTTACTAGCTTGACTAATTTTTTTTTATTAAAAAAAGAGTTCTTTTATCTTTTTTTCAGTTCATTGTTATTAATTATAAATATTTTTATATTTAAATCTCACTTTTTTAAGTAATAAAAATTATTCAGTATTATTTAAAAAATGATGTTAAACTGGTTTTAAATTATCAACAGTTGATCGGCCTTTTTTCTCCCCTTGCGTTTCTTCTCTTCTCAATGGACCGAAGTCATTCCTTGTTTAAATTCGATGTTCGATGGTATTTGTTGTTCAAATCGAAATGATATTCAAATAAACTCATCCGGTAATAATTCAATTTCTCAGTGCAACGAGTTTACCTTTGGAAATAAATCTTTTGTATTTTTTTATGCGCCTTTCTATATCATATATTAAAGAATTAAGTTTAAGGTCGAAGTTTAAGGTTTATAGTTTAAGATTTGAATATAAAATTAGAGCTTAAAATTTAATTTATTAGTGTTGAAACATAAAAAAAAACACTAAAAAAATGCAAAAAAAAGTCTTCTATATTTTTCTGAAGGATTTTTTCTCCATTATTGAGAAGTATTGCAATATAAATGCAGGACAAAAGAAATTACTTCGTCTGCACTCGAAGACAAAGCTTTCACCAAACAAAAACTAATAAATTATACGCTGCCAGAAAAGATGGTCGCATCACTGCCATTTGGCCCTGCCATAACTTTGAAAAAAAAATTCAGAGGTAAAAAATAACAACCAATTTCATCAAATTTAAATTAATATTTAATGTACCGTCAGTGGTATATTAATGGCTCAAATAATAATACATTATCATAGAATGTTAAATTCATCTAAACTTATTTTGAATGATGTCTCGTCATTTGATTCACTAATAATAGATAAAATTAAAATTATACTCTGTTATTGTATTAAATATTAATGGTTATAAAAAAATATAATTAAGTGATAAAATTAATAAAAATATATTAAAATATGCTATCATTGGGTGAACTATTATCAATTATACTGAAAGAAGAAAAAAGTTTCACAAGCAGAGTTATTTAAGGTTATAATTGAAGATTTATGGATTTATATTGTAAAGTTTAGAATTTAGGGGTCAATGTTATACTTTAAGGTTTATAGTTAAAATTTTAGGGTTTTAGGATTAAAATTTTAGATTTAAGATTGTAACTTGAAAATAAACATGCTTGTATAATTTTTTTACATGGTAGTTTATCAAATATTCACCCTTACTACCAACAACCAGTTAGTCTAATGAATTGAAATACTATGTCCTTTAAGCAAGGTAGGGGTTCCAATCTTGGATTTGTCAATAGAAAAAATTTGGGTTGGGAGGGTCGCCTCCATATTGGGCCTCTACAAAACCTGATCTAGATTAGTCGATCAATATGTTGAATATCGATAGTTTAACTAAAAAAACAACCTTATTGAACCTTTACAAAACAAAATCTAAATAAATCGGTCAATAAATCAAATATGGATGATTAAACAAGAAAATATGGTCAGTAATCAAATCTGAATCTACTTTACAAAATATTACATCGGATACACGGATTCAACAAGTATCTTCTCAGTGCCATCTCAATCGGAATTCAAGGTGCATTCACAATCGGGTACCATCGCAACCCAATCATCGGTTAGACACATAATCCATTAACGGGTGTTTTCGGTAACGTATAACCCCCCAACCGTTAGAGTACTCGTGGTGGAGTATTCAGTACACATAAACCCCTCAACACATTTTAAACCACATCACTTGCCAATATAATTCACTATTAACCATGCACCTCACTGTTTTTATATGCAACATCAAAACCATTTTCCAATGCATTAAACCATGCACCCCATTGTTTTTATATGCAACATCAAAACCATTTTCCAATGCATTAAACCATGCATTTTAAACCACATCACTTGCCAATATAATTCATTATTAACCATGCACCTCATTATTTTTATATGCAACATCAAAACCATTTTCCAATGCATTAAACCATGCATCTCACCCGAGGCGACTTATTTATAATTCACTATCAATCCTATGGCCGGCCAACTATATCCGATAACATTTTAAACTACATCACTTGCCAATATAATTCATTATTAACCATGCTCCTCACTATTTTTATATGCAACATCAAAACCATTTTCCAATGCATTAAACCATGCATTACAAGTATTCCACATACTTAAATGGATCATTTACCAAATGCATCCATCATCAATATATGATTAAAAACATTATAAAACATACTCAAATCATACCTAAATAGTAGGCACCATGTAATTCAAAAGCAAGTGCATAAAAACAATTTCGCCAAAATACGACCGAGGGAGAAATCTCTTTATTCCGAGTTTAAATTAACGTTTCAAGCTTAATTTAAATCCTAAAATAACCTTTAAACCATTTCAAAGATGAAATCCACGTTCTCACTCGTCGACTTCGCAAAACCAAGCTCGCCGATGTGAACTTCTCATCTAAAGCTTCCATAACGGAGCCACAAGCTTGAGGATCGACTTCCCATGATTTAACAATAAAAAAATAGAGGATTTAATGCATCAAAATACATTCACAAATCAAGCAACAACAATTAACAACAATCCTCCTCAAACACTGGCTGAAACCCCTCTACAATAACCGAAAACAACATCAAACACCTTCCAAACTTAACAAAGCCAAAACCTAAAGGTTTAATCCATCAATTAACTTCAATTAACATCCAAAAACAACCTATTATCATCCTTATACTTCCAGCATTCATTAAACAACCAAAACTCGCCAAAAACACAACACTGGCAACCTAGGAAATTAGAGATTCACATAATTTCGGGATTCCAATGTTAAAACCAACTTATTAACATTATAAAACATCAAAATCATGATTAAAACCAATTAAGAACTCAACAAAACAGATCCGAAATGAAAATCTACTTAATCTCATCAATTAAACCTTGATTTACCTAATTTTCATAATTAAATCATTAAAACTCATTAGAAAACATTAAACAAGGATCAAATACTTGAAATTTTCATTAAAGAACCATTCATTAGAGGAGAAGAACGAACCTTACCTCTAATGAGTGAATTTCCTCTCAATATGATGTTTACTCTTGAAAAACAATAAGATTTTGGAAAACAAGATTGAAGAATCCATTAGAAATCAAAGGTTTAAGAAATCAAGAGCATTACCTCAAATATTTGATGCCAAAGAAAGTGTTTGGCAGAAGAGAAGTTGAGAGAAAAGTTTGAGAAAAGAAAGTTACGTCAAAAGTGATTTTTAGGAATAACCACATTCCTTAATTAATCCATTTAATTTCTTTAATTAAAACTCATTAAAAATAATCCCATTAAGAGGAAAATTAGATTAAAAAATTTAGGAATGAGGTTATTCCTAAAAACATTTTGTGCGAGATTCAACTAAATATTTTTTGTGCGAGAAAAATATGGAAAAATATCTAAAAATATCTTTAGAGATTCGAGTCGGATTCATGACTTAAATTAGAGTAAATATTTTTTGTGCGAGAAAAATATGGAAAAAATATCTAAAAATAATTATTTAATATATGGATATTTTTGATAAAGTCAATTTTGGAAAATGGATTTTAGAAATTGGAAATTCTGGCTAGTGACCAAAATGTAAAGAATTAAAACTGTTTTTAGTGACTATTTTGAAAAAGGGATCAAATTTTAGAATTCTTAAGGAGCTATCGATTAAGGAAATTATATTTTGACTTCCAAAAACATTTTTTCAACTATAAATTCTAGAAATTTTAGCTTTTAGCCCCAAAAAGTGATTTTAAAAAGCAATAGTGAACGGGAGTTCAAAGGCTTAGCATCTAGTTGGTAAGGACTTACAAAAATTTGATTTATTTGTTTAACTTCAATATTGATAAGGACTTATATAATAATTATTTTTTTGAGGGACATAGCCTCTTCCACCCCTCAACTGACTTTGTCATTGATTATCGTAATTGATTATGGTTATAATTATTTTTTTAGAAAAACTTCAATACACATGCTGTGTAAATTTTAGTTTATAACCTTTTAGTTTTAGGGATTAAGAGTTTAGTTGTAGGGTTTATAATTTAAGGTTAATATTTATAATGTAGGGTTTAAGTTTAGTTTTTAGGGTTTAAGTTTAGTAATTTAAGATTTAGATTTATAGTATAAATATGCAGGCTTGTGTAAAATCTGTGTATCAAAATTAACCTTTTTTGGTATAATCATGCATTTGTAATAATTAATTATGTTTGTGGTTATTCAAATTGTATTGATTGTATTTATAATTATACTTGTAATGCTTAAAAAATAGATGAGCAATTAAGTGGTTGAGGTCTCAATTATTATTTTTTCTATTTGTATAATCTTTCACTTATTATATGAATTAATACTTGAATTTAATAAACTTGAAAAGAATTTCCAGATGCTTACAAAAGGGAAGAAAGAAGTTTAAATGTTGATTGATAGAAATTTTTGTTTTCATGCAGAGCAGCAAAGGGTAATTTTGTTATCATAAAGTACAGCCAATCCAAACGTAGAAGAGTTAAAGTGTGTAGAATTTGTCTACTTAACAAATAAAAAATAGAAAAAGACAACAAAATTTCTCATTTGTTATATAATTAGTAGTTCTACAGTGCAGTAGAATAAGAAAAAATATATAAGTAAGCATTGAAATTAAAATACATTTTTCCCACCACTATGTTCTGTTTATCTTTCTTATGTAGATTCTTTCAATCTTAAATTGTCCATGAAAAAAAATGCTCTTGTTTTGTTCTTGTAAGGGTAGTGTTGTTGTCACCTTAGTATTAGTTAATAATAGTTTTAAAATCTTATTATTTTTGCTGTAAATTCTGTTTATACGTGTCTACAGGTTGTTTACCAGGTGAAAAACTCTGGGTGGTCAAACCTTTAACACCCCACATGTTTGATAATTGTTTTCAATGATTGATTTTAGGTATTAAAGCAACTTCTTTTGTTCTAAACTAGATTTCCATGTCAGATCCTTGAAGGTGAGGAGGGAAGCTTAGCTAGAGTTTTTCATTGATTTGATTTCTAAAGTTGGAATCTTTGTTTTTCTGGGCCCATTTCTTGTAATTAAAAAAAATGAAAAGATTATTATGTTTGGAGTTACAATCTCAAGAATCTTGAGTGTTTTCTTTGATTCTTTTCTATGGTTATTGTGAAAAATTTCCCCTTTTTATCTTCCTCAATTCTGGGTTGTCTAGATTTGACAGTGGGTCTCTCTCTATAGCTGGAATTAACAAGGAAGTAAGACCCACTTCTGGTCTGAAAGGCTACTGTTTTCCCCCTTATTTAACTGGTAATAAGTCACTGTTCCATGGATGAGTTTGCTCCATGTATTTGGATTCGGTTTAAAAGTGGGGCATCTGCTCTGGATGTTATGTTGCTGGGTGGCATCCATGGTTCCCATGAACTGGTTCATTAATGGTGAATTTAAGGACGCCAAGGCGAGTCTCCTCGGTGCTAGTGGCAGCAAGATGTGGTTCAAATTTGGGGACAAAATCTCAAGCCATAGCTTCAAGATCCACCATGAATATTTCCAGTATGTAGGTTCCAAGGGAATCAGCAAGGCTTGGTGGAGGAAGCTCTTGCCTTCATGGCTGATTGGTTGGGTTTTGGCTTCTGTTGTCATCTTCTGTTATATGAGCTCCCAAGCTGCTGAGAAGAGGAAGGAGACACTGGCTAGCATGTGTGATGAGAGAGCTAGGATGTTGCTGGATCAGTTTAATGTTAGCATGAACCATATCCAGGCTATCTCCATTTTGATCTCAACTTTCCACCATGGCAAAAATCCCTCTTCTATTGATCAGGTATGTTGAGATAATTATGCATTTGTAGTGGTTGATTCAAAGTATTCAATCTTGTTGCTCTTTTCTTGAATCGAGCTCGTTCTTGATCTGGACTAAAATGTTGTGAACTTGATTGGCATACCAGGTCTGATTGTTTGTTGGTAGGAATTATGATCCTTCTTTTTCTTTTAGTTAACCAAGGGAACTCACTTTAAGAACATGTAGAGCGCTTTTGCGAGGTACGCGGAACGGACTGCCTTTGAGAGACCCCTTACAAGTGGTGTGGCATATGCCGTAAGGGTGCTCCATTCGGGAAGGGAACAATTTGAGAAGCGACAGGGATGGACTATTAAGAGGATGGATACTCTTGAACAAAATCCAGTTCATAAGGATGATTACAATCCCGACCTCTTGGAATCGTCGCCAGTTCAGGAAGAATATGCTCCTGTTATCTTTGCGCAGAATATCATATCTCATGTGGTTTCGATTGATTTGCTGTCGGGAAAGGTTGGTTGGTTCCTTCTTTTATTCTATATATAACGGTTCCTTGGATAACTTGTATTAAACTTAAATGGACCGAGGAGCTAATTTTATTACTTATAATTCGGAAGAATATTAAGAGAGCTTTGACCCTGGTTGAAGAAAGATTTTTTAGTTCATTAATTACAATCTCCTGTTGTGAATCTTGGATTTCTTGTTTCCCAACAGGAAGATAGCGAGAATGTATTGCGTGCAAGAAAATCGGGAAAAGGGGTGCTAACAGCTCCTTTTAGGTTACTCAAAACAAATCGTCTCGGAGTTATTTTGACATTCGCAGTCTACAAGAGGAATCTTCCCTCGAGTGCGACTCCTAATGAGAGGATTAAAGCAGCTGATGGGTATGTTTTCAAGTACGAACAAAAAATAGGAATGTTCAATTAATATATCATTTGTTGTATTAAACTTAGTAGGAAGATCGATTTCTTAGCCTTCTCATCTCACGAGATCAGGTATCTTGGTGGAGTGTTCGAAATTGAGTCACTTGTGGAGAAATTACTACAACAGCTTGCAAGTAAACAAACTATCCTCGTGAATGTGTTGGATACAACTAATCGGTCTTACCCTATCAGAATGTATGGCTCAAACGCATCGGATGATGGGTTGGAGCATGTCAGCCACCTTAATTTTGGAGATCCTTTCAGAAAGCATGAGATGCGCTGCAGGTAGTGGGTAGACCGTTGATTACCTTTACATTTGGATTTCACCTTCTCCTTGATCTGGACCTCTATCATGGGTTCTTGACCAGTATCGTTACCTGGCCTTTTGCAAGTGCATGTTAGCCTTTATATAACATTCACTGTTATTTATATCGATAAAGCACTTGAACTCGTGGACTGATTTTGTTCTACCTATAGGTTTAAGCAAAAGCCACCATGGCCATGGTTAGCTATAACCACTTCAATTGGCATTCTTGTGATTGCATTACTTGTTGGGCATATATTCCATGCAACTGTTAACCGAATCGCCAAGGTGGAAGATGACTGCAATAAGATGATGGAGCTCAAAAGACAGGCTGAGGCAGCTGATGTTGCCAAATCTCAGGTACACGACATTTGATTCATAGTTTTAAGCATTCTGACCTGTTATGGACATTTGGTCCTAATTAATTGCGACGGTTCTGCAGTTCCTTGCAACCGTTTCCCATGAGATCAGAACCCCAATGAATGGTGTTCTAGGTGAGTCTAGAAGCTGTAATTTATTCCTACAAAGTTTATTTCTATGCCTTGTATAATTATGCTCAAAAAATTAATATAACCAGTAGAGGATACCATTTTCTTAGCCATGACAGAGAGACACTTTTCCAGGAATGTTGCATATGCTTATAGACACGGATTTGGATGTTACACAACTAGATTATGTCAGAACTGCTCAAGCTAGTGGAAAGGCTCTGGTTGCACTTATAAATAAGGTATTGGATCAGGCTAAAATCGAATCTGGTAAGCTAGAACTCGAGGAAGTGCAGTTTGATCTACGAGCGGTTTTGGATGATGTGTTGTCACTCTTTTCTGGGAAGTCCCAAGACAAAGGAGTAGAGGTGAGATACCTGTACCACACTGACTCGCCCTATTCTCGTCGTCCCTTCCCTTTCTTTCTTCTCTCTTTTAACCTTCAGATGGTGTTCAGCCACGAGTCTAACATATATTCTATTTTGCAGCTGGCAGTTTACATTTCTGATCAAGTGCCTGAAATGCTAATCGGTGATCCTGGGAGATTCAGACAAATCATCATCAATCTTATGGGGAACTCCATTAAAGTATGTTGTTGGCTCTCCTTTTAATGCATATAAAACTTGTTAGAACTTCAGAAATCCTTCTGCTTTTACATTTCAATTTTAAACTTAAAGTTGTGTATCTAAAACTCTCTTCCTTCGTATCCTAGGAAGAAATAGCTAACGCACTTACAGGCATGTCGATCTAAAATATTTCTTTTGTGTTGAATGGTGTCATGACTTTATTAACCAGGGAGCCAGAGGTTTCAGCTTGAGTTCAGTTTTATCCGAATTATACTTTAGTAGCAGTAAACTTATGATTTACTTATTTGGTGCAGTTCACGCATAAAGGACACATCCTGGTTACAGTTCATCTTGTGGAAGAGGTGATTAATTCGATAGAAGTCGAGACAGAATCTTCATCAAAGAACACCTTGAGTGGTTTTCCTGTTGCAGATAGACGTCAGAGCTGCAAAGGACTTAGAACTTTCAGTCAAGAAGGATCCATGCATCCTTTCTCCGACAACATTAATCTAATCGTGTCAGTTGAAGATACAGGAGAAGGAATCCCTTTAGAAGCGCAGTCTCGTGTTTTCACCCCCTTTATGCAAGTTGGTCCTTCTATTTCCCGAACACACGGGGGCACAGGCATTGGACTAAGCATAAGCAAGTGTTTGGTTAATCTCATGAAAGGAGAAATCGGTTTTGTTAGCATTCCTAAGATTGGCTCCACCTTTACATTTACCACTGTTTTCACCAGCAGCTCATCCAGTTCAAAGAAGTACAAGAGCCAGAAGCTCAATAACCAGTCTAACTCTGTTTCCACCGAGTTTATTGGGATGAGAGCATTAGTTATGGATCCCCGACCTATCCGAGCCAAGGTGGCAAAATATCATATACAACGGCTAGGAATTCATGTTGAAATGGTTTCCAAATGGAAACAAGGTTTATCCATCATAAGCAAGGGGAGTAGTGCTAAAAACATGGTTCTCATTGAACAAGAAGTTTGGGATAAGGATCCAAACGGCTCAGCTCACTTTTTCAATAACTTGGAGAAAATAAATCGTGCTACTCCTCCAAAGGTATTCCTTTTGTCTAATTCTATAAGCTCTTCTGGAGCCAATACTTCTACTTCTGGTGTTTGCAACTTGACCATTATCCCAAAGCCCTTGAGGGCTAGCATGTTGGCGGCATCTCTACAACGAGCCATGGGTGTTGGGAACAAAGGAAATCCATGTAACGGGGAGTTACCTAGAGCATCTCTTCAGAATCTTCTTATTGAGAGAAAAATTCTAATTGTAGACGACAATAACGTGAATCTAAAAGTAGCTGCCGGTGCATTGAAAAAATATGGTGCCGATGTGGTTACTGCTACAAGAGGAATAGAAGCTATTGAACTGCTCACACCACCTCACCAGTTTGATGCCTGTTTCATGGATATCCAAATGCCAGAAATGGATGGGTATGTAATCCTGTGTTTCATAATTTCATTTAGAACTTTTTTTTGCAGTTCTGATTCGGAAATTAAGTTTTGAAACCTTATAGAGTAACTTAAATAAGTATGACAGAAAACGAAAACCTCTCTAGTTCTTAATTGATGATATCCCAACTTTGTCAATGTTTAATGCCGATAGCATTTCCTTTGTACTTGTATAGGTTTGAAGCTACAAGGAGAATTCGGGAAATCGAACAGAATATCAATAATCGCATTCACTTTGGCAAATTATCAGTGGAAGCTTATAGCAATGTTTCAAATTGGCATGTAGCCATTTTGGCTATGACCGCAGATGTTATCCAGGCTACGCACGAGGAATGTATACGGTGTGGAATGGATGGATATGTGTCAAAGCCATTTGAAGCTGAGCAATTATACCGGGAAGTTTCACGTTTTTTCCAATAGGCATCAGATCACAATCTTTCTGTTAATGACATGCCAATGGCATCTATAGGACTGCCTGTGTTCCGGCGTTGCTTCAGGATACCTTAATAAATTCCTATTCTTTCACGAGTAAGTTCCTTTAGCCACATCTCGAACTCTCTTCTTCCCTACCTCCGAAAACAACACAATTGTTCTTCAACCATGTTTAGTTTACCAGTATATTGACATATTGCCATGCCTGATGTTTTTGCAGGGAAAGAAAATATGTTTCATAGCAGGAGTGTATATAGAACCATGCTTGAATATGGAATTTGAGTTCTCTGGTATTTTACGAAGCAGATATCGGAGCCTTTTGATTTTTTTTCTTGGCCACAATCACAACCCTTTCAGCAGGGTTGATGAATTGAGATTTCTGTGCAGTTGAAAGAAAAAGAAAAACTTTAGGGTTAAAAGAAGGAAACAAATTACCAAGTTGGACGTGGCGATAAATTCTTAGTTCAAAGAATAGAAGATTTGCTTGCTATCTGAGCAATACAAGGGGAGATTGTTCCTTTGTATATTATAGCTGTAATAAAAATGGTAGATGTGGTACTTTTGTATTAATTTTTTTAATAAAAAACAATATTAAATAGTTTGTTTAAATTAGGAATCTTTGTACAGTGACAACAATGTATCAGTTTGAGCCAATATCATGATTTTGTCTGATTTTTATGAGTTTGCTGAGCTATCTAATTTTTCTTTGCTAACTGCTTTTGTTATCAAGTATACTGTATATAGAAGAAAAAAACAACACAATAGAGAAAGAAAAGCCAAACCTGTGTTTGAGTAACAAATGATCATGAGTATAGTTTTATAAAACCTGCACAGAACTAAAACATCAAGGTCGATATGTCCGAGAAAGTAGTTGACCTGCACTCGCAATTATAACTTTCACAAGAAGTATGCATATCCGTTTTTGTTAATGTCGTTTCTTTCTTATTTGAGTACTTTTGGTTTCACGAAGTCAAAACAAATATTGAAGATTTTTAGAAACGAGTTTCTATATTTGAGCACTCTTTATTGGTTTCGGTTTGATTTAACTTCGTTGAATAGAATTCAATCTGTGAAAAGAAAGGCTTATTTCATGCCTTTTGGGCCCTCACGAAGAAAGGAGTTGACCTAGATTAGTTTCCTTGCATGTTTGTTTGACCCTTATGAGCAGTCTTTTTGCGTCTTGTTCTTAGATCTTGTTTGCAAGTCATTTTTTTTTTTACCTTCTGTTTATATGTTCGTTTCATTAAGCGAATAAAATTTTCATTTGATAAAAAAGATAATCATAAGCATGTTAATTTAAATTTTAATATAAAGAACAATCTGCTTGATAGCTTGGTTCGCTTATTATTCTTTTTTTTTATTTTGTTAAGTGTCTCTTTGGATTGAGACAAAGAGATTCATGGAAATTTTTAGGTTCTTTGCCGATGGACGACATTCTCATTCTCAGATGAATGGTTCGCTTTTCTTTTGCCCTTTTTGTAACACCTTAAACCCGACGTCTCACTTGGGACTCAAACCCGACGTCTCACTTGGGACTCAAACCCATTTATAAAATTTCAAATAGATTTAGCCCATAAAATAAGTAATTCCATAAAATCCAATAACGTTTTGGGAATAAGTTAATGCAAAATAGTTAAATCATTTGCATGAGAGCTCCAATTTAAAACAAGGTAATCAAAAGCATTCGACATGATTAATAAATCCAAACAAAGTTACAGACATAAATCAAGGGTCCTATGAATACATTGCCCAACAAGCTTAAGTATTGTACTCTTGATCACATCGATAAACTGAAGTCCTTCGATGGGGCTCCTTTGAATGCAACGCAACCACCTAAAAACCTGCGTAAGGAAACAATGATTCCAAACGTTGAGCTCATGAAGCTTAGTGGATACACCTCTACTCTACCATGCTTCAACAGATCATAAACATAGGCATGTAACAAGTGAGATGATATAACAATTAAATTGATACATGGCTCTACATTAGTCGCCTAACACATGCAATCTACAACACAACATCAAAGGGGCACACAACGCCTAACCACACTATACCATAACAACATATGAGTGAGGTCGGGTCACGCAGCATCAGAACAAACACTTCAGGTAAGGCTAGGTCACGCAGCATCGAAACATACACCCTTACTCGGAATCCCCTCTTGAGTACATACGAATGAAACTCGGGTCACATAGCATTAGTAACCTCCATTCGCCAATCCACTTACCATAGTGTTGCAACACATCTTGGGTATCTGGATCTCAACAACAAGGTAATCAACCATACAATGCCCTTACATGGCGTACAACAACTAATTGATCCATCAAGGATCCATATTGCATCAATACAACCAACCCACTCAAGGTTTTTATTAAGTTATTACTCATTACGTTCGCATACGAGGTTAGATTCTCGGTTTCTCAGTTTTACTATTTATTTTACCCCATTAGAGACCCATTGGGCTTAGTCCTCGAATTATAAGTCCTTTGAACTAAAAATGAAATTTTCGGGCAAAATACCCAGCGAGTACCGATATCCACTTACGAGTATCAATACGCTTCAGTGGGTACCGATACCTGGTTTATCTCGGAAGGGGTTTAACTCAACACCCTGTATCAATACACGGGGCCGTGTACCGATACCCCAAGGCGTACCGATACACTCCCAAGCGTATTGATACCAAATTTGGCTACTAGAATTTGTGTGGAACAAAGGGTATCGATACCCCCCTTAGGCGTATCGATACACCCTTTAATTTTTACTTGGTTTCAGCGAATTTAATAAAAGGTACCGATACGTGTTCATCCCATATCGGTACTCGAACTCAAAGTCAGTTTCTGGAGTTCGTAATTCACTCCCAACATCCCCAACCCTTCATGATTCCTTAAATTAATTCTATAGATTATGAGAGGTAATTTACGTGGTTTTCTATCATTTTATACCGTTTAAACACTAATTCCAGATTTTGCCATTAACATCCATACTTAACTATTTCAAGCACCAAAACATCAATTAAGCATACACGACCATACATTCATGATTTGCAGGAAACAAAAGGGAGTTGGAAGTGTACTAACCTTTCTCCAGCACTGGAAAAGAGTCCCCTTGCACTAGCCTCAAACCTTCCCATTGCCTTGAGCCTTTGAGTGCTCTCCAACCTCCTTAACTACAATCCAAAGTTGTAAAACAAGTTAAAATACTAATAAGAGGTAGTAAAGATGACTAAGGGAGATTCTAACAACAAAAACGTGATTACATCTCCCAATCTCGTTCACCCTCACTAAGCCACTTCCAAAACCCATGATTTTCACTCACCACCAAACTTAACCATTTTTACCTCTAGGGATAGATCCTTTGATGTTAATTCTAACCTCCTCAAGCTACAATTCGAGATTTCAACTCCCCACAGAAAAGATCACTCCTTTACTTGAATTCTTACACCAAAAATAAGGAAGAAAGATGAGAGAAGAGAGGGAGCAAGGGTGAGGTCACTCTTTTTCTTTTTGCAGCCCATAAATGAGCTTTTTGCTCATCCAACCACGTTCAAAAGGGACATTTTACCCAAATACCCTTCCCTCATCTTCCTTCAACCCAAGTTTTCAAGCCCAAAAATAAGGATGAAGCCCACAAGGCATTCTCTAGGCACCCAAAAGCCCAATTCATGGCCCAAAACTCCGAGCCCACTACTCGGGTTTAAACCGGCACATGGATTTCAAAATCTGAGTTGTTACACTTTTGGTTTATATGTTTTTTGTATGAGTATTTTAGTGGACTTAGTTCTTATTTTTCTTTTTTGTTTGGTGCATTGTATTTGTGATTTTTTCCTTTAATTTTTTTATTGAATCCAAATACCATTGATAAAAAAATTGTTTAAACAACATAATGTTTTATTACTTAAGTTTTAATTTTATTACTAACTTTGGCCAACTTTATTAAAGGTTTGACGTAGGTTATTTAATTTATTAGTTGATTAATTTGAATTAATATTATATATGTCGTTATAAAAGTATCCATTGTAATTTTATTTGGTCTATTCATAATATCAAGATTTAAAATATTGAGTTTACTTAATTAATTTAGTGTTTCATTTCACTAAACTAATTATTTAAAAAACTTAATGTAGTAATGTTAGAATTAAATTAATCCCAAATATATTATTTTATGTCGAAGGTACATGGCAGATAAAAAATAAGAGAAAAGAACGTCAACTTTAATTCTATACAATATTAAGTGATAAAACTGAATTATATGATGTAAATAATAACTAGTAGGTCTAGTGGGATAAGACAAAATAATAATGACATAGTTTTACATAATAGTGGTTCATCGGGTAATATTGTCGGTGCATCAAATGTCTTATTAATTTTTTAGATTTTAAAATAGAATTTTATTTTATTTTTGTTTAACCACTAGTATCTAACCTATTGACA